>CM070441.1:1320103-1350103 GCA_036324595.1 Champsocephalus gunnari
CTGGTGTCTGCTGTGTTCAGACTCAAGTCCTGTGTGTGATGCCTCATTCAGGACCTTCAGTGTCCTTTCTTAACAGAAGGCCGTGGCTAGAAGCTGCAGCTAGACTGCAGAAGCATTAGCTTTTTGTTTCTGAGGATGGAACAACTTCACACACGGAGGCTAGACCTTTACAATTCATTTATTTTGGTTTATAAATTAATGTCAAGACATTTATGTTTTTGATTTCTGAAGCACTTTCTAAATAATAAAAAGAGAGTTCATATGTATTTACTGCATGTATGCATTGATGAAGAATAAGCCATGTGCAGTAATATAGAAAATTGAGGATGCAACGCATTGGTATGAATCGTGATGCACCGGGATATCGAACCGAATCGAATCGTTGACAGGATAATCGTAATCGAATCGAATCGTGAGACCAGTGAAGATGCACAGCCCTATTGTGTATACGACTACAAAGCGTTTTTAGTATTTATTATATAAACTGATTTCTTATTTGCCTCGCAATACAATCTGAGGGACTACTTTTCTTAGTGGAAGTGATATCCCTCCGCCTCAACCAAAGCAGACACTTTGCAGTTTGAATTGTTATATTTTCAGTCAGTCTTTAATTGTTAAATGTGTATTTTATTATTGATTTATTTGTTTACAATAGTGTGATTCATTGAAAGCTGAAATGAATTTCTGTCTCGCGACAAACCGATTTTTTAAAATTTCATTTCCTGTAAAAGGAAACTCAGTTCTGCTCATGTTAGGAGCGTTGTGATTGGCTGAACTCATTTCTAAATATGGTCACCCTCCACGCCATCAGGGGGTGGGTCCTCTGGTCCAATACAGAATATAAATCGATGAATAATATTAATACATATCTTTAAGAATATTAATAACATCACTTTTATAATAATCTCTGAATAATAATACAAAATATAAAAATAACTAAATGCAAAATAACAATTATAATAATCTTTATATAAAAATAATGATAATTAAAATAATCTCTGTATAATAATACTACCAATAAAAAATGCACAGCAAATATGACAATAATAATAATGTATATATACAAATATGAATAACTATTAAATGAATCTCTGTATAATAATAATAATAATAATAATAATAATAATAATAATAATAATACATATCTATAAGCATATTATTAACATTACTTTTATAATAGTCTCTGAATAATAATACAAAATATATCAATAAATAAATGCATTACAATAACAACAATAATATTAATAATAATCTTTATTCAAAATGATTAATAACAACAATAATTAAAATAATGTAATAATAAATAAATGCATAATAATCATAATACATAAATAATAGTAACTTTCCGTCAAAAATAGTCTCTTAAAAATGTTGTAATAATAAACTCCAAATGATCTGTCGTGGCCTTTCTAGACGAGACCCAGGTGTTTGTGATCTTCACGTTTAATTCAGAATGAACTGATCGCAATCAAATGACTGACTTTTGCCTTTATTTTCTAGAGTCGCTCAGAGAAAACGTAAAGCCTGGAGAAGACGTCCTCCTTCAGTGCAACAGCTCCACAGATGCTGCCATCACAGTGGTAGAGTGGAGCAGACCTGGGCTGGAGAGACCCGTCTTCTTCTTCAGAGGTAACAGGCTGATTGAAAGCTTCCAGGATCCACGTTATCGAGGTCGTGTTCAGCTGAGAGATCCAGAGATGAAGAACGGAGACGCTTCTGTTGTCCTGAAGTACGTCACCATCGAGGACACGGGAACGTACGAGTGTCGGGTGATAACTCCCTCCAATAACCGCAGGAAGAGAAACGTGAGAGAGTTTGTGCGCTCCGTCCATCTGACCGTCTATGAAGGTGAGTCGGTGTTCCTCCTGAAGAGTTCCTCCATTGGGTTAAAGATGATGTTGATGCTCTGTGATCGGCAGTTAATGTCTGGCATGAGACTGGAGAGGAAGCAGATTGTGTTCTTCATCTCCTTCATGATCAGCTGTTCTCCAGTCGTTTCCTCACTGCTCTCTCTTTCTGTCCTCAGGTCCTGAGAAAGAAATCAACGATGAACACCATCAGAATGGAGACGCCAACGATGAACACCCAGGGGGTTCCAGAGGACACGTTGGGTTGGGAGTTAGTGTGGGAGTGGTGTGTCTCGTTGGTCTCGTTGGTCTCGTTGGTGTTGGTGTTGGTGTTGGTGTTCGACTTAAAAACAAAAAATCTCAAAGAGTTAAGGTGAAGGGATCAGAAGAGTGTTTAAAGGAAGTCCTCTCTACGCCTGACTGTCCTCCATCCCCTGCTTCTAAACTAAATCCCCTCCCTGAATCACTACCTTGTCACGGTGGAGGGGCTTACCGACCCCCTGATACACAGACACCAAGTGAGGGTTGAACTAAATGTGATTCAATTTCAAAGTATCAGAAATATTCTCCTTCAGTGATCAGCCAATCAGAAGGACTCAGACTTAGCGCTAACAACATGGCGTCTGATCTGGTGTTGGTGTGTCAGAGCCGGGAAGCGATATAAATATAAATATCCGATACATCAGTGATTGATGATGAGGGGTTTATTTAAATCTTAAACTCTGTGTAAAGAGGTTTTAAACTGCATCTATACATTTCATTGCTTTGTTTTTTAAAAACATCACGTTTCCTCATTCCAAAAGTCAAGTAAGTTCCATTCAGTTTAACTCAACGCACTTAAAGGACACATTATTGAAGTAAATCCAAGCTTTTAATGAATTCCATTCGATGTAGATCTCTTATAGCTCCATCGGTCAGAAAGCATTTGACCGATGCGTGATACCTGTCTTTCATTTTTACGATTCCCTTTCCTCCCAAGTGTAATGACTCTTCGGCCCTATTTGATCGGTGCTGTGTTGCTGGCGGAGCTTCAGATGTTCATTGGTGTAGCTCTGTACACAAAACAATAAAAGCCTGAATAATATATGTTGTTGGTTTTATTCAGTTGAAGCAATTGTTTGTAATTGATCTTGGGTTTTCCATAAATATGTAATTTAGGATTTAAATAAGCTCAGTTTGTGCCTCTTTATAATTGATCTGTTCCGCTTGGGTATCTTTTAATAAGATAAATACAAATATTCACTTTTGTATTTATGTACTGTCACTTGAAGCACCTTGTATTCAGGCTGAAGTGTACTCTAAAGACATGTTCTAGAGTATAGAGTATCAAACGCTTTGGACAGCTCATGAGATCCTCCAGGTCTCAGTAGGCGTTGTTTCGTCTCTGAATCTATCGCCCTGATGACGCTGGGACTAATCTTTAGTTTCTGAGTCAGGACGCTCTGCACACGGTGTACAAATGATAGCACACATCAATACCCTGTATTCTGGATCATCAGTGAGAGCAGGATGGCCTCTCCGTTACACAACGTTACTGACAGCGAAGTCAAAGGTCAATCCCTATCAGTGTGTCCGAAGAGAGGACACTGAACTCAGTCATGATAACAACGAACCGTCCATGCTGAGATTAGATATTCAAAGAGTTTGACATTGGGAGAGTTCATTTCTCCTCGATTGGATGTAGAGTTTGGCTCTTATGAATATTCCTTTCTGAAAGTAAGCAGAATTCAGCATTATCTGTCTCTTCCTGACAAGCTAGCACGACATCGCCGGGCCGATGGCTCTGAGTATCACTGCTGATGTGAGCGTGCTTTCACGATCAGGTTTATCACCAGGTCGGATGCACGTACGAGGCATTTCACTTGGTGTCGTTGTGCGTACATACAAATAAAACACAAATGAGAAACACAGATAGAAACCATTTGAAGAAACTGTAGTAACATTTAAACATATATTACAAAATATAGTAAAATATAGCAGTATTTATATAGAATTGGAATAAAATATGTGCAGGAATGAAAAACAAAATATTCAAAGTCAAATCAACTTTATTGTCAATCTTTCAGTTTGTGTGTACGGAGAGATCGAAATACCGTTTCCCACAATCCAGAGGAGTACAAAATAAAAATGTGTATAAAAATGTGTATAAAATATGTATACAGGGCCGGTTTTTGGTATAGGCGACACCTATATCTGGTGCCCTAGGCGACATAGGGGGTCGCCTAGGGCACCAGATCTGGGGGGGCGCTGCGCTGGCAGCTCTGGGAAGGAAAACGGTTTTTTGACTGTTGGCGCTCATCCTAATGTTCGGCCTCGATGTGACAACATTCATAATGAAGTCAAAGTTACACCCTTTTCACCCCGGCTACACGTTTCATCTGCCCCGTACGCTGGGCGCTGTCAGCGATGAAAGTGGGGGGTGCTGGATTATCTGGCGCCCGCAGCTCACAGCCAACGTGGGCGTGGGATCGAGCGAGAGAGATAAATGCAATTTATGTAAACAAATATTTCCAGGGCACTCTTTATAATGATTGGGGTAAACAGGTTTGAAATCATTCCAATGTGTACTATAGGACTATAGTGTACTACGCTCACATCAGCAATGTGTACTCTCGGACAGAAAACCAGACGTATCGTTTCAAACCTGAGAGATAAAAAAATATGCAGAAATGAATGTTAACTAGGTAAAATAAGATATGAATGAAGAACAGAAATAAAATAAGCTACTTGTATTTGTTATTGGCTATGGTAGGTTATTGGTTATGTTCACATACTTATTTGATTATTAAAATATAAACCGATGTTTTTCATATGGGTGTTTAGAGTTGTTCCCCCTAGGTCAGGTCTCTAGTAATGTGTGCTCAAAGTGCACCAGATTGAGGCATTTTACTTTACAGTTTCAAACATTTCTTCCCGGGGGGGGGCATACTCCCGGTCCCCCCTAGAGGATGTGACGTCCACCCCCCAATTAAAACATCTTCATACAATACTGAATACATTTGAAGCCTTTTTGATGTATATAACCAACACGTTTCTGTTTGTGTAGTGTATTGGTCTTTTGTAGAGATTATTCATTTATTTTTGATATATTCTATTGTGTATTCCTTGGATACTTTTATCTTTTCTACTGAACGATTTTCTGGCGAGGGGGGGTGCCAGCTAAAGTCTCGCCTAGGGCAGCAAATTGGTTAGAACCGGCCCTGTATGTATACCTATAAATACACAATCAACAGACACATTTACAGAAGCACACGTGAAGACATGAATAAAAGCCAGGGCTCGAAATGAATCCCGAATTCTACTTTGTATTGTCCCGGATATAACCAGCAGTGTCCCAAATTTAAATTTGTATCGTCGCCCCCCCAATTATGCAGAATACATATAATTTGATACTTTTGTGTCACTTAATCATCACACCATAGACTCTGGTCCACCATGTAAGTTTAAAATACTTATTATTTTAAACATATGAACATTAGTCTGATCTGTCGCCTCTCCTCGAGTAGAAGGGAAGACAGTTGTTTTAAGACATGTTTTTCTATTGTTTCTCAATATCCAGACTAATGTATCATTGTCATGTCAACATTGAAGAATTCTGATTTGTATTTTTCAATTCAATATGGTATGGCTGTATGGTCTCTGTGTTTCATGATCGGAACCCTCTATCTGGCAATACAAGTGGTATGAATGTCTGTTTTCAGTTCTAATTACAAGTTATCCTCACAAGTCGTCAGTAGTACTATAGGAATATAAATTGATCTTCTATCTTCATTCATGAATGTCAATCATCTTGCTCTCACCCCAGGCACAAAAACAACTGGAACATTACTCTCTCTTAACATGACACATTATTCTCATACCAGAGTTGATTGACAAACTAAAATGACCTTGCGACCCCCTTTCTAATCGTCACCCAATCTGACTGACGTTCTTGACCAGAAAAAAGTGAAACATTAAAAAAAGATGAAAAGCTAAATGATTAGCTAAATGCCTTACGTGTTTGCAGCTAAAGATTCTAGCCTGGTCACTGACTGGCTGACAAAGAAAATACAAAAATGAGGCTACACCTCTTATTCTGATCAACTGTATTTCACATCATTTTCACAAACTTCAAAAGAACATGACACCGCATTTTAGGACGTTTGTATGCATTGTAAGGCACACTTCAGTTGCTAGCATTAGTTAGCACTAGCTAACTAGTCTCTGTATGTGATGACTCCTTCCATGTGAAGGACACTGCTCAGGAACTAGCTGATGCTCTGTATGTGATGACTCCTTCCATGTGAAGGACACTGCTCAGGGACTAGCTAATGCTCTGTATGTGATGACTCCTTCCATGTGAAGGACACTGCTCAGGAACTAGTCTCTGTATGTGATGACTCCTTCCATGTGAAGGACACTGCTCAGGGACTAGCTGATGCTCTGTATGTGATGACTCCTTCCATGTGAAGGACACTGCTCAGGAACTAGTCTCTGTATGTGATGACTCCTTCCATGTGAAGGACACTGCTCAGGGACTAGCTGATGCTCTGTATGTGATGACTCCTTCCATGTGAAGGACACTGCTCAGGGACTAGCTGATGCTCTGTATGTGATGACTCCTTACATGTGAAGGACACTGCTCAGGGACTAGCTGATGCTTTGTATGTGATGACTCCTTCCATGTGAAGGACACTGCTCAGGGACTAGCTGATGCTCTGTATGTGATGACTCCTTCCATGTGAAGGACACTGCTCAGGAACTAGCTGATGCTCTGTATTGCCCCTTTCACACCAACGCGGTTCCCGTTCTAGCTCCTCTGGCGCTCTTCTGGTTCGGAACCGGTTTCTATTTTCAGCCCTGTGTTGTTCACACCGCCCAGAGCCCGAGTGGTGCTGCGCCATAAAACCGTTTAGGGTTTTCCATCGTTGTGTACAAACTGGACAAAACGTGGGCTTGTTGTTGTTGTTAAGGATGTTGATCCCGCCCCCGCCTCCGACGTCAGCGTGACGTATGCGGTTCTTGCTTCTAGACCAGGGGTGCCCAAGCAGTCGATCGCGAGATGTGTCTAAAAATAGAACAATATTCAGTTTTATCGTTAATAACATAATCTTCCTGTTCCAGAATAATGTACTTGAACGCATCAAAGCTTTGTGATTGGCCGGCGTGACCCCATGTGTCGGGGCGTGGCTGGTGGGCAGTGGGCACTGGTTAGCTGACGTTGTCCGTGGCAACAGGAGTGGCAGTCCGCCAAAAAGCGTGCCTATGTCACAGAGTTAAAATGTGAATACATAATTATAAGTTTGTGAATGTTTCGTTCATAATAAGTTGTGCATTTTAAGAGATGACATTGTTTCATTTAAATACATTTTAAAATCGTTCTTTGTGACACGAAGAAAATGGGGAATCAATAGAAGTACAGTGTGAGAAAGGCATCAGCGAAGTGGGACTTCTGAGTGAACTATTCACATCACTGTAACTTTCATTCATGTGTTTCTTCTTTTAATGTTTCTTTGTAATGACTGATTATAAATACCATCTCTGGATGCCTTTCATTTTTATAAAGCACCTTGAATTGCCTTGTGTTGAAAGCTGGTCTATAAATAAACTTGCCGTGGCTTGTACAAATACCTGAGAAGTGCTTTAGTTCTGCTTTCCGTCTCACGAGATGAATCCAAAGGAACCGGCCTATCAAGTTCTGCCAGGCGGCTTTCAAGGACACAGTGGAGGTTTCATTGGTAATGTAAACACGTCTGACCGGTTCCTGCTGAGCCTGAACAGCAACAACAACAACAACAACAACAGCAGCTGACTGAGGAAAGCTGTGTTCAATGATAAAGTGAAGCTGGTTTCTAGTCCCTGTTCCTGCGGGACGGAGCGCTCGGTTCTTCACGTGGAAAAGAGAGTGCAATATTCAAATGTTAGGCAAATATTAGAGATCAGCAGGATGTAAAACTGACTATTTGCCTTTCACCACATGAGACGTCTGCCTTACGTTTCTGTTTCCAGACAACAGAGAATGAATACATTGATGATCAGAACCTGAAGAGTCTGGGGGTTTCCTGAAAGTCTCATTTATTGAAATGCCATGAAGATATATCTCTGTCTGTTTTCAATCAACTGGTGTTTATATACATTTTAATCCTTTTGAAAGAGAGTGGTTTGATCATTGTTGGGGATTGTTTTAATTATTATATATCCATGATTATTATTTAAACTAATTGAAATACTTTTGATGTAGAAGTTTGATGTTTTTGTGTTTTGCTTTCAGATTCAAAAAGGGTTTATTTTTGTATTTATTTAAACTGTATTAAAGAGGCTTCTTTTTCATTTTGAGTCATTTGAACTTGACTTATATTTCAACACACAGTTTGGTTTGTACACACACATTGTGTGTTGCTCAGTCCCTCTTCATAAGGAGCAGACATGTTACATGTTAACCCCTCTCTGAGTCACACGCTGAACACACTTTAACGCTGACCAGAAGTTACAAATAGAGTTTCAAAATAAGAGCATGAAACCCCTCAGTCATCAGGATTCACATCATCTCTTTCCTTTCTTAGATACTCTGGACTCTGTTCTGTAACAGGGTGTGTGTGTGTGTGTGTGTGTGTGTGTGTGTGTGTGTGTGTGTGTGTGTGTGTGTGTGTGTGTGTGTGTGTGTGCGTGTAGGTGTGTGTGTGTGTGTGGTCTAGCATTAGTATACTTGTGGGGACCTACATCTGTTTACATAATAATAATAATAATAATAAATTGGATTTATATAGCGCTTTTATAATACCCAAAGACGCTTTACAATATGAGGGAGGGGGGGGGTAGATAGACTGGGGCAGGTAGACAACAGACTAAGAAAAACAACAAAAACAACAAAACAAAACACAGTGGCAGTCAGGAGGAGGTCGAAAATGAGTGGGGGGGTGTTTTACGGATAGAGAGAGGTGAAAAGATGGGTTTTTGAGGCGGGACTGGAACAGAGTGAGGGACTCGGACTCACGGAGGTCTTGGGGAGGGAGTTCCAGAGCTTTGGGGCGGCCACAGAGAAGGCTCTGTCTCCGAAGCTCCGGAGATTGCCAATGGGGGTGGAAAGCAGGCCGGCCGAGGTGGATCTGAGGGTCCGGGGAGGATGGTAGGGGATGAGAAGGTCAGTGAGGTACGGGGGGGCCAGATGGTGGAGGGCTTTATAGGTAAGGACCAGGAGTTTGTAGTTGATGCGGTGAGTAACGGGAAGCCAGTGTAGTTCTTTGAGGACCGGGGTGATATGGTGCCATGATTTAGTGTGGGTGAGAAGTCTGGCGGCTGCGTTCTGAACACGCTGGAGTCTACTGCGGGAGGTGGAGCTGATGCCGTATAGGAGGGAGTTACAGTAGTCGAGGCGGGAGGAGATGAAGGCGTGAATGAGTCGCTCAGCTGCGGGGCGGGTGAGATAGGGACGGATTTTGGCAATGTTGCGGAGATGGAAAAATTAGATTTTGACAACTTGGCGGATGTGGGAGTCAAGGGAGAGGGTGGGATCGAATATAACCCCGAGGTTACGTGCCTGGGTTGAGGGGGAAACAGGGGTGCCATCGATGGTCAGTGTGAGGTTGGGGGTTTTACTGAGGGTTGATTTGGAGCCGATGAGGAGGAGTTCAGTTTTATTGCTGTTGAGTTTAAGAGAGTTTTTTTGCATCCAGGATTTCAAGTCAGTCAGACAGGATTCAATGTGGGTGATGGGGGGGTTATGGAGGGATTTGGTGCTGAGGTAGATTTGAGTGTCATCGGCGTAGCAGTGGAAGTCCAGGTTGTAGTGGCGGAGAATCTGACCAAGGGGGAGGATGTAGATGATGAAAAGGAGGGGGCCGAGTACTGAGCCTTGGGGAACACCTTGGGTGACTGTAGCGGTGGCAGAGGAGTGATTATTGAGGGAGATGAAGTGGGATCTGTCGGAGAGATATGACTGGAGCCACCTGAGCGCAGTACCTTCGATACCGATGTCTTGGAGTCGGGTGAGCAGGATGTTGTGGCTCACGGTATCAAAGGCTGCACTCAGGTCAAGGAGGATGAGGATGTTGAGGGAACCGGTGTCAGCAGAGGTGAGGAGGTCATTGAGGACCCTGACGAGTGCCACACATAGTCATGTGTGGGGACTGGCTTCCCTTGTGGGGACAATTTGGAAGTCCCCATGAGGGGGATCATTAATGTTAGGCTGAAGACTTGGTAAGGGTAAAGTTTAGGGTTAGGATTAGGGTTAGGGTTAGGGTTAGGGTTAGGGTTAGGCATGTGTTGGTTATGGTTAAGGTTAGGATAAGTCTCCAGGAAATGCATGTAAGTCAATGTAATGTCCCCTGAAGTGATGTATACATGGTATGTATGTGTGTGTGTGTGTGTGTGTGTGTGTGTGTGTGTGTGTGTGTGTGTGTGTGTGCATGTGCGTGTACCAGGGTGTGAAAACTATTTGATAAACGGTTTCGCCTACGGGAAGTTTCTCCTTCGAGAACAAATTACAGGAAGAACTTCTTTAGCGTTTCCTTCAAAATAAAAATAAAAGCACCTTGAGGTGGCAGATTGGAGGATTTAAATGTGTGTGCGTGTGTGTGTCTGTTTAATATGGGTGTGTGTGTGTGTGTCTGTTTAATATGTGTGTGTGTGTGTGTGTGTGTGTGTGTGTGTGTGTGTGTGTGTGTGTGTGTGTCTGTTTAATATGGGTGTGTGTGTGTGTGTGTGTGTGTGTCAGTTTAATGTGTGTGTGTGTCAATTTAACATGTGTGTGTGTGTGTGTCAGTTTAATGTGTGTGTGTGTCTGTTTAAAATGTGTGTGTGTGTGTGTGTCTGTTTAATATGGCTGTGTGTGTGTGTGTGTCAGTTTAATGTGTGTGTGTGTCAGTTTAACATGTGTGTGTGTGTGTGTGTCTGTTTAATATGGGTGTGTGTGTGTGTGTCAGTTTAATGTGTGTATGTGTCAGTTTAATGTGTGTGTGTGTGTGTCAGTTTAACATGTGTGTGTGTGTGTCAGTTTAACATGTGTGTGTGTGTGTGTGTGTCAGTTTAACATGTGTGTGTGTGTCTGTTTAATATGGCTGTGTGTGTTAACCTCTAAAGTATGAACAACACCCTGTTTGGCATCAGTTCTTCTCTCCGCGTGTTTCTGTGAGATCAACAGCTCAACATCTTTTCAAAACACAGAGCCGTCTTCCTCATTGTCTCTCTTCTCTTTGAGCAGAAACGCAAAATCAAACCTTGATTTAGTTTCACCTCCTTCCCGGTGAGAGCGTGCTTTCATAGTGGCAGGAGAGGAGGAAGAGATGCTTTACACGTATACAACTCCTCACACCAGAGAGTACGTGTGTACGGGGTAATCTGTGCGCCTCGGTCCTGCGCGCGCAGTGCGACATGTTTGAGCCCAGAAACATGTGTTGGAAGCACATTAGACTCTAAGCCCTCTCACAAAGTCCTTCTCCGCGCGCAAGCAAGCAGACCGATGCACGCGCTCTCTCTCCCTCTCCCAGTGGCGGTTCTAGACCAATTTGACGGGGGGGCCAGTTATTTTCTGAGGGGGGCCCAATATCTGCAGGACGAAAAAGAGAACTGGACAGTATGAAGTCATTGCGCATCAGAAAACAATGCAATCCAGTTTTTGGTATTTGTTTCAGTGCACTTATTTATTTCGGATAGTTATTACGGTTAGCTTCAGCTTAAGTTATCGTGCCATGTTTGCACTCACACCATATTTATATAAAAATAAAGGCAATGAGCAGTTACATCTCTGCTTCACATCAGGGTGTCTGCATCCCAGGCCGTAGCGTCCTTCCCAAAAGTCACATTACAAACTAAATCCTGCGGTCTTTGTGATTTCTGGCAAACGGATCAACTAATAAGTCAAGATTCAAAGCCTTTGACCTCCTGGACTCCATACTAAGCAGACCCAGGTTGCTCAGTCTCTCATCAGTGATGGTGGATCTGAGAAAAGCTTTGCTTCAATGTAGAAAAACTACGCTCACAGGAAGCGGAACTGACTGGGACTGTGCAGAGTCTGAAGAGCTCAAAAACACTTCTTTATAGGCTCAATGCACCGAACAAGCTCCACTGCACCGTCAGGTCTCTGCGTCCCAGTCTTTATGTTCCCATCTAGCATTCTGCTGGACTGATGGAGCTCATGCCCCAAGTCCTCAATATGTGCATCATACAACTGAGCAAATGAAAACAGAGTGGTCTCCTTCAGAAAGGCATCACTGTTGGGGTTAAGAGCTTGGATTCATTCATCATGTCACCGTCTCTTAAGCTCATTGAGCATCTGATCGATGGCAGGGAGAAGAAGGCTGTACGAAGCCCGTGTTTATCTTGTTCTGTCTCCCTCTGTCCAACAGGGACGAAGCTTTCAGCCGGTTTAGAGCTCAGTCGTTTTGTCGTTTTGCTGCTGGCTGTATCGCAGCATCACATGGCTCAGAAATGTTCAACACTCCATCCCACAAGTTATCAAAACATGATTCTTGCCTGAAGTCATTCAATGTCTGAACTAAAGATCCAACTAAATCCACAGCCTTTGAAAGGTCGAGGGATGAAGACTGTAACATGTCAGAGAGAAATGTTGTTTCTGCAAACACTTTACGGAGTGTTACAAGATGCACAATGAATTCTAGATGGCTCTGTGCCAGCAGACCACGTGCCTCAACAGATCTCTCACCATTGCGTTCTTGGGCTATGTCGTGCAGCACTCGCTTGAGGGCCGGTAATCTATCCATTATGTTAATGTTTCCATTATGCTACAATGATGGGAGTTGTCTTTTCTCTTACTGTGCCACAGAACAACACACACACTTGTATTTGTATTGTTATTATTTTTAAAGTAAAGTAACTTGTTACTAGTTACTTTTATAATTCAGTAACTAATAAAGTAACTTGTTACTTTTTTGAGAGCAGTAACTATAACTATTACTAGTTACTTTTTAAAAGTAACTAGTAATAAATCATCATTTTTTTATTTTTTTCACTTTTCATTTGTAGGGGGGCCACAGGGGGGTCAGAGGCCAGTGTTAGGGGGGTCAGAGGCCCCCTGCCACCCCTAGAACCGCCCCTGCTCTCTCCCCCTCGCGTGCTCAGGATAGAGGCTCAACAGTAACGCCATAGATGTGCAGATTAATAAAGCACGAGCAGGTTTAGGGCGGCGGTTTGTCTTGGCTCAGCTTCTCTGTCTCTGCAGAAACATGTCGGTGAGAAGCGAGCTGTTGCAACCGACAGAAAGGAGGTCAAAGTGTAATGACTGATTATAAATACCATTCTCTGAATGCCTTTCATTTTTGTACACATTTGTACATTTTGTAAAGCACCTTGAATTGCCTTGTGTTGAAAGCTGATATATAAATAAACGTGCCGTGGCTTGTACAAATACCTCAACCCGTGTTTTATGAGAAGTGCTTTAGTTCTGCTTTCCGTCTCACGAGGTGAATCCAAAAGGAACCGGCCTATCAAGTTCTGCCAGGCGGCTTTCAAGGACACAATGGAGGTTTCATTGGTAATGTAAACACGTCTGACCGGTTCCAGGGGCCTGTGCTACGAAGCTGGTTCAACCTAACCTGATATGTTGGAGTTAGCCGGTCGGCCTAATCCAGAACATACGCGCTCTCGCTAAACGGTCCGACGACGCGGGTTATCAAGTGGATCGCTCAGCCAGCCGTGTCCTCTCTAGTTAGGTGTTCACATGAGAGGGGCGGGATCTGGAGCATTCGACCAATCACAGACATGGAGAAGCGCACTGACAGCGCAGCGTCATACTTCCTGAATGAAAAGTGAACTCTAATACTAGTCAAATATGAAGAAGTTAAACTTTAAACATGACTTGAACCCTTGATCAGGATCAGAGCCTCAGAGCTGCAGCTGCAAGGAGAACACAGCTGGAGCAGAACAAGTGTTTGAATGCGTCCATCAGCAGGTTCATGATGTCACGGCCGTCTAACACACCGTCTGACTTTAATTACATTTGACTCGAGTGTTTCGTCAACTTAATGTGTTGCTTAAAACAATACTTCTGGAAAGGAGGTCAAAGTGTTGTTATTGTGAAACAAACTGATACGCACGCACACGCACGCACACACACGCACACTCTCTCTCTGCTCGGTGTGTGTTTCTGCAGGTTTGAATGCACATATTTCCCTCCGAACTTCTTTAGGTGCAGCTTGTAAATCAGATGCAGGCGCGCGCGAGCTGAACCTATAAGCCCTCGTTCCTGCTTCTCAACACTCACTTGTTTATACTTTCAAAAGTTGGCCATGAGGTGCAACAGGTCTCCAGTGCGTCAGTTTGTGCGCGTGTGTTTGTTCAAACAGTGCATGATTGAGCGATGATATGTGAAAGTATTTATTATGTGTGTATATGTACATGTATGCGGAACTGCAGGACAGTCCAGAACAAATGTCCTTACGGGGACAATAAAGTATATGGCATCGTTTTAGAAATAACGTGTGAAAGCAGGAAGTTCCCGGATCCAGGGAATGCGTGTTTGGAGCTGGATCTGAACGTTCCCTCTTTGTTGTCATCAGCTTGAGTCGGAAAGAGGGGCTTCATGACTCTTCCCGCTGCGATGCATGTTCACACAGAATACACTGGTACATTCTGACGGGCTTCAGACCTGGACTCGTGCTTTAACCCTGATGATAGAGGTTGATCTGCAGAGCTCTGCTGCCCCCTGCTGCTCGGTGAGATACTAACAACACCTCGAGGACTGTCTGCCACCAGCACACTCTGGAGCAGGTCTGTAATTGGAGGGTTACAAAGTATGATCCTGTATTTCCCCAAATAGATAATGTTTAAAAACCAGCTGTGGGTGATTCTTCTTAAATCTAAATGTAGTCGAGCAGGTTTTCAAGGACTTGTTTTCGTGCCGACAACAAATAGGAGAAAAGGTAGAAATATTATTAGAAATGTATTTATTTAAGTAAATTATATTATTACATGTATTTTAACGTTTTTTTTTACAACAAATAAGATATACAAATAATCAAAAAGTGGTTTACAAAAAATAAACACCATTAAAGATTTATTGAGTTTTATTTATTTTATTTTTTATTCAAGAGAAGCTGATTTGAGACCGTTGTTGACCCTCCACCTGGAAGGAGGAGCCTCGTTCAGCTGAGAGAGAGACTACAGACTGAGAGAGAGAGATTAGAGACTGAGAGAGAGACTACAGACTGAGAGAGAGAGACGACAGACTGAGAGAGAGAGAGACGACAGACTGAGAGAGAGAGACTACAGACTGAGAGAGAGACTACAGACTGAGAGAGAGACTATAGACTGAGAGAGACTACAGACTGAGAGAGAGACTACAGACGGAGAGAGAGAGACTACAGACTGAGAGAGAGACTACAGACTGAGAGAGAGAGACTACAGACTGAGAGAGGAGAGAGACTACAGACTGAGAGAGAGAGACAGACTACAGACTGAGAGAGAGACTACAGACGGAGAGAGAGAGAGACTACAGACTGAGAGAGAAACTAATGACTGAGAGAGAGAGACTACAGACTGAGAGAGAGACTACAGACTGAGAGAGAGAGACTACAGACTGAGAGAGAGAGACTACAGACTGAGAGAGAGACTACAGACTGAGAGAGAGACTAAAGACTGAGAGAGAGACTACAGACTGAGAGAGAGACTACAGACTGAGAGAGACTACAGACTGAGAGAGACTACAGACTGAGAGAGAGAGACAGACTACAGACTGAGAGAGAGACTACAGATGGAGAGAGAAAGACTAAAGACTGAGAGAGAGAGACTACAGACTGAGAGAGAGAGACTAAAGACTGAGAGAGAGAGACTACAGACTGAGAGAGAGACTGCAGACTGAGAGAGAGAGACTAAAGACTGAGAGAGAAACTAAAGACTGAGAGAGAGAGACTACAGACTGAGAGAGACTCTACAGACTGAGAGAGAGAGAGACTACAGACTGAGAGAGAGAGACTAAAGACTGAGAGAGAGAGACTACAGACTGAGAGAGAGACTGCAGACTGAGAGAGAGAGACTAAAGACTGAGAGAGAAACTAAAGACTGAGAGAGAGAGACTACAGACGGAGAGAGAGACTACAGACTGAGAGAGACTACAGACTGAGAGAGAGTGACTAAAGACTGAGAGAGAGAATATAGACTGAGAGAGAGACTAAAGACTGAGAGAGAAACTAAAGACTGAGAGAGAGAGACTACAGACTGAGAGAGAGACTACAGACTGAGAGAGAGACAAAAGACTGAGAGAGAAACTAAAGACTGAGAGAGAGACTACAGACTGAGAGAGAGACTACAGACTGAGAGAGACTACAGACTGAGAGAGAGAGACTACAGACTGAGAGCGAGACTACAGACTGAGAGAGAGAGACTACAGACTGAGAGAGAGAGACTACAGACTGAGAGAGAGACTACAGACTGAGACAGAGAGACTACAGACTGAGAGAGAGACTACAGACTGTGAGAGAGAGACTACAGATGGAGAGAGAGACTACAGACTGAGAGAGAGACTACAGACTGAGAGAGACTACAGACTGAGAGAGAGAGACTACAGACTGAGAGCGAGAC
The DNA here is from genome assembly GCA_036324595.1 of Champsocephalus gunnari. Classification (NCBI taxonomy): domain Eukaryota; kingdom Metazoa; phylum Chordata; class Actinopteri; order Perciformes; family Channichthyidae; genus Champsocephalus; species Champsocephalus gunnari. Next base: position 1,336,462 of record CM070441.1, read on the forward strand.
TACAGACTGAGAGAGAGAGACTACAGACTGAGAGAGAGAGACTACAGACTGAGAGAGAGACTACAGACTGAGAGAGAGAGACTACAGACTGAGAGAGAGACTACAGACTGTGAGAGAGAGACTACAGATGGAGAGAGAGACTACAGACTGAGAGAGAGAGAGACTACAGACTGAGAGAGAGACTACAGACAGAGAGAGAGACTAAAGACTGAGAGAGAGACTACAGACTGAGAGAGAGACTACAGACTGAGAGAGAGAGACTACAGACTGAGAGAGAGAGACTAAAGACTGAGAGAGAAACTACAGACTGAGAGAGAGAGACTACAGACTGAGAGAGAGAGACTACAGACTGAGAGAGAGACTACAGACTGAGACAGAGAGACTACAGACTGAGAGAGAGACTACAGACTGTGAGAGAGAGACTACAGATGGAGAGAGAGACTACAGACTGAGAGAGAGACTACAGACTGAGAGAGACTACAGACTGAGAGAGAGAGACTACAGACTGAGAGCGAGACTACAGACTGAGAGAGAGAGACTACAGACTGAGAGAGAGAGACTACAGACTGAGAGAGAGACTACAGACTGAGAGAGAGAGACTACAGACTGAGAGAGAGACTACAGACTGTGAGAGAGAGACTACAGATGGAGAGAGAGACTACAGACTGAGAGAGAGAGAGACTACAGACTGAGAGAGAGACTACAGACAGAGAGAGAGACTAAAGACTGAGAGAGAGACTACAGACTGAGAGAGAGACTACAGACTGAGAGAGAGAGACTACAGACTGAGAGAGAGAGACTAAAGACTGAGAGAGAAACTAAAGACTGAGAGAGAGAGACTACAGACGGAGAGAGAGACTACAGACTGAGAGAGACAGACTACAGACTGAGAGAGAGACTACAGACTGAGAGAGAGAGACTACAGACTGAGAGAGATAGACTACAGACTGGGAGAGAGAGACTACAGACTGAGAGAGAGACTACAGACTGAGAGAGAGACTACAGACTGAGAGAGAGAGACTACAGACTGAGAGAGAGACTACAGACTGAGAGAGAGAGACTACAGACGGAGAGAGAGAGAGACTACAGACGGAGGGGAAGTGGGGAGGGTGTGGTTTGGAATTGGGCCTGAAGATCAGGTCAGAACTGATGCTCCGTGGTGACAGCAGATATGACATCATCGTAGTCATCATCTAATCTCTGCTCAGCGTGGGTGTGCGTCATCGCCATGGAGACAGACTGGTCACTTCCTGTTGTCAGAAATAAAATGTAGAAAACGTATCAAGAGTTCTGGCTGAGATTAAATGCCTTTAGATGAACAAACTGAGCGAGGTTACCTCTGGCCCTCTCTCGATATATAGACACCATGAGGAAAGTGGAGATGCAGTATGGGCAGAAGACCACCAGGTGGCAGATCACCCTGAACACAAGGTGGAGGGAGGAAGCAGGAGGTGCAGAGGAGGCTGTGGGCGGGTCCATGGTGGTCGTAGGAGGTTTTCCTGCAGGGAGAATCACACCTGGTCAGGTGAACATCTGAAGCAACGAGTCCTGAACCCAAAGCACAGCTCCTCACCTGAGACAGACAGCCGGCTCCATGGAGACTCTTTACCCTGGACGCTACACGTGTAGAGGCCTTCATCAGACCTGGAGACATGGTGGAGGGTCATGTGACCATCAGACCCATTCCTGATGGAGACGCCATCTTTGTAGAATTCAGCAGAGGGAGGGTCGGCCATCTTTGTTCTGCAGGTCAGAGTGACGTCATCTCCCTCCGTCACAGGGAGGGCAGGACTCTGCAGGATCACCGATCCACCTGATCCACCTGAAGAGACAGAAACAACATGTTGTATTTGTTATGTGATGGCCCAGAGCCTAGGGCCTCTGAGTGTGTTGCAGGTCCTGCGATGGGGTGGAGCTGAAGAGGCCAATCAGCGGGATCGGGGACACCTGGCCGGAGCCGAGGTGCTATTTAAGCCCAGCTGCCCGAGTCACATGGCCGGCACTACTCTCTCCAAGGCGGCTGCAGAAGGACTCCCTCCGTGATCCTTTCCCATCGTCCATCCTCTCCTGTTTTTGGTGTTGCAAATAAAGTGCCGTGATTTTTGGAAACTTTGAGAATCTCTTTTTGAACTTTCCTGCTGCGGCCAACGGGCCGGTCGTAACAGTTATTATATTGCATCGTTGGAGAAGCTCGGTCATAGATGTTCATTGCCTTTCCTAAACTATAGCTTATGTTCATGTGACATTAAAACCCTTGGATCTGGAGCTAATCAGACGAGCTGAAGTGTCTATTATTTGATGATTTTCAGGGACTGTATTCTTGTTCATATATCCTTGTGAGGACCGCCTGGTGTTTAAGTACTTAAGAGGACACTTTGGAAAAAGATAAAATAATTATATTTTAGAAATAAATAATATGTTAAACGTCAGTATTTACCAGTCCCTAAAGAGTGAGACTGTACTGAGGAGTATCTAGTGGATGATAGTGTGTGAGAGAATGTGTGTTCTGCACCCTGTGGTGAGCACCAGCTAGCAGCTCTGCGGTCGTCCAGCTTCCTCTTTCTGATGAATTCTTTTAAACAGACATTGCTCCAGACAACAGAACATACAACAACACATGTAACAACAAACAACTAAACAAAACGTAACGGAATGCAAGGATGCCTTCCTAAGACAGCTGATTGTGACATACATAGCACATTTCATACACAATACATTACACATTACACAGGAGATGCCATATTGACAGGGTCAGATAGGAGGGCTGCGGACAGAGAACCGCAATCCTCCCGTCTCCCCTCAAAGCCCCAGCAGAGAAGCTGCACGCTCCGTGTTCAGCAGGTCCAGATGCTCCCTCAGCCACGAGTCCCTAGTGAGGCAGGCTGGTTTGCGTTCCTTCCAGTTTAGTAGGACGAGTCTTTTTGTGGCTAAACAGCCCGATGTCCAGAGCCGATCGGCAGTCCTTGCAACATTGCCATCTGGCTGGAGACCCAGCATGCAATGGGACATATCGGGAAATTAACTTTTAAAGATTCAGACATTAAGGATATTACTTCTGACCGAAGTGTTTTAACCGCTGGGCATTCCCAGAGTAGGTGCAACAGCGTACCTCGCTTGCCACATTCATGCCAGCACAAGTCTCTGTGTTTATTGTCCATCTTGGATTTTGTACCAGCGGTGATGTCAGCTCTATTGAGCATTCTGAACTGGATGACCCTGAATGTTACACGTTTAGAAGAGAGCATAGCTGACCTCCACATGGAGTTCCATTGCAGAGCAGAGAGAGAGATATCAAGGCTTGCTCAAGGACAGTTGGACAGGAGAATAGGTATCCGGGGCAGCCCTAGATAATCATTTATACATGTGAGGGACCACACCGGATGATAGGATTGCTTTCTGGAGGCGCTGGTCCTCTTCCATACATGAAGCAGGCATGGCTCCCTCCTTACATGTTGTACTAATAATAGATGCTAGTTGTGCATATGATAGAAAAGATGAGTCTGAGAGACCATGCTGGTGTTTGAGTTGTTGAAATGGAAGGGTTGGGTCTCTATATGTCTGTCCAGTGGTAGTAATACCAGCCCTCTGCCAGATAGTATTACTTAAGGTGCTCCTCCTGCAGAGAGACAGGGGTTGCTCCACATGGGGCAAGGTGGTGAGAGCCCCTCTATGTTGAGTCTCCTGAGCGGTTGATGAAAAGCGGATGATGGTTTTATCCATTGAGGGTGGTGGTCTTGGGAAGTACCACATTGAGGCCAGAGATATGTTTTGGTTTACAGACATGATGGATCGCTCCAGCCGTTGCCAACTGCCTACCGGAGAGGCACTTTGGTACGCCCACGATAACGGATACTTTGCGTTGAAGGACAGATAATACTGGAATGCATCCGGCACTCCCAAACCTCCCATCGATCTTGGAATGATCAACTTATTATGTGCGATTCTGGGTTTTTTATTATTCCAAAGGAACTGAGTGAATATTTGATATCTTTAAACCATCTTAGTGGGAATTCAAGAGGGATAGAGGAGATACTGAGAGAGCCTTGGGAGAACATTCATTGTCAAGGTGTCTGCTCTGCCCCGTAGAGAAAGTGGTACGGCCGTCCATCTGTTGATGTCCTCTTTAATGGACTGGAAAACAGCGGGCCGTTAAGGCTAAAGATTTTGGAGATAGGAGAGACGATGTTAATTCCCAAATACCTCATTCCACTTGCTTTCCAAACAAGGGGGGTTCATTAGCTTGTGCTTATATGTGTTTGAGTTAAGTGGATTGCTTCACTCTTGTTCCAATTGATCTTATATCCAGAGAAGCTGCCAAATAAATGTATCATATCAAGAACTGCGGGTATAGAGAGTGCTGGCTTGCTCAAAGTAAGAAGTATATCGTCAGCGTACATATTTAATTTGAAGTCCATGAATGTTCACACCATGTATGTCACCATGAGAGTGACTTGCACAGGCTAATGGTTCTAGGGCCATGATAAAGAGTATGGACTAACGGGACACCCTCGCCTCACGCCACGATGTCAGGGGAAGGTTCTGAGATGAGTCCATTAGTTCTAACAGAAGAGAAGGGAGCGCTATCCAAAGCCTTTACCCAGCTAATCCACTTGGGCCCGAAGCCACATGTTTCAGCGTGTAAAACAGATATGCAAAAGCTTCAAAAGCTTCCTCAGCATCTCGTGATGCTGCAATCATTGGTCGATCGCTGGAGCTTGCTTCTAGCATCATCTGAAAAACCCTCCTCATGTTATTCGAGGACTGGCGGCCTGGAATTAAACCTTGGTCCAGACGCACGATAGATGGACCCGCCTCCTCCAAACGGAGGGCCTAGTCAGTTTAAAAGGCTTAGGGCGGTGGGTACCCATCAGAGAGGGATCTTTGCCCGCTCATGGAGGGAGGCGTGGCTTCAGATTCTAATACTTCATTAATAACAACAGTAAATACGGTGGAAGCTGTTCTTTAAAACATTTATAGAACTCTGTTCCAAAACCGTCGTCCCCTGGAGTTTTTCCTGATGCCATCTTCATGATCGCGTTTTATATTTCATTTTGGGAAACAGGTGCCTCCATAGCAGATCTGTCAGCCAAGCTGACGCTAGGGAGGTTAAGACCTCCAGAAAGGCTATCTAAGGCTTCTTCATTCAAGTTATTGTTTGTGCTATATACTTTAGAATAACAATTCTTGGAAGATTCGTCGATCGTGGCGCATCACGCTGTGGCCTGCCTGATGAACTTCTTAGAGTGTGTTTAGTATTGATGAGGAAACAGAGAGTCTGATCTCACCGGAGACGGTGATGGTGACGGTGTTACTGGTGGATCCCCCTGTGGACTCACACCAGTACTCTCCACTGTCCAAAGGGTGAGTGGAGCTGATGGTACAGGAGGAACCAGCAGGTGTTCCCCAGTCGACTCCACACTCAGCTCTGTTATCAATGCTGGTGTTTCTCCTCACGGTCCATCCCTCAGAGGCGTCCTCACATCTCAGAGAGACAGGTTCTCCTCTGAACACCTGAGAGCTGCTGGGAGTCACCGTCAGACGAGCTGCAGGGAGGAAGAGTTATAAAACACTGAAGAAGAAGAAGAAGAAGAAGAAGAAGAAGAAGAAGAAGAAGAAGAAGAAGAAGAAGAAGAAAGAAGAAGAAGAAGAAGAAGAAGAAGAAGAAGAAGAAGAAGAAGAAGAAGAAGAAGAAGAAGAAGAAGAAGAAGAAGAAGAAGAAGAAGAAGAAGAAGAAGAAGAAGAAGAAGAAGAAGAAGAAGAAGAAGAAGAAGACAGTGACTCTGACACTAGGTGATGCATCAGGTGGACAGAGACTCAGCTCTGAGTGGAGAGACGGAGGAAGTGTACTGACCTTGGTGAGTGGAGAGACGGAGGAAGTGTACTGACCTTGGTGAGTGGAGAGACGGAGGAAGTGTACTGACCTTGGTGAGTGGAGCCGCTCAGCAGGGAGGTGAGCACGGAGGAAGTGTACTGACCTTGGTGAGTGGAGAGACGGAGGAAATGTACTGACCTTGGTGAGTGGAGAGACGGAGGAAGTGTACTGACCTTGGTGAGTGGAGAGACGGAGGAAGTGTACTGACCTTGGTGAGTGGAGAGAGACGGAGGAAGTGTACTGACCTTGGTGAGTGGAGAGACGGAGGAAGTGTACTGACCTTGGTGAGTGGAGAGAGACGGAGGAAGTGTACTGACCTTGGTGAGTGGAGAGACGGAGGAAGTGTACTGACCTTGGTGAGTGGAGAGACGGAGGAAGTGTACTGACCTTGGTGAGTGGAGAGAGACGGAGGAAGTGTACTGACCTTGGTGAGTGGAGAGACGGAGGAAGTGTACTGACCTTGGTGAGTGGAGAGAGACGGAGGAAGTGTACTGACCTTGGTGAGTGGAGAGACGGAGGAAGTGTACTGACCTTGGTGAGTGGAGAGACGGAGGAAGTGTACTGACCTTGGTGAGTGGAGCCGCTCAGCAGGGAGGTGAGCACTGAGGAGAAACCACAGGGTGAGCTTACTGCGACACACAGGACACTTCCACAGGTCTGGGTGCTGCTCTTAGAACACATGCATGGAGTGCAAAGTGAGCACGAGTCAGACTGGACAGAAGTTGAGGAAATACCAGACTTTCTTTCAGCACTTGAATGCACCACAACAATCATCTCAGTGCCGTTCCTCCTGAACGGAGCAGACGGTGAGGAGAGGTCCGTCTCTCCGGACGCTGGATGCTTGCTGTGCAGCTCAGGGAGCTCTCACATGTGTTCTGATGTCTGAACGTCTTCCCTCATGCTCACAGTATACAGATTGTACTTACAGACGAGGCGTTGAAGACTTGTTGGATCCATTGTACCTCTTTGTGATGTGGCATCAAACTGTTTCTCTGACAGTCGCCCACACAGCGCTTCCTTCCTGTCACCGCTTCCTTCAACCACTCTGAACACCTTTTGAAACACATCTAGAACCCTTCAGGTTGTCAGTGGTACTCTTAGCTGCAGGGCTTCTGCGGTTAATACAAATAGATAGTTTCCACTCAAACTAGACTCAGAGAATGCTCTCTCAGTCGGAGTGAACACGACAACACAAGAGGCACAACTCAACAGGGAAGCGTTTATTCAAAAGTCAAAGTCAAAAAGTCAAAGTCAACTTTAATGTCAATCTTTCTGTGTCTTTGTACAGACAGAGAGATCGAAATAACGTTTCCAACAATCTGAATACAAAATACAATACAAATATGTATAACATATGTATATCCTAGTGGCGGACGCTCCTTAGGGGCGCTAGGGAAGCCGCCCCCCCTCTTCTCACATGTTTGATTGTCATTAAAAAATATATATATTTAAAAAAGATTAAAACAATTATTTTCTATTTTTAATGAACAAGGTAAATATTATATAGTTGGTATCAGTAAAATGTATAATCAACAATAAAATCTCGTTTAAAATTGTTTTACGATGTCTAAAGTTACTGATAAGTCACATGTTTCTTGCCTGGCCGTGGCGTGTATCATTACCCTCTCTCGTCCGGGCGGTACAAAGGAGCCCTCAGCCAGAGCAGCAGCAGCCCACAAGCTGACTGTTGCTATCTGTAAACTATGCCGCCGAAACATAATTTCAGCCAATCAGCGTCGTCAGATCTGATGCTCAAAGGGCGCCCTGGCCTGTGTGTCTGCGAGTTGTTTAGACTCGTATCCAAGGTGACGTTATAGTTGTCGAGGATGGTTGCGTCTGCAGGTGGAGACTCCGGTGCTAGTGGATCGCCGGAGCTGTAGATTAACATGTACATGCTTATTGTAGTTGTAAGGGCAATGCCTGTAGCACCATGGAGCATATGTGGGCTGGGCCTGTAGCACCATGGAGCCTGTGTGGGTTGGGCCTGTAGCACCATGGAGCCTGTGTGGGCTGGGACTGTAGCACCATGGAGCCTGTGTGGGCTGGGCCTGTAGCACCATGGAGCCTGTGTGGGCTGGGCCTGTAGCACCATGGAGCCTGTGTGGGCTGGGCCCGTAGCACCATGGAGCCTGTGTGGGCTGGACCTGTAGCACCATGTAGCCTGTGTGGGCTGGGCCTGTAGCACCATGGAGCCTGTGTGGGCTGGACCTGTGGCACCATGGAGCATATGTGGGCTGGACCTGTAGCACCATGGAGCATATGTGGGCTGGACCTGTGGCACCATGGAGCATATGTGGGCTGGACCTGTAGCACCATGGAGCATATGTGGGCTGGACCTGTGTTTTACAGGAGAGGAGTGAGCAGAGGGTCGAGTTGTCAATTCTTGTTCAGTTTTCATCTTCCTCACCCGCTCAGACTTTGAGTTGCTCGCGCTGCTAAAGAGACGCGCTACCATGGAAACCAAACAATGGTGTAGCTGTATAAAAGTCCGAGTGGAAACAGTCGTGAGTAAATCTGATTTGGGAGAGGGAAATAAAATCGGGAGTCTCCCGCGAAAATCGGGAGGGTTGGCAAGCAAGCATGACACACACACACACACGCACGCACGCACGCACGCACGCACGCACACACACACACACACACACACACACACACACACACACACACAATGTTATTTAGTCTCCTGATTTTAAATGGGAATTAAATCATTTGAGTGTTCCCAAAGCACCAGTGTTCTGCAGTTTGTGTGGGCCTACTGTCAGTTAAACAACAAATCAAAGTCATTCATAGCCTCGGCAGGCTCTGTGATCGCACTTCTCCACTCTGCTCTGAACTACTAACAAAGCACTTATATACTAACAAAGGACTTATATACTAACAAAGCACTTATATACTAACAAAGCTCTTATATACTAACAAAGCTCTTATATACTAACAAAGCACTTATATACTAACAAAGCACTTATATACTAACAAAGCACTTATATACTAACAAAGCACTTATATACTAACAAAGGACTTATATACTAACAAAGCACTTATATACTAACAAAGCTCTTATATACTAACAAAGCACTTATATACTAATAAAGCACTTATATACTAACAAAGCACTTATATACTAACAAAGGACTTATATACTAACAAAGCACTTATATACTAACAAAGCTCTTATATACTAACAAAGCACTTATATACTAACAAAGCACTTATATACTAACAAAGCACTTATATACTAACAAAGGACTTATATACTAACAAAGCACTTATATACTAACAAAGCACTGGCTCCTCTAAAGCCAGCTGAGTAGCACTTGAAATGCTTGGCTCTATGAAACCTGATGTACTTTATGATTCTGTTTTCTTCAAGGTTGTATTTTGTTGGTCGAACGCACTTACTGTGAGTCGCTTTGGATAAAAGCGTCAGCTAAATGTGATGTAATGTAATTAAATAGTCATTTTATATGTTGGCAGAGTTTCACAGGATAACGAACCTCAACCTGAAGAACCACTTGTACGCGGCGTTGGATCGGCATGCTGTTGAGCTTGTTCAGGAAGAAGGCGGCACGCAAAGGCGAAGTGTCTGAAGTTCAGCTCTTCACCGCCTATGACCTCCAGGTGAGTCGGTTAAGCCTCTTGGTGTTTTACTATCATACTAGAGTGGATTCTGTGTGTGTGTTGGGGGGCGGGGGTCAGCCTGATAGGGTTAGATGTATTATCAAGATACTTGTGTTGGGGAGGGGACAGCAGTGTTCATGTTATTGCACCTTGTTGGTGTGCTAATGAGATGCAGGTGGGATCGCAGGCGCCGCAATGGCTTCAAAATGGTGATCTCTGCAGTCGTGGAAGAGCCCTTGTGATATCAATGGTTGTGTGGCTCTGCTGTTTAGCATCCAACGTAAAACAAAGATATGTTTTGGCACTCAAGGATCGAGGTGACGTCCATAGCGACGTGCTGCTCTCCTCCCTGCCTGGATCTCTGCACGAGGACGACTCCACGTTTCTGAGGCCTGAGTCAGCATAATGACTGTTTTCAATGTATGTGACAGATCATCAACAAATATAGTTTGTCTTATAAATACACACACACACACACACACACACACACACACACACACACACACACACACACACACACACACACACACATACACACACTTTAGACTTCTTTCGAGGAAACTGCCACCAGTTTGATCCCATGCAGTCAGACCATCATCTAACATGTGTAGACATTTTCTGATCTCTGTGTGTGTGCGTGTGTGCGTGTGTGTGTGTGCGTGTGTGCGTGTGTGTGTGTGTGTGCGTGCGTGCGTGTGTGTGTGGGTGTGTGTGTGTGTGTGTGTGTGTGTGTGTGTGTGTGTGTGTGTGCGTGCGTGCGCGTGCGTGTGTGTGTGTGTGTTTGAAAAAGTACAGGGGCAGTTATACAATAATGCTAAAAGCCAAGGATAACAAAAGCCCTGAGGGCTTGTTTCCATTGCGGTCCTGTGTTTTCAATTCCTCTGAATGAGTTCTCTCTCCTGAGAGGGTCCTGAACACGCCCTTTGTGTTTCCCAAAGAGCTGTAGGGAAGGGGAGACCCCTGCTACTGACTGAACACTGGATCACTATATATTCACACACACACACACACACACCTCATAACCGTTCAAAGTGTGTGCAGTGGTTGAGTGTCATGAATGTGTGTTCTACAGATGGAACCACACAGATGCGCGGCGATGACGCCAGGCTGCTTTTGAAAGGCAAGTCTATTAGACTTAGTGTCATTCCTCACGAGTCATTTGCAGGTTATTTTCTATTCTCACTTTACACTTTCAATTATCTTTTTCTTAAGACATTGCCATCCAGGAGATGACGTCAATGCTCGCTGAAGTACTGAGGTGGTGAAGGAGCTGCCAGAGATGTGCAGTTCATCACGCATGAGTTGGCAGAGGGCAACACGTAGGGCTGGGTATCGTTTGAATTTCCACGATTCTGATTCCGATTCCGATTCTACTTTTCGATTCCGGTTCTTAACGGTTCTCAATTCTGATTCTTTGAGGGGCAGGGAAACAAAAGATACTTGCTTCTTCCACCAACACAATTACATGTATACGAGAAACTTTTCCACAGGTTAGTTTACAGTAATATTCACATGAATCTGTTTATATGCACTGCTCTGTAGCTGCACCCTGAACCACTGAAGCTGCAGCAGGGCAACTTTTAAAGGACCCCCCCCCAGGGGGTACAACTCTAAAAACCCATATGAAAAAGATTGGTTTACATTTGAATAATTAAATAAGTATGTGAGCCTAACCAGTACCCTATAGCCAATAACAAATACATGCAACGTATTTTATGTTTGTTGTTCATTCATATCTTAATTTACTATTTTATTTATGCATATTTTTTTATCTCTCCAGTTTAAACGATGTGTCTGGTTTCCTGTCCTGTAGTTTACACTGGAATGATTCCAAACCTGTTTTTGCATATTGGATGCTGCATCTGATGCATTACCTACACACATGCCCGTGTCCAGTTCCAGATGCTCTAAGACCTCTGAGAGCAAGTTCACAAAGTATTGTCCGGTGGGTGCGTGGCACTTCACTAACGCCACAAGCCTCTCGTGCACCGTCTCATTGGCATATCTTAAGATTACTGAACACTGACCCTGAGAAGTTCTGTCTTGTGTTGCGTCCCGCTGAACAGAAGACATCCGGCCTTCTGGACATCACTGGAGATACTTCCTTTGATTAGACGACCATCAGCTTCTATGATGGAGTTAGCAGTAGCTTTGGAGAGTGGGGGGATGAGAGACCCTCTACCCTCTGTTCCACTGGATTGGTCAATGTCTTGCTCTTCTCTACGCAATCACCCAGATGCTCTTTTAAGCAGACATCATACTTTCCTAATAAAGGGATGAGCTCCAAAGAGTTACCGCGGTCCACGGTGTTGTCAGCTAGCATGCTCCCTCACTCTCCACCTGCCTGCACTTCCACCACATCCACCACACGCTCCAGACCCTGACGCCTCTTTCCGACTTGTTCCCTATGAGCCGACATCTGACTGCCAGTCTTTAGAGCACCGTAAGAAGGACGCTTCAGCACAATGTGTGATGCTCTTTCCGTGCTCCTCTGTACGCTGGTGTGCGTGCCTCCAACCTGACATTCCAGTTATAGCTGTGCCAGTGTCAGTCCTCTTCCCAAATGCCAGACATACAAAACAACATATGACGTCCCTTGCAATGTGTAAGCCACTTTCTGCTGGTGCCATCTTCACAGGTGAACCTTCTGCACAACTGGAGTTCTGGTGTGTTGCTGTTCTAAAAACATCTGTGACAGAGATGGCTCGGGGCGGGCAAAGTAATCCATGTCCCCCTGCTCTTTGCTCTCCTCACTCTCGCTGACTCTCTCCTCTTCTGGGGATGCTGCCTGGCTCAACACATTCATTCTATATATTGTCAAAACTACCACAAAAAGCTGACTATAAACATTGTGTTCAGGTCCAAAAGACCACTGTTGCCTTATAACCACATAAACTAAACTAAACAAGCTGCCAGCTGACAGTAATTGTTCATGAACGGTGGTTACATTTCAATGAGACAGCGCATCAGAGTCCCATTAAGCTATATTTTAACTTGCCAGAGAAAACCTAAAAAAGCCAGCTTACTAGCTTGTAGGCTAACGAATGTTTCTCTTGTCTTATTAGCGCTTCATCAAAGGATATTAATGGTTCCAGAACTACAGAGTATCATAACCTTAATAATAATCCTTTCCTAATTGTCTTAGCTTCTGCTTACCGCCAGTTCTCCTCCCTCTCTCCACTCGCGCGGGTTAGAAGAAGATGGACCTGCACCTGAACTAAACATGTCGGTTATTTTGACACAAGCGGCAGCATCAGCACGAAGGGCCTGCTTTTTTCTTGCCCGCAATTGTTCTGCTCCCCCTTTTCGCTCGGCCTTCGCCTTTTCTAACTCCAACTTTGGCTTCAACGGCCGGCTCACCTCCTGGGGGCGTGATTTAATGATGCACGCCGAGCGGCCAAAGGGGGAGGTGATTAAAGATTTGATTGGGCCGGCCCAGTGTCAATTACTAAAACCATTTAGACAGAGGGCCGATCTGCCGTCTCATGGGCCGGGACTTCAGAAGACGCGTCGGCCCAAAAGGCACGTCGGCCCACCGGGTAATGCCCGGTGGGCCGACGTGCCATCCGGCCCACCGGGTAATGCCCGGTGGGCCGGATGGCCAGTCCTGCCCTCTTTGTGATGTGGCTTCAAACTGTTTCTCTGACAGTCGCCCACACAGCGCTTCCTTCAACCACTCTGCTAACTGCATGCTAAATGTATCTACATAAGAGTATCATTAATGTGTATAATATCAGTTAAAATAAGTGCTTCAACATAGTTAACATTGCAGGAAAGCAATGATACGTTAAGTACTTTGTCAGGCTTAATATTTACCTGTAGATAGATACCCCCAAAGCTTTTTTCTTACTTGGAAGAAGACCTTAACCTAAAGTGTTCTTTAATGTGTTAATAAAGGTTCATTCGTCTGTTTTGCACCTCCTCATTTTAATATCTTTGTACATCCGGCACTAAACTGTAGAGATCACTTACAGTATCTTCTTGATTTTTTATATTCCTATCATTGACCTTCTACTTCCACCTATGAAAGTATGTACTCTTAATATTTAATAATATAATTATTCTACATTATTCAACGAAAATAGCATTATTGACCATGAGAGCATTTGGTGAGGTACAAAGCAAAAACACAACATTCCTCGTAAATATACA
>CM070441.1:1355103-1380921 GCA_036324595.1 Champsocephalus gunnari
AAATAGTAAAATAAGATCTGAATACGTTCCATGTATTGTTGTTGCTATGGGTTACTGGTTATGCTCACATACTTATTTAATTATTAAAATGTAAACCGATCTCTTCATCTGGGTGTTAGAGTCGTACCCCTGGATCTAGTCTCTAGTCATTCTGCTCAAAGTGCCCCAGATTGAAGCGTTCTGCTTTAAAGTGTTCTAACCTTTCTCCCCGGTGCGCCTGAGAGGCAGGAGCTGGTGCTTCTCAACAAGAACTGTTTTTAAATGGGGTCCTTTAAAAGTTGCACTGCTGCAGCTTCAGTGGTTCAGGGTGCAGCTACAGAGCAGGGAACATAAACTGACTCATGAGATATGACTGTAAACTAACCTGTGGAAAGGTTTCTAGAATACATGGAATTGTGTTGGTGGAAGAAGCAAGGATCATTTCTTTACCCTGCGCCTCAACGAACCGGAATCGAGAACCGTTAAGAACCGGAATTGAAAAGTGGAATCAGAATCGGAATCAGAATCGTGGAAATTCAAACGATACCCAGCCCTGCGTGAGAGAGAGAGATGTTTGCTGTCTGTACTTGAAACCTTTCCAAGGATCCCAGCCTTGTTTCTTGTAAGTCATGTGACCATAGATCCTCCTCCTCCTGCTCCTCCTCCTCTCCTCCTCCTCCTGCTCCTCCTCCTCCTCCTGCTCCTCCTCCCTCATTTAAGTATAAAGCTCACCTGCATTTCTTTCCAGCTACAATTCAAAAATTTTGGAAACATATGGATCGAATTTCTAAGCCAGTAATTTTAATGTTCCTGTGGATAATTGTCATTGGCTCTGCAGAAGGTGAGTGTGCGTGTGTGTTTGTGTGTGTGTGTGTGTGTGTGTGTGTGTGTGTGTGTGTGTGTGTGTGTGTGTGTGTGTGTGTGTGTGTGTGTGTGTGTGTGTGTGTGTGTGTGTGTGTGTGTGTGTGCGTGTGTGTGTGTGTGTGTGTGTGTGTGTGTGTGTGTGTGTGTGTGTGTGTGTGTGTGTGTGTGTGTGTGTGTGTGTGTGTGTGTGTAAATATTTTATTTACATGTTAATGTACAAAAAGAGTTTAATATGAATATCTGATTTTTAGAGGAAGAGCGGTTTGGTGTTTTCTTCTGAGTAATGAAGGACTCGCTGCACATTATCACAACTATTACACACATATCTCATATTAGTGTACGTATAATATATATATATATATATATAATATATATTGATTTCCAAAATGGGTTTTATCTATGTCATGGATTAGCAGTTCATGTTATCGATCCTTCTCCAATAAAAGAAAAGAAAGGAGAACTACAGTAAAGTACCATTTCATATATAACTGCATATCGTGTGTATTCCTCCGTACAGTGTTTACATTCTGTCTTATCTCATTATATATATATATATATATGTTTTCTCATTCCTTCTCGAACTTACACCACTGCCTTCTATCTATTTCTATGTCTAAGTATGTTGTGTGTCACAGTGTGGAGGCTTTAGATTTCATTGTGTGTTCGACAACAAAGCGTTTTATATGAACTCATTTCTTAAAAAGAAAACCGTCTCGTTGCCACGCAGTACAATCTGAGGGACTACTTTCCTTGGTGGAAGCGATATCCCTCCGCCTCAACCAAAGCAGACACTTTTATTTTCAGTTAGTCTTTAATTGTTAAATGTGTTTTGTGTATTTTATTATTGATTTCTTTGAACTGATAATTTCTTGTTTATAATTGTTTGTTTCATTTGAAGCTGAAATGAATTCCTGTCTCGCGACATACTTCCCGTAAAAGGAAACTCTGTTCTGCTCATGTTAGGAGCGTTGTGATTGGCTTAACTCATTTCTAAATATGGTCATCCTCCACGCAGGGGCGGTTCTAGACCAATTTGACGGGGGGGGCCAGTTATTTTCTGAGGGGGGCCCAATAAATGCAGGACGAAAAAGAGAACTCGACAGTATGAAGTAATTGCGCATCAGAAAACAATGCAATCCAGTTGTTGGTATTTGTTTCAGTGCACTGAGTTATTTCAGATAGATCTTATAGTTATTACGGTTAGCTTCAGCTTAAGTTATAGTGCCATGTTTGCACTCACACCATATTTATATAAAAATAAAGGCAATGAACAGTTACATCTCGACTTCACATCAGGGTGTCTGCACAATCTCACATTACAGCAACACAGTCCTGAGTACCAGAAAATATACATTTAAAAAAATATGATTTGTTTTCATTGTTAGGGGGGCCACAGGGGGGTCAGAGGTCAATGTTAGGGGGGCACTGGCCCCCCTGGCCCCCCTAGAACCGCCCCTGCCTCCACTCCATCAGATTGAACCCGTGTTTCTCCCGTCCATTTGTTTTCTTTATCTGACCAGTAAACGGAGAGCGTCTGAGAGGCCTTTTTGCTTTGACATTACGAGTGGAAACGCGCAATAATTAATGTTACATCACCCGTTATAACATGTTCTTTCCTTTTCTCTCTTCTCTTCACTGAGTAGCCCTGTCTTTAAGTATAACCCAATGTAAAGTCCTTTTGCACCATTTGGGCTTCAAAACAGGCATTTGTTCTGCATGTGTTTGGAGAAATGACCATCAATGGCCCAGAATTGTACTTTATAAACTCTACATCTTGTGGTGCTTGAAGAAATACACACTGGTTGAGCCGGCCAGGATATATATATATATATGCCTTTTTTGGAGCCTTTTTTGTAACATATATTAAATGTCACTAGTTATTTAAACAAACCACTATCTGAGGAAAATACAAGCAACCACAAAACACCCTTTATCTGAAGCCCATGAAGAATGTATCCTTCCACAAATCTGTTCACCTGCTGTTTTAATAAAGCTGCCACGTGTTTTCAAATTCACGTTCAGGCTCTATCTGTGCAGAACATTACAAATACTCTTAAAAGTGTTCAGAAGGACTGCATCAATGAAATGCTATATCTATATCTATATCATATCAATATTGTTAAGTTCAACCAAAGGCCATTTAAATAGCGGGCAGTAACTGCTGTCCTCACACCCTCTGTCCTCAGACCCTCTGTCCTCACACCCTCTGTCCTCAGACACTCTGTCCTCACACCCTCTGTCCTCAGACACTCTGTCCTCAGACCCTCTGTCCTCAGACCCTCTGTCCTTACACCCTCTGTCCTCAGACACTCTGTCCTCAGACCCTCTGTCCTCACACCCTCTGTCCTCACACCCTCTGTCCTCAGACCCTCTGTCCTCACACCCTCTGTCCTTAGACCCTCTGTCCTTAGACCCTCACATCGTACAAGGAAACACTTCCAGAGAAACCCCACAGTCTAAGGGAACATGGAGAACCCTCAGGGAGAGCAGCAGAGGAGGATCCTCTCCAGGACGCACAGACTGCAATAGATGCCGTGTGTAAATTGAAGAGATAATACATTTGCAGCATAGGTAGTCCAGATGTTTGAAATGCATGTGTCTTCAGACGCTCTTCCGTTTACACAAAGAAAAGCAAATGGACCGTAGACACACGGATTACAAATAACTAAATGCAAAATAACAATAATAATAATCTTTATATAAACATAATAATGACAATTAAAATAGTCTTTGTATAATAACTCTACCAATAAAAAAGAAATGCACAGCAATAATAACAATAATAATAACAATAATAATAATGTATATATTCAATTTTGAATAAATTATTAACTATAATAATAATCAAAACAATACATATCTATAAGAATATTAATACAAAATATAACAATAAATAAATGCATAACAATAATAATATCAATAATAATCTTTATACAAAATTATTAATAACAACAATAAATAATTAAATGCATAATAATCATAATTCATAAATAATAGTAACGTACCTTTAACAACAGTCTCTTGAAAATTAAATAATAATAAACTCCAAATGATCTGTGGTGGCCTTTCAGGTGTTTGTGATCTTCACGTTTAACACCCTGTGCACTAAATGACCTTTACGTTGTTCATGACAACA
The DNA here is from genome assembly GCA_036324595.1 of Champsocephalus gunnari. Classification (NCBI taxonomy): domain Eukaryota; kingdom Metazoa; phylum Chordata; class Actinopteri; order Perciformes; family Channichthyidae; genus Champsocephalus; species Champsocephalus gunnari. The sequence continues at coordinate 1,359,083 of CM070441.1, forward strand.
CGACACATCCTGTGTGTAGTTTAATGAGGACACGCAGTGGGACTAATTCAGAATGAACTGATCGCAATCAAATGACTGACTTTTGCCTTTATTTTCTAGAGTCGCTCAGAGAAAATGCAACGTCTGGAGAAGACGTCCTCCTTCGGTGCAACACTTCCACAGATGCTGCCATCACACTGGTAGAGTGGAGCAGACCTGAGCTGGAGGAGGACTACGTCTTCTACTTCAGAGATAACAGGCCGATTGAAAGCTTCCAGGATCCACGTTATCGAGGTCGTGTTCAGCTGAAAGATCCAGGGATGAAGAACGGAAACGCTTCTGTTGTCCTGAAGAACGTCACCGTCAACGACACGGGACTGTACCAGTGTCGGGTGATAACTCCCCAAACCCGCAGCAAGAGAGATACGGATGAGAAACTGGTTTCCTCCGTCCTTCTGACCGTCTCTGAAGGTGAGTCTGTGTTCCTCCTGAAGAGTTCCTCCATTGGGTTAAAGATGATGTTGATGCTCTGTGATCGGCAGGTAATGTCTGACATGAGACTGGAGAGGAAGCAGATTGTGTTCTTCATCTCCTTCATGATCAGCTGTTCTCCAGTCGTTTCCTCACTGCTCTCTCTTTCTGTCCTCAGGTCCTGAGAAAGAAATCAACGATGAATACCCAGGGGGGTCCCGGAGGACACGTTTGGTTGGCAGCTAGTGTGGGTCTCATTGTCGTTGGTCTCGTTGTCGTTGTTGCTGGACTTGTTGTGAAGTCTAAGAGAGCTAAGGGGGAGAGACAATAAGAGAGTGTTGATGTGAAACTGAACCCCTGACATGTCCCAGCCCCCCTTCACGCCTGACTGTCCTCCATCCCCTGCTTCTAATCTAAGTCACCCTCTCCCTGAAGCTCCACCGTGACGCGTGGAGGGCTTCCCCTCTGATGACCCACGTGCTCATCTTCATTCCTATTCGTCTTTGAATCTGACCAATAAAGCCTTGAGCCTTGAACCCACAGCGTGCTCTGACTGCGTTCTGTATTTCAGTGATTGATGTCGTCTTTACTTTAGGAAACTGAAGTTCTACTTGCATATATCATTTGTTCTTATTTTCATATCTCCAGATTAAAACGTGAAGCACCTTGTATTCAGGCTGAAGTGTACTCTAAAGACATGTTATAGAGTACCCCCCCCCCTCGTGTAGGTCTGCAGTGGAGGTGAAGCTGAAAGTATTCATCTTTCTGTTTCAGGGAGTTCCAGTTAGCTCTCAATCTCTAAACTCAACGCTCAGCTCGACTAGTGATGTCTGAATGGGCCGTTTCTATTTCATTATTACAACTCTATATAAGACAGTGAAGCACAAAGTACAATATTCCCTTTGATTTGAGCAGAAATGTGGATTTTAAGAGAAATCTTGAGGAAATGAAGTTCAAGAAAGATTTGAAAACGGCTGAAGCTGTGAGCGAGAAGGAGAGAGGAGAGAGGAGAGAGGAGAGAGGAGAGAGGAGAGACCACATGGAAGTATCTGAGAGCCACCTGGTGTCTTCAGTTTCCTCTCTGCCTCTGAGCTGAAGCTGTGAGCGAGAAGGAGAGAGGAGAGAGGAGAGAGGAGAGAGGAGAGAGGAGAGAGGAGAGAGGAGAGAGGAGAGAGGAGAGAGGAGAGAGGAGAGAGGAGAGAGGAGAGAGGAGAGAGGAGAGAGGAAAGATGAGAGAGGAGAGAGGAGAGAGGAGAGAGGAGAGAGGAGAGAGGAAAGAGGAGAGAGGAGAGGAGAGAGGAGAGAGGAGAGAGGAAAGAGGAGAGAGGAGAGAAGAGAGGAAAGAGGAGAGAGGAAAGAGGAGAGAGGAGAGGAGAGATGAGAGAGGAGAGAGGAGAGAGGAGAGAGGAGAGACCACATGGAAGTATCTGAGAGCCACCTGGTATCTTCAGTTTCCTCTCTGCCTCTGAGCTGAAGCTGTGAGCGAGAAGGAGAGAGGAGAGAGGAGAGAGGAGAGAGGAAAGATGAGAGAGGAGAGAGGAGAGAGGAGAGAGGAGAGAGGAGAGAGGAAAGAGGAGAGAGGAGAGGAGAGAGGAGAGAGGAAAGAGGAGAGAGGAGAGAAGAGAGGAAAGAGGAGAGAGGAAAGAGGAGAGAGGAGAGGAGAGATGAGAGAGGAGAGAGGAGAGAGGAGAGAGGAGAGACCACATGGAAGTATCTGAGAGCCACCTGGTGTCTTCAGTTTCCTCTCTGCCTCTGAGCTGAAGCTGTGAGCGAGAAGGAGAGGGAGAGGAGAGAGGAGAGAGGAGAGAGGAGAGAGGAGAGAGGAGAGAGGAGAGAGGAGAGAGGAGAGAGGAGAGAGGAGAGAGGAGAGAGGAGAGAGGAGAGAGGGAGAGAGAGGAGAGAGGAGAGAGGAGAGAGGAGAGAGGAGAGAGGAGAGAGGAGAGAGGAGAGAGGAGAGAGGAAAGAGGAGAGAGGAGAGAAGAGAGGAAAGAGGAGAGAGGAGAGAGAGAGGAAGAGGAGAGAGGAAAGAGGAGAGAGGAGAGGAGAGATGAGAGAGGAGAGAGGAGAGAGGAGAGAGGAGAGACCACATGGAAGTATCTGAGAGCCACCTGGTATCTTCAGTTTCCTCTCTGCCTCTGAGCTGAAGCTGTGAGCGAGAAGGAGAGAGGAGAGAGGAGAGAGGAGAGAGGAAAGATGAGAGAGGAGAGAGGAGAGAGGAGAGAGGAGAGAGGAGAGAGGAAAGAGGAGAGAGGAGAGGAGAGAGGAGAGAGGAAAGAGGAGAGAGGAGAGAAGAGAGGAAAGAGGAGAGAGGAAAGAGGAGAGAGGAGAGGAGAGATGAGAGAGGAGAGAGGAGAGAGGAGAGAGGAGAGACCACATGGAAGTATCTGAGAGCCACCTGGTATCTTCAGTTTCCTCTCTGCCTCTGAGCTGAAGCTGTGAGCGAGAAGGAGAGAGGAGAGAGGAGAGAGGAGAGAGGAGAGAGGAAAGATGAGAGAGGAGAGAGGAGAGAGGAGAGAGGAGAGAGGAGAGAGGAAAGAGGAGAGAGGAGAGGAGAGAGGAGAGAGGAAAGAGGAGAGAGGAGAGAAGAGAGGAAAGAGGAGAGAGGAAAGAGGAGAGAGGAGAGGAGAGATGAGAGAGGAGAGAGGAGAGAGGAGAGAGGAGAGACCACATGGAAGTATCTGAGAGCCGCCTGGTACTGCTCTGTATCCGTGCAGGTGGTTCCCCACGCAAGACGCTCTGCCACGGTGCAGCCCCCCCCCTCGCGCTCTCCCGGCAGGTCAGGGAAACAGCCAGATAACTGCATCTCCTCTGGCGGTTAGTAGAGTCAGAGGCTGCAGCGGGGGTGTCAGGAGACGCCCTCGCGCTCCGGTGGGGAGGCACGCGGATCCTTAACTCTACTCAGAGAGCACGCTCTGAAGGAGAAGCAGCTGCACCTTCACAAACTGCAAACAAGTCGTGAGCTACTCCTCTTTTTTGTTTTTTTGCAGTGTGTATATTGAGCACATTTGAACATTATTATATGCTACCTTTAACCTTTGAGTGCTGTTTGGGTCTGTGGGACCCGTTTCAGTGTTTACTCAAATAAAATGTAGCAATTTAATTATTTTAACCTGCTTTATTTGGTGGTGGACGTCACCTCCTCTAGGGGGGTCCGGGGGCATGCACCCCCAGGAAGATGTTTTTAAATGTTGAAGTTGAATGCATCAATCTGGTGCACTTTGAGCTAGGGCTGCTCGATTAATCGTATTTTAATCGCAGTTACGATTTTGGCTTGCAACGATTATGAAAACAACAAAATCGAATTAAAACGATTGTATTTATTTTTTAAATGGGTTTTTCAGTTGAATTATACTTAAAGTTCAGGGAATCAGCTGTTAACAACACACTTTGCAAATGATTTTCTTCAATAAATGGATGTTTTCAAAGTAAATGGTTAATCGTTTTTAATAATCGTGATATCAATTATTGACCCAAATAATCGAGGTTATGATTTTCGCCATAATCGAGCAGCCCTGCTTTGAGCCCAACGTGAATGTGTGGATGCAGCTCTCAACACTCTGTATACTTTTCAATCATCCAAACATCTTTAGAATATGATCACAACCAATCATTTAAACTTGTTTATTCTTATGTTACCTAGTTAGCATTCTTTCTTTTAATGTATGCATATTTGACTAATCCCTCCCCTTTTAAACTTTGTACTGTCCTATAGTACACATTGGAATGACTTCTTACTTTATTTTGTACAACTTTATTAAATAGATAAAGGTGTGCTCTCTCTCTCGCTCTCTCTCGCTCTCTCTCTCTCTCTCGCTCTCTCTCTCTCGCTCTCCTCTCTCCTCTCTCTCTCTCGCTCTCTCCTCCCTCTCTCTCTCTCTCCTCCCTCTCTCTCTCTCCTCTCCTCTCTCCATCTCTCTCTCCTCTCTCCTCTCTCTCTCTCACCCTCTCTCCTCCTCTCTCCTCCTCCTCTCTCTCCTCTCTCTCCTCCTCTCTCTCTCCTCTCTCCTCCCTCTCTCTCTCCTCTCTCTCCTCTCTCTCCTCTCTCTCCTCTCTCCTCTCTCTCTCCTCTCTTCTCTCTCTCCCTCCTCCTCTCCCTCTCTCATCTCTCTCCTCTCCTCTCTCTCCCCCTCTCTCCTCTCTCTCTCTCCTCTCTTCTCTCCTCTCTCTCTCTCCTCTCCCTCTCTCTCTCCTCTCTCCTCTCTCTCTCACTCTCTCCTCTCTCTCCTCTCCTCACTCTCTCTCTCTCCTCTCTCTCCTCTCCACTCCCTCTCCTCTCTCTCCTCTCTCTCCTCTCCTCTCTCTCTCTCTCCTCTCTCCCCTCTCTCTCCCTCCTCTCCCTCTCTCTCCCTCTCCTCTCTCCTCTCTCCGCCTCTCCTCTCTCCTCTCTCTCTCTCTCTCTCCTCTCTCTCTCTCTCTCTCTCTTCTCTCTCTCTCTCTCTCGCTCTCTCTCTCTCCTCTCTCTCTCTCTCTCTCTCTCGCTCTCTCTCTCTTCTCTCTCTCTCTCGCTCTCTCTCTCTCTCTCTCTCTCTCTCTCGTCTCTCTCTCTCTCTCTCTCTCTCTGCTCTCTCTCTCTCTCTCTGCTCTCTCGCTCTCTCTCTCTCTCGCTCTCTCTCTCTCTCGCTCTCTCTCTCTCTCTCTCTCTCTCTCTCTCTCTCTCTCGCTCTCTCTCTCTCTCTCTCTCTCGCTCCACATTGCTTTTCTTCCCGACTGCAGCGCTGTTGTGTGTGTCTGTGAGAGCGTTTCACACGTGTGTATGATATAATTTTACCAGTGGCGACCCTGTCTCTGAGGGCCTAAGATATTCTACAAAATAATATTTAAAAACATTAAAACAAATTATATTTTTCTTTATATATTTTTTTAAATATGTTGTTAGTAATATTTGTCAATAGTTTTACCAAAAATAACTTGATTAAATTGTATTTAAAATAACATTTCCAAAGAAATAAATCCTTTGAATCTGCCTGTTCAGTTTCTGTTTGAATGTGAAGGGTTAAATGAAAGAAGCTCCTCTCTGCGAGGTGAAGGCAGGAGCTGATTGGACGGCCAGCTGTGACCTCACGGAGGGTCGCTATAGTAACTGAACGAGAGCAATGTCAAATGACAGTACAATTGACCAATCATATCTTCCCTCTCAATGGGTGGGCTTTATTATCGCGGACTTTATGACAAGTTCCGCCCGCTGTGAAACGTTTCTTGTTTCCATAGCAACAACAACTGTCAACAGCGTAAACTCGCCTTCAAAATAAAAGCATGCCAAATTACACTTAAGACATACAACTGCAACGAAAGTAACGAACACAACGCAACATCCTTTTCAACTGGGTTATCTACAGGTGTTGTTTTGTGTGGGAGAGGGTCGCTTTCATTGATGCGTTTTGCACCCCGGGCGAAACGTTGTTTTGATATTCCACCCTCTGTCCTTACACCCTCTGTCCTTACACCCTCTGTCCTAAGACCCTCTGTCCCTCTGTCCTCAGACCCTCTGTCCTCAGACCCTCTGTCCTCAGACCCTCTGTCCTTAGACCCTCTGTCCTCAGACCCTCTGTCCTCAGACCCTCTGTCCATAGACCCTCTGTCCTTAGACCCTCTGTCCATAGACCCTCTGTCCATAGACCCTCTGTCCTCAGACCCTCTGTCCATAGACCCTCTGTCCATAGACCCTCTGTCCATAGACCCTCTGTCCATAGACCCTCTGTCCTTAGACCCTCTGTCCCTCTGTCCTCAGACCCTCTGTCCTCAGACCCTCTGTCCTCAGACCCTCTGTCCTTAGACCCTCTGTCCTCAGACCCTCTGTCCCGCTCAGACCCTCTGTCCTCAGACCCTCTGTCCTCAGACCCTCTGTCCTCAGACCCTCTGTCCTCAGACCCTCTGTCCTAGACCCTTGTCCATAGACCCTCTGTCCATAGACCCTCTGTCCATAGACCCTCTGTCCTTAGACCCTCTGTCCTAGACCCTCTGTCCTAGACCCTCTGTCCATAGACCCTCTGTCCATAGACCCTCTGTCCATAGACCCTCTGTCCTAGACCCTCTGTCCATAGACCCTCTGTCCTTAGACCCTCTGTCCATAGACCCTGTCCTAGCCCTCTGTCCTTAGACCCTCTGTCCATAGACCCTCTGTCCTAGACCCTCTGTCCTTAGACCCTCTGTCCATAGACCCTCTGTCCTTAGACCCTCTGTCCTTAGACCCTCTGTCCATAGACCCTCTGTCCTTAGACCCTCTGTCCTTAGACCCTCTGTCCTAGACCCTCTGTCCTTAGACCCTCTGTCCTCTAGACCCTCTGTCCTCAGACCCTCTGTCCTTAGACCCTCTGTCCTTAGACCCTCTGTCCTAGACCCTCTGTCCTCAGACCCTCTGTCCTTAGACCCTCTGTCCTCAGACCCTCTGTCCTAGACCCTCTGTCTAGACCCTCTGTCCTCAGACCCTCTGTCCTTAGACCCTCTGTCCTAGACCCTCTGTCCTTAGACCCTCTGTCCTTAGACCCTCTGTCCATAGACCCTCTGTCCTTAGACCCTCTCTCCTCAGACCCTCTGTCCATAGACCCTCTGTCCATAGACCCTCTGTCCATAGACCCTCTGTCCTTAGACCCTCTCTCCTCAGACCCTCTGTCCTTAGACCCTCTGTCCTCAGACCCTCTGTCCTAGACCTCTGTCATAGACCCTCTGTCCTAGACCCTCTGTCCTTAGACCCTCTGTCCTTAGACCCTCTCTCCTCAGACCCTCTGTCCATAGACCCTCTGTCCATAGACCCTCTGTCCATAGACCCTCTGTCCTTAGACCCTCTCTCCTCAGACCCTCTGTCCTTAGACCCTCTGTCCTCAGACCCTCTGTCCATAGACCCTCTGTCCATAGACCCTCTGTCCTTAGACCCTCTGTCCTTAGACCCTCTGTCCATAGACCCTCTGTCCTTAGACCCTCTGTCCTTAGACCCTCTGTCCTCAGACCCTCTGTCCACAGACCCTCTGTCCTCAGACCCTCTGTCCTCTGTCCCTCTGTCCTCAGACCCTCTGTCCTCAGACCCTCTGTCCTCAGACCCTCTGTCCTCAGACCCTCTGTCCTCTGACCCTCTGTCCTCAGACCCTCTGTCCTCAGACCCTCTGTCCTCAGACCCTCTGTCCTTAGACCCTCTGTCGTTAGACCCTTCACATCGTACAAGGAAACACTTCCAGAGAAAACCCCAGTTTAAGGGAACATGGAGAAACCCTCAGGAGAGCAGCAGAGGAGGATCCTCTCCAGGACGGACAGACTGCAATAGATGCCGTGTGTAAATTGAAAAGATAATACATTTGCAACATAGGTAGTCCAGATGTTGGAAATGCAGTGTGTATAATAGGAAGATGAATCCACGAGGATATCCATCAGGACCGATGATCCAGGACCACAGCCACGACTCAGACTCAGGATCCAGGACTCAGGACGCAGGATCATCCATGACTCCGGATCCCAGCGTATAGAGACACCAAGAAGAAAGACATGTGGGGAAGCTGGGTTAATGGAACATGAGAGGACACAGGGACAGACAGAGAGAAGGAAGAAGTGAGATGTCCCCATGAGAGGACACAGGGACAGACAGAGAGAAGGAAGAAGGGAGATGTCCCCATGAGAGGACACAGGGACAGACAGAGAGAAGGAAGAAGTGAGATGTCCCCATGAGAGGACACAGGTACAGACAGAGAGAAGGAAGAAGTGAGATGTCCCCATGAGAGGACACAGGTACAGACAGAGAGAAGGAAGAAGGAAGATGTCCCCATGAGAGGACACAGGTACAGACAGAGAGAAGGAAGAAGTGAGATGTCCCCATGAGAGGACACAGGTACAGACAGAGAGAAGGAAGAAGTGAGATGTCCCCATGAGAGGACACAGGTACAGACAGAGAGAAGGAAGAAGTGAGATGTCCCCATGAGAGGACACAGGTACAGACAGAGAGAAGGAAGAAGTGAGATGTCCCCATGAGAGGACACAGGTACAGACAGAGAGAAGGAAGAAGTGAGATGTCCCCATGAGAGGACACAGGTACAGACAGAGAGAAGGAAGAAGTGAGATGTCCCCATGAGAGGACACAGGACAGACAGAGAGAAGGAAGAAGTGAGATGTCCCCATGAGAGGACACAGGTACAGACAGAGAGAAGGAAGAAGTGAGATGTCCCCATGAGAGGACACAGGGACAGACAGAGAGAAGGAAGAAGTGAGATGTCCCCATGAGAGGACACAGGGACAGACAGAGAGAAGGAAGAAGTGAGATGTCCCCATGAGAGGACACAGGGTACAGACAGAGAGAAGGAAGAAGTGAGATGTCCCCATGAGAGGACACAGGGTACAGACAGAGAGAAGGAAGAAGTGAGATGTCCCCATGAGAGGACACAGGTACAGACAGAGAGAAGGAAGAAGGAAGATGTCCCCATGAGAGGACACAGGTACAGACAGAGAGAAGGAAGAAGTGAGATGTCCCCATGAGAGGACACAGGGTACAGACAGAGAGAAGGAAGAAGTGAGATGTCCCCATGAGAGGACACAGGTACAGACAGAGAGAAGGAAGAAGTGAGATGTCCCCATGAGAGGACACAGGTACAGACAGAGAGAAGGAAGAAGGAGATGTCCCCATGAGAGGACACAGGGACAGACAGAGAGAAGGAAGAAGTAAGATGTCCCCATGAGAGGACACAGGTACAGACAGAGAGAAGGAAGAAGTGAGATGTCCCCATGAGAGGACACAGGGACAGACAGAGAGAAGGAGGAAGTGAGATGTCCCCATGAGAGGACACAGGGACAGACAGAGAGAAGGAAGAAGTGAGATGTCCCCGGACAGACTAAGCCTCTATCAGCAAAACTATGTGTGAAGCTAACGCCAGCTGCTCTCAACGTGGAGCTCAGGCCTGACAACACGCTGAGTCTCTGAGCAGGACATCGCCTCTGGACTTCTGTCACATGACTCTTTACCACAGAACCACAGAACCACAGAACCACAGAACCACGTCCCAGAAGTCTTCTCTTTATGTTAGTCACCGTCTTCATCCCTCGTGAGATCCTCCAGGTCAATCATTCAATCATTCATTAGTTTTTGAAGTTTTACTTTATTAGGCTTATTTAAAATAGATAAAGATATTGAATAATATTCAGCCAAAGAGCAGGCGGTAAAACCCAGTGCACTCCCCAAGTCCACTTATATTAGAAACCAATATAACTTCAGCCCAACTGACATCCTCTCAATCAGAACCAGAACCAGGACCATCATCACAGGGGTTGAGACGTACGAGGAGTTTGACCGGTGTCGCGGCGCATACAAATAAAACTATGATTCAAAACACAGAGAGAAAGTAGTTGAAGAAACTAAAGCCTCGTGAAGGGAACCCACAGGAACCGGCCTCTCAAGTTCTGTGAGGCGCTGCTCTCAGGGACACAGTGGAGGTTGTATTGGTCATGTAAACACGTCTGACCGGTTCCTGCTGAGCCTGAACAACAACAACAACAACAGCTGTATTATTAAATATTCAAATGAATGCAAATATAGAGATGTAAAACTCCTTATATTTCAACACACAGTTTGGTTTGTACACACACACTGTGTGTTGCTCAGTCCCTCTTCATAAGGAGCAGACATGTTACATGTTAACCCCTCTCTGAGTCACACGCTGAACACACTTTAACGCTGTGTGTGCGTGTGTGTGTGTGTGGTGTGTGTGTGTGTTCACCTCTAAAGTATGTAAAGCATCCTGTTTGGCATCAGTTCATCTCTTCACATATTTCGGGGACAATAAAGTATATGGCATCGTTTTAGAAATAACGTGTGAAAGCAGGAAGTTCCCGGATCCAGGGAATGCGTGTTTGGAGCTGGATCTGAACGTTCCCTCTTTGTTGTCATCAGCTTGAGTCGGAAAGAGGGGCTTCATGACTCTTCCCGCTGCGATGCATGTTCACACAGAATACACTGGTACATTCTGACGGGCTTCAGACCTGGACTCGTGCTTTAACCCTGATGATAGAGGTTGATCTGCAGAGCTCTGCTGCCCCCTGCTGCTCGGTGAGGTACTAACAACACCTCGAGGACTGTCTGCCACCAGCACACTCTGGAGCAGGTCTGTAATTGGAGGGTTACAAAGTATGATCCTGTATTTCCCCAAATAGATAATGTTTAAAAACCAGCTGTGGGTGATTCTTCTTAAATCTAAATGTAGTCGAGCAGGTTTTCAAGGACTTGTTTTCGTGCCGACAACAAATAGGAGAAAAGGTAGAAATATTATTAGAAATGTATTTATTTAAGTAAATGATATTATTACATGTATTTTAACGTTTTTTTTTACAACAAATAAGATATACAAATAATCAAAAAGTGGTTTACAAAAAATAAACACCATTAAAAGATTTATTGAGTTTTATTTATTTTATTTTTTATTCAAGAGAAGCTGATTTGAGACCGTTGTTGACCCTCCACCTGGAAGGAGGAGCCTCGTTCAGCTGAGAGAGAGACTACAGACTGAGAGAGAGAGACTACAGACTGAGAGAGAGACTACAGACTGAGAGAGAGAGACTACAGACTGAGAGAGAGAGACTACAGACTGAGAGAGAGAGAGACGACAGACTGAGAGAGAGACTACAGACTGAGAGAGAGACTACAGACTGAGAGAGAGAGACTACAGACTGAGAGAGAGACTACAGACTGAGAGAGAGAGACTACAGACTGAGAGAGAGAGACGACAGACTGAGAGAGAGAGAGACGACAGACTGAGAGAGAGACTACAGACTGAGAGAGAGACTACAGACTGAGAGAGAGACTACAGACTGAGAGAGAGACTACAGACTGAGAGAGAGACTACAGACTGAGAGAGAGAGACTACAGACTGAGAGAGAGAGACTACAGACTGAGAGAGAGAGAGACGACAGACTGAGAGAGAGAGACTACAGACTGAGAGAGAGACTACAGACTGAGAGAGAGACTACAGACTGAGAGAGAGAGACTACAGACTGAGAGAGAGACTACAGACGGAGAGAGAGAGACTACAGACTGAGAGAGAGACTACAGACTGAGAGAGAGAGACTACAGACTGAGAGAGAGAGACTACAGACTGAGAGAGAGACTACAGACTGAGAGAGAGAGACTACAGACTGAGAGAGAGAGACTACAGACTGAGAGAGAGAGAGACGACAGACTGAGAGAGAGACTACAGACTGAGAGAGAGACTACAGACTGAGAGAGGACTACAGACTGAGAGAGAGAGACTACAGACTGAGAGAGAGACTACAGACTGAGAGAGAGACTACAGACTGAGAGAGAGAGACTACAGACTGAGAGAGAGAGAGACGACAGACTGAGAGAGAGAGACTACAGACTGAGAGAGAGACTACAGACTGAGAGAGAGACTACAGACTGAGAGAGAGAGACTACAGACTGAGAGAGAGACTACAGACTGAGAGAGAGAGACTACAGACTGAGAGAGAGACTACAGACTGAGAGAGAGAGACTACAGACTGAGAGAGGAGAGAGACTACAGACTGAGAGAGAGACTACAGACTGAGAGAGAGAGACTACAGACTGAGAGAGAGACTACAGACTGAGAGAGAGACTACAGACTGAGAGAGAGAGACTACAGACTGAGAGAGAGAGACTACAGACTGAGAGAGAGACTACAGACTGAGAGAGAGACTACAGACTGAGAGAGAGAGACTACAGACTGAGAGAGAGAGACTACAGACTGAGAGAGAGAGACTACAGACTGAGAGAGAGACTACAGACTGAGAGAGAGACTACAGACTGAGAGAGAGAGACTACAGACTGAGAGAGAGACTACAGACTGAGAGAGAGACTACAGACTGAGAGAGAGAGACTACAGACTGAGAGAGAGACTACAGACTGAGAGAGAGAGACTACAGACTGAGAGAGAGAGACTACAGACTGAGAGAGAGAGAGACTACAGACTGAGAGAGAGACTACAGACTGAGAGAGAGAGACTACAGACTGAGAGAGACTACAGACTGAGAGAGAGACTACAGACTGAGAGAGAGACTACAGACTGAGAGAGAGACTACAGACTGAGAGAGAGAGACTACAGACTGAGAGAGAGAGAGACTACAGACTGAGAGAGAGACTACAGACTGAGAGAGAGACTACAGACTGAGAGAGAGACTACAGACTGAGAGAGAGACTACAGACTGAGAGAGAGACTACAGACGGAGAGAGAGAGACTACAGACTGAGAGAGAGACTACAGACTGAGAGAGAGAGACTACAGACTGAGAGAGAGAGAGAGAGACTACAGACTGAGAGAGAGACTACAGACTGAGAGAGAGAGACTACAGACTGAGAGAGAGACTACAGACTGAGAGAGAGAGACTACAGACTGAGAGAGAGAGACTACAGACTGAGAGAGAGAGACTACAGACTGAGAGAGAGACTACAGACTGAGAGAGAGACTACAGACTGAGAGAGAGACTACAGACTGGAGAGAGAGACTACAGACTGAGAGAGAGACTACAGACTGAGAGAGAGACTACAGACTGAGAGAGAGACTACAGACTGAGAGAGAGAGACTACAGACTGAGAGAGAGAGACTACAGACTGAGAGAGAGACTACAGACTGAGAGAGAGACTACAGACTGAGAGAGAGACTACAGACTGAGAGAGAGACTACAGACTGAGAGAGAGAGACTACAGACGGAGAGAGAGAGACTACAGACGGAGGGGAAGTGGGGAGGGTGTGGTTTGGAATTGGGCCTGAAGATCAGGTCAGAACTGATGCTCCGTGGTGACAGCAGACATGACATCATCGTAGGCATCATCTAATCTCTGCTCAGCGTGGGTGTGCGTCATCGCCATGGAGACAGACTGGTCACTTCCTGTTGTCAGAAATAAAATGTAGAAAACGTATCAAGAGTTCTGGCTGAGATTAAATGCCTTTATGAACAAACTGAGCGAGGTTACCTCTGGCCCTCTCTCGATATATAGACACCATGAGGAAAGTGGAGATGCAGTACGGGCAGAAAACCACCAGGTGGCGGATCACCCTGAACACAAGGTGGAGGGAGGAGGCAGGAGGTGCAGAGGAGGAGGTGGGCGGGTCCATGGTGGTCGTAGGAGGTTTTCCTGCAGGGAGAATCACACCTGGTCAGGTGAACATCTGAAGCAACGAGTCCTGAAACCAAAGCAAAGCTCCTCACCTGAGACAGACAGCCGGCTCCATGGAGACTCTTTACCCTGGACGCTACACGTGTAGAGGCCTTCATCAGACCTGGAGACATGGTGGAGGGTCATGTGACCATCAGACCCATTCCTGATGGAGACGCCATCTTTGAAGAATTCAGCAGAGGGAGGGTCGGCCATCTTTGTTCTGCAGGTCAGAGTGACGTCATCTCCCTCCGTCACGGGGAGGGCAGGACTCTGCAGGATCACCGATCCACCTGATCCACCTGAAGAGACAGAAACAACATGTTGTATTTGTTATGTGATGGCCCAGAGCCTAGGGCCTCTGAGTGTGTTGCAGGTCCTGCGATGGGGTGGAGCTGAAGAGGCCAATCAGCGGGATCGGGGACACCTGGCCGGAGCCGAGGTGCTATTTAAGCCCAGCTGCCCGAGTCACATGGCCGGCACTACTCTCTCCAAGGCGGCTGCAGAAGGACTCCCTCCGTGATCCTTTCCCATCGTCCATCCTCTCCTGTTTTTGGTGTTGCAAATAAAGTGCCGTGATTTTTGGAAACTTTGAGAATCTCTTTTTGAACTTTCCTGCTGAAAACAGAGGAACGGCATTTTGAAGAACCAGACTCCAGTTCCCTGAACTCACCCAGGAGGGGGAGATAGTTACTGTGTAGCACGCATTATACAGAGGGCGATCACAGTGTGAGTACTACCATACCAGTATATGTGTAGCACACATTATACAGAGGGCGATCACAGTGTGAATACTACCATACCAGTATATGTGTAGCACACATTATACAGAGGGCGATCACAGTGTGAGTACTACCATACGAGTATATGTGTAGCACACATTATACAGAGGGCGATCACAGTGTGAGTACTACCATACGAGTATATGTGTAGCACACATTATACAGAGGGCGATCACAGTGTGAGTACTACCATACCAGTATATGTGTAGCACACATTATACAGAGGGCGATCACAGTGTGAATACTACCATACCAGTATATGTGTAGCACGCATTATACAGAGGGCGATCACAGTGTGAATACTACCATACCAGTATATGTGTAGCACACATTATACAGAGGGCGATCACAGTGTGAGTACTACCATACCAGTATATGTGTAGTACACATTATACAGAGGGCGATCACAGTGTGAGTACTACCATACCAGTATATGTGTAGCACGCATTATACAGAGGGCGATCACAGTGTGAATACTACCATACGAGTATATGTGGGGTTTGTAACGGTATTCGTCCCGTACCGTCACGGTTCGGACGTCACGGTTCGGACGTCACGGTTCGGCACATGCAGTCACACGACGAATACGCCTTTTTTTTTACGAGTAGGAAAAAAGTCTGTCCTTCAGGGCAGCATCCACTACACTATATATAATCCAGGGGGCGGTATTGCGCCTAAAAGCTGTTTGCAGCCGCCCTTAAACAACAAATGAAGAACAAGAAGAAACAACAACAAAACGAACTAAATACAAGAAGAAGAAAAGTTAGTATGGCGATTTCAGATAACACACAGGAGCTAGAACCCACCGGCTTCCTTTAAATCAGCTGTGTGGGAACATGTCGGGTTCCCTGTGGACGGACAATAACGATGAGGTGTGCGAGTGGTGGATCGGACGAGGACGGTGTGTCTGCGTTGTTAGACAGCGGTGCAGTATGCTAGTGGGAACACACGCCAAACATGCTACATCACATCAGAAGGCATCACCCAGATTTGGGCAAAAGACAACAGCAGTTCAGCAGCTGATCCCCGCTGCTTTTAAGAAGCCAAGAGACATGAACAGGGGCGGTTCTAGACCAATTTGACTGGGGGGGCAGTTATTTTCTGAGGGGGGCCCAATAAATGCAGGACGAAAAAAAGAACTAGACAGTATGAAGTAATTGCGCATCAGAAAACAATGCAATACAGTTATTGGTATTAGTTTCAGTGCACTTATTTATTTCAGATATATCTTATAGTTATTACGGTTAGCTTCAGCTTAAATTATAGTCCCATTTTGCAATAACATCATATCATATTTATATAAAAATAAAGGCAATGAACAGTTACATCTCTACTTTAGATCTACAATTACACGGATACAATAGTTTAACTCACCTTCAATTATCGTGGTAGTGTCTCGAAACGTAGGTTTCAATCAGCCTTTCTTGATGCAACAGCCTCTGATGATCCGAGATGAAAAGTGTTTGTTTTTCGCGCGCTTCAGCCGGACAGTGGAAGTGAGTGCACCGCTCTAATGGGTCCTGAGTGCACGCTCTAATGGGTCCGACTAGAATGACGTATAACGTTAGTTCCGCCTATTCCGTCATTCAATACATCGTGTAATAAATCATACATTTTTCATTTTTTCACTTTTCATTTTTAGGGGGGCCACAGGGGGGTCAGAGGTCAGTGTTAGGGGGGCATTGCCGATTACGTAACGCCGTGACATGTATTCCGTTACAACCCAACCCTGCATATGTGTAGTACATCAAATACATATTATATATCTGAATGTATAGTGGGAGAGATGTGACGTGTACATTTTTTTATTTGTCCACAAACTAGCAGAATATTCAGGGTGAGCTGATCACGGTTGAAGAAATGTTGGTGACTTTTTCCTTTCTGCTTTTCTCCAGATTCAGGAGGGGTGAGGGTGAACGCTGGAGACGACGTCCTCCTTCAGTGCCACAGCTCCACAGATGCTGCCATCACAACCTGGACCATCGTTCTGTCTTCTTCTTCAGAGATAACAAGTCGATGAAAAGCTTCCAGGATCCACGTTATCATGATCGTGTTGAGCTGAGAGATCCAGAGATGAAGAACGGAGACGTTTCTGTTGTCCTGAAGAACGTCGACATCGAGGACACGGGAACGTACCAGTGTCGGGTTACAACTCCCAACGTGCCTGGTGAACTGGTTTCCTCCGTCCATCTGAGCGTCTCTGAGCGTGAGTCGGTGTTCCTCCTGAAGAGTTCCTCCATTGGTACCTGTTAAGCCCCGAGCTGTTTTTCAGGTTTCAGGCTCGAAAATGACATTCCCAGAACAATGACTGTAACTTCACTTCTAAAAGGTTTATATGAATAATTGTTGTTATCAAAGCAAGGTCACATCTGTGAGTTGGATGTAGAAGTGTCAGAATCAATATAGATGTTTCTGTGTCAGAGTAAATTCAGATGGAACATAGCAAAAAATGTAAATTCCTGTCTCCGCCTAAAGAAAACCCATTACTTATAGTGAAGACCAACCTTGAATGATGGGTTAGTAGCCTAGAAGCTTTAGGAATCCAAGTATAACATATAATAATGTGCTCGCCGGGTAAATGTAAATGTACATTTCTGATTTTGTAACATCTGGAGTTCTTATTTTATATATCATTCTTTCTGGTGTTTCTTATTGTGCACATGTGTTCTTTGGTCTGCTAGCATTAGCTGCTAATCAGAGGGGGGGTCGACGTCCGTCAGAGGGCGGGTCGGCCGTCCGTCAGAGGGGGGGTCGGCTGTCCGTCAGAGGGGGGGTCGGCCGTCCGTCAGAGGGCGGGTCCAAAATGTTAAAAATAAATATTTGAAAAATGGTATTAAGTAATGCAAAGTATACATGATGTGAACATGCACGGTACATCATTACTAGACTTAATGTTATCCTTCAACAACCATTTTTCCATCAATCAGCTGACTGACACACACACACACACACACACACCACACACACACACACACACACACACACACACACACACACCACACACACCCACCACACACACACACACACACACACACCACACACACACACACACACACACACACCCACACAACACACACACACACACACACACACACCACACACACACACACACACACACACACACACACACACCACACACACACAAAACAATGTACTTTAAGTGACGGGAACCTCTTTCTCGCTGGATGATGCAAGTATCGCCTCCTCACAGCTGCGAGCTCCAGAAACCCTAACCTCTCACTTTCTCAATGCGCCTCCATTACTGGCTCTCAAGCAGTTATATCTGTGCCTTGCTCACATTTGACTCATTGACACAATGAGTAGGCGACCGATTAGGGCAGGGGGTAACCAACCTTTTTTCCCAAGAGCCCCCCCAAATAACTCTGTTGGAAGTTGCGCAACCAGGGGCGCCGCCAGGGATTTTGGGCCCCATGAAAATATATCACAGTGGGCCCCCCACCAGGCCCAGGCCACGCAAACCAAGCACGATGCTGTAACCCACACCTCCAGAACCCCACCCACTCATGTATGCTTTAAATAACTCTACCTGTACAGGCTTGCATCTATCTTGTAGTCCAACACTAACTGCACTATATTCACTGAGCGGTGAACATATAACACTGTGCAGACGTGCAACATTCTGCTGCAGTAGAATTCACTATTTGATATAACACTAACATTCCTGACAATAGATCTCAATAATCATCTTTTATGGAGTACATGCCTTTTTAATAACATTTTTTAATGGAACATTCATGAATCAAAATAAGAATAACTTAAATATACATGGACCTCTTAAATTAAAATAAAGTGAACATTAACACCAATATTATCATTTATAACATATACATAAGCAACAGATTTTCTAATTAAATATACACACTGTAGCGTTCACAGGAAGGAGTCGAGAGGCAAGCTTCCAGTTACTAGGCTTTAATAACTGACTTCTACACAGATGATTACGGATGGGTATAGCTTGAGGCCCAACCTCACACACATGACACTGACTTCTAACACAGCACCTATATAACACCTTGTACACGCCACACTTCGCCCTCCCCGTCTGCTCACCCAACCACAGGCCCGCACCTCAGTCAGCATCCCGTGCAGCTCCATGATTGGCAGAGAGACGGGGGATTCCTGAGTGACACCCTCAACAGCCTAGACCAGGGTCGCTACAATACCAACTACAAAATAAGCGGGTATTAAGTGTAAATGGACAACAAACGTTGGGTTAGGAAGTTAGTGAGTACATTATCAATAATGTTATATTAATGTTAATATTGATGATTGATGAAAGGTTACTTAGTAGAGGTGGAACGGTTCACAGAAGTCACGGTTCGGTTCGTACCTCGGTTTGGAGCTCACGGTTCGGTTTCAACAAGGAAAAGAAAAAAAAGTCCAAATGCGTAATTCCAGGTTGTTGTTATTTACTTTTGAACAGTAGCGCAAGTTTCAGTTTCAGAATAAGGAACTCTGACATTTTGAATAATTAACTGCATTAAAACAGTTAAAAACAAACCACACTCAGATGGCCATAGTATCTATAATGGGCTGATGTCAAACTAAAAGGTTTCATCAAGCTGTAAAACTAAAAAGAATGTCTTACATCATAAATAATAAGAAAGTGTTTCCAGAGCGCAAAGTCGTTGAAAAACATTAAGCCAAAAGCTTCCGTTATTCATGTTGGTCTCTGGCTCTCATGTCTCTTGGCTTCTTAAAAACTCTTTTTCGTCCTGCATTTATTGGGCCCCCTCAGAAAATAACTGGCCCCCAGTCAAATTGGTCTAGAACCGCCCCTGTTCATGTCTCTTGGCTTCTTAAAAGCAGCGGGGATCAGCTGCTGAAACTGCTGCTGTCTTTTGCCCAATCTGGGTGATGCCTTCTGATGTGATGTAGCATGTTTGGCGTGTGTACCATTAGCATACCGCACCGCTGTCTAACAACGCAGACACACCGTCCTCGTCCGATCCACCACTCGCACTTCATCGTTATTGTCGTCCACAGGGAACCCGACATGTTCCCACAGCTGATTTAAAAGAAGCAGGTGGGTTCTAGCTCCTGCGTGTTATCTGAAATCGTCATACATAACTTTTCTTCTTCTTGTATTTAGTTCGTTTTGTTGTTGTTTCTTTCTTGTTCTTCATTTGTTGTTTAAGGGCGGCTGGCAAACAGCTTTTAGGCGCAATACCGCCCCCTGGAGTATAAATAGTGTAGTGGATGCTGCCCCGAAGGACAGACTTTTTTCCCACTCGTAAAAAAAGGCGTATTCGCCGTGTGACTGCATGTGCCGAACCGTGACGTCGAACCGTGACGGTACGAATACGGATACCGTTACACCACCTATTACTTAGAAATTTGTTCTTAATGTTCTACAATTGTTGGGGCCCCTGTCAGTCACGGGCCCTTAGAATCGTCCTAACTTTTCACCCCTTACGGCGCCCTGCCCCCAACACACACACAAGGGGGGGGGCTGCTAGTTGTAGTCTCAAAATGCTTCAACTTCTGTTACAAACTGGATGAATGTGAAGTGTGTTGTTGAAGGAGATGAAAGCGTAGTCAAGGAGCGCTGTGGAGAGACTTTGATGGCTGTTGGACTCAGGATGAATTCATCTGGATTCCCGCTGCATGAAGAAATTAAAGGACGGGCGCGGAAACAATTCACAAAGGGATTAAAACTGTTGCTCAAGTAAACGGATTTTGCCGATGTGTTTCTGTGGATTCAAAAGTCGTAAATAATCTACAAAATGGAGGAGACCGATCTGATCGGAGCAACTCACAAATAATCCAACTGAAGCCGGCGTGGACAACGACTGTTTTAAAATGCGTTTATCCAGACAAGCCCGGTTTGGACGCTTTACGGCAGAAGAGACATTATATTACAGACAGAATTATAAATGTCTGTCTTTTTATGCCTTTAATACTAACTTGAATAAAATAAAAAAAAGTCTAAATATGATATTCGGCCTCAAATCATCTGAGGCCTGGCGCCCCCCCTGCGATCTTTGGCGGGCCCCCCACGGGGCGGGCCCCCCAGGGTTACATATTGAGGAAAACAGTATCAGTGTCGTATTTTATATTCATACCCGTGAATGCTGAACTTGATGCGCCCACCGGTGGGTCCGGACCCATGACATGAAACACTGGCTTGCTTGTATCAAATCAATACATCCCATACCTCACTGGAACGGGAATTATCTCAGCTACAGCACTAACTAAAGCATTTCCATCTCCAGTAAACACAGCCTACATGGCAAGCCTTTATTATAAATATACGGTAATGTACAGTAAGCACTATCTTTGAACTTACTGCATAATCATAACATGAAATTCACCCCTGGTGTCACTCTGTCTGTCACCCGTGGTTCCACTTGGTTGACTGTTCAGATGAGATGGTCACTCAACCATCACAATGGGATATAGGGGTTCCAGAGATATCACTGTGCAAAACACACCGGTCGATTTGGACCGGAAATAGTATGGAAGGGGGGGTGACCCAACGCAAGAGAGGGTGGGAATACATCTCATTATAACACTAACATATGGTCAATGTAATATGTTGTACTGTGACAATATCACGTTATTACGCAAAAAGAATATCATTATGACGTTATAACATGAACTATGGCATAAAGTCACTAAATCGTGTTTTAAATATTGTGACCAATTCATGTTACATTCGCAGAAATAAGTTGTATAGAAAAGGTTAAAATATCCTAAATAACCCAGACTTTTTAACGCGTCAACATAATATGTTAAGACGTTAAAATATGTTGTTAGAATCCATGAGACATATCGTGAGGAGAGTAGAATATGTTGTAGCTGTATTCTAATGCAGGTGAAAGTGTCCTCAGATCAGAAGATTTCTATCTCAGGCTGACCTTATGTGTTATACAATATATATGGTAATAACGGATCGTTATAAATACTAATGAGGTCAATAAGTGCGTCTCTCTCTCCGAACACACGGTACTCGTCGACCCAACACACACGACATTCCATTTCCCATCAGCACGCGCAGTTCTATAGATCCAGCTGTGTTTGTGAAATGTCTCCGTTTCTATGTCTACCGTGTGATCTACTGGAGATTTTGCGTGAAAAAGGACCGGAGAACCGGACCTGTGACGGTGAGAAGGAGGAGAGAGACCCGAGAGTGGGAGACCCGGGGAGAGAGAGAGAGCGAACGGCGAGAAGCGGTCTAATCAGGTACAGAGAAGCTAACATTGCTAACACCGAGCTAAACAGGAGCTAAACCGGCTAACAGCCAGACATCTCTAATGTCATCATCAGAACCGAGTTTGTCCAGTTGTTAACACAGCAGTCGGGCTCCTGCGGGTCTGCAGGTGCAGATATTAGGACACAGGTCGGAAGAGAAGGTCACAAATATAAAGATTATAAAAGAAAGTGTTATATTTTATGCTAAATAGTTAAAATAAGACTAGATGTTCTGATGCTGAGTGAGTGGAGTGTTCGCCACTGGTTCAATGTCCACATGATACTTCCTGTAGCTCC
>CM070441.1:1381421-1453921 GCA_036324595.1 Champsocephalus gunnari
AGTGAACGTACAGTAGACTGGTTTAAACAAACAGTATAGAACAAACCAACTGCATTAAGCTACATAGAACCAACAAACAAAGGAAGTATGCCGCGTCTCATGTGGACTACGGCGTGTCACAGCAAACCACACGTGGAAGCTAACTGGCAAGAGGACCTGAATTCTGATTATCGCCTTACCTCGTGCACCCGATGAAACGCTGATCAACAGGACCACAAACAGAGCTGGAGTTAATTGAGCCATGAAAGTGAGTTTAAGAGTTGAAGAAGAGAACTTAAGCTCACAATTCGTCACAATGCTCGGCTCAAATAGGAGAGGTGAGCCGAAGCGGAAGTCACGCGTGACGGTAAAATGGAAGGTTCAAGTGCGGGGATCGAAATGAAAAAATCTGTTCAGCAAATGCAATCTTATTTTAATATATTTAAGCTCAGACCAGATCATTGTGTTAAATAAAAACAGGTTTACACATAGCAGACATGTGCCTTGCTGTATTTGGTTCAAACATAAACACAGGTATAGAGTATACATTGTACTAAGAAGGAAATATATATAAACCATTTAAAAAAAACTATTATGACATTACGATGAAGAAAATGATTTGCATGAAATATAAATATACCCCAAAAGGACGTTGGTGTACCAAAACATATACATATACATATATGTATATATATATATATATATATATGTAAAGCAGCAAACTCACAACAGCAGTACTGCATAAAGTACTACATAATTCCAACACTGCCGCTCACAAACACACAGCAGGTACAGAGCAAAGATATACAAGCAGACTGACCTGTAGGGAGCAAGCAGACTGACCTGTAGGGAGCAAGGAGACTGACCTGTAGGGAGCAAGCAGACTGACCTGTAGGGAGCAAGCAGACTGACCTGTAGGGAGCAAGGAGACTGACCTGTAGGGAGCAAGCAGACTGACCTGTAGGGAGCAAGCAGACTGACCTGTAGGGAGCAAGGAGACTGACCTGTAGGGAGCAAGCAGACTGACCTGTAGGGAGCAAGGAGACTGACCTGTAGGGAGCAAGGAGACTGACCTGTAGGGAGCAAGGAGACTGACCTGTAGGGAGCAAGGAGACTGACCTGTAGGGAGCAAGGAGACTGACCTGTAGGGAGCAAGCAGACTGACCTGTAGGGAGCAAGGAGACTGACCTGTAGGGAGCAAGCAGACTGACCTGTAGGGAGCAAGGAGACTGACCTGTAGGGAGCAAGGAGACTGACCTGTAGGGAGCAAGGAGACTGACCTGTAGGGAGCAAGCAGACTGACCTGTAGGGAGCAAGGAGACTGACCTGTAGGGAGCAAGCAGACTGACCTGTAGGGAGCAAGGAGACTGACCTGTAGGGAGCAAGGAGACTGACCTGTAGGGAGCAAGCAGACTGACCTGTAGGGAGCAAGCAGACCGACCTGTAGGGAGCAAGCAGACTGACCTGTAGGGAGCAAGCAGACCGACCTGTAGGGAGCAAGGAGACTGACCTGTAGGGAGCAAGCAGACTGACCTGTAGGGAGCAAGCAGACCGACCTGTAGGGAGCAAGGAGACTGACCTGTAGGGAGCAAGCAGACTGACCTGTAGGGAGCAAGCAGACTGACCTGTAGGGAGCAAGCAGACTGACCTGTAGGGAGTAAGCAGAGGACCAGCAGGCTTTAAACAGACCGACAGATCACAGAGTACCAAGACTGAGGCACTGACCGACTGCTGGAACGACCTGAGAACCAAAGCGCTGCTGTTCAGTGGGTGAGGAAGTGGCATAAACTTAGCATATAAGGAAACACGCACACACCCTGTCAGCTGTCACTGTTGAGCTCTATGAGGAGAGAAGGGTTTGTGCCACTGCTCAAAATACAGTCTTTCACAAGGGGATACAAGCACTGTAACTGGCACGTGTAGGGTCACTCTTTGGAGAAAGACCCTCAACAATCAAAATGGCCGCCAATGATGGCTTGGAAAATATCAGTATTTGTAATAAAAATGACTCCTCCCCTAAATGATTGGTCTTGGTTTCAAATCCTACATTTATGACATTTAGGCCATACATTCAAAACGATCTGGCTGCCATGGATATCTGGGGACGTTAACATGCATTGTGGTTGAGGTGGTAGAGGTATTTTGGGGTGTAGAGGTGGTACTTTTGTTTCAGTAGTCAGCCACATCTCCTATGGACTTAATTAATTCATGCTAATTAACGCAACTTATGCTAACTGTGTAAATGTCCCAACAGGTTAGCATCCATCAGTTTCTATGAGCCGGGGACCCTGCTGTACACTTCAACAGTACGCTGTGTTCATAGTTCATAGTTCATAGTTCATAGTTCATAGTTCTGGTAAAAAGACCGAGTGGAGACTCCACACGACTAAACCCAGTTTGATGTTCCTCCAGCTCAAACACCAGAGATCAGCTGATCAACACGTCTCTGAACGTGTTCAAGGTGACGGCTGCTTCCTGTTCTTTGTTGGTTGGTTGGACAACTATGGCAACAGGAAAATCACTCTCACACACACACACACACACACACGGCCACACCCTTTAACGAAGAGTCCAGAGTCTGTTTGTAATACACGAGGGGGGGGTGATCAGAGAACTGTTTCTAGTCCAAATCGAGGCGAAAGGAGAAATGCGCACAACGCATATTGTATTCAAATGTTAAATGTGGTTGAACCAGTTAGGTTACAAACCCCTTCGTCCATGCTAAGCCATGTCGTGCCACACATGGGAACAAGGTGATCCGGGAAGCTGCACTCAGGGATGAACAGCAGAGATAGCACACGCGTGTACGTAGCAGCACCCTTAAAGGACAGCATCAGCAGTAACACATCGTCTCACACACACACACACGCGCACACACACACACACACGCACACACACGTGTATCTGTCGGGTGGGTTTGAGAGCAGCTTATCTCAGCGCTTATAAAGACTGCAACAGAAATGGGTATCGAGCCACAGAGGAGAAGCCCGACGTCACGCTGCCCCCTGAACGCATCACTCACGCTGCCCCCTGAACGCATCACTCACGCTGCCCCCTGAACGCATCACTCACGCTGCCCCCTGAACGCATCACTCACGCTTTCCCCTGAACGCATCACTCACGCTGCCCCCTGAACGCATCACTCACGCTGCCCCCTGAACGCATCACTCACGCTGCCCCCTGAACGCATCACTGCACCTGCTTGTGTTGACGTCATGCACACAAGCTCAGCAGCATCAAGAGCTTTTTTTAAGAGTAACAATATTTATGGACATCCGCTCTTACTTGATGTGTTTTTACTCAACATTTTTAATGAATTACTTTTATTTGTAAGTTTTATTAAATATGTGTCTTTTTTCTTGAGTAAAGGATCCGAGCACTGCCTCCTCCTGTGTGGGCGAGGACTATGTCTAGAAATGAAGAAGGCTCCGAGCAGTGTTTAGGAATGCAGGAATTTAAAAAACAGTTTGTTCCCTGTCCAACCTGTTTTCTCCTGAGCCACAAATACCTGTACTTTCTACTTCTCTCATGTTGAACTCAAATACCTGTACTTTCTACTTCTCTCATGTTGAACTCAAATACCTGTACTTTCTACTTCTCTCATGTTGAACTCAAATACCTGTACTTTCTACTTCTCACATGTTGAACTCAAATACCTGTACTTTCTACTTCTCACATGTTGAACTCAAATACCTGTACTTTCTACTTCTTACATGTTGAACTCAAATACCTGTACTTTCTACTTCTTACATGTTGAACTCAAATACCTGTACTTTCTACTTCTCACATGTTGAACTCAAATACCTGTACTTTCTACTTCTCTCATGTTGAACTCAAATACCTGTACTTTCTACTTCTCTCATGTTGAACTCAAATACCTGTACTTTCTACTTCTCACATGTTGAACTCAAATACCTGTACTTTCTACTTCTCACATGTTGAACTCAAATACCTGTACTTTCTACTTCTCTCATGTTGAACTCAAATACCTGTACTTTCTACTTCTCTCATGTTGAACTCAAATACCTGTACTTTCTACTTCTCTCATGTTGAACTCAAATACCTGTACTTTCTACTTCTCACATGTTGAACTCAAATACCTGTACTTTCTACTTCTCTCATGTTGAACTCAAATACCTGTACTTTCTACTTCTCTCATGTTGAACTCAAATACCTGTACTTTCTACTTCTCACATGTTGAACTCAAATACCTGTACTTTCTACTTCTCACATGTTGAACTCAAATACCTGTACTTTCTACTTCTTACATGTTGAACTCAAATACCTGTACTTTCTACTTCTCACATGTTGAACTCAAATACCTGTACTTTCTACTTCTTACATGTTGAACTCAAATACCTGTACTTTCTACTTCTCACATGTTGAACTCAAATACCTGTACTTTCTACTTCTCACATGTTGAACTCAAATACCTGTACTTTCTACTTCTCTCATGTTGAACTCAAATACCTGTACTTTCTACTTCTTACATGTTGAACTCAAATACCTGTACTTTCTACTTCTCTCATGTTGAACTCAAATACCTGTACTTTCTACTTCTTACATGTTGAACTCAAATACCTGTACTTTCTACTTCTCTCATGTTGAACTCAAATACCTGTACTTTCTACTTCTCACATGTTGAACTCAAATACCTGTACTTTCTACTTCTCTCATGTTGAACTCAAATACCTGTACTTTCTACTTCTCTCATGTTGAACTCAAATACCTGTACTTTCTACTTCTCACATGTTGAACTCAAATACCTGTACTTTCTACTTCTCACATGTTGAACTCAAATACCTGTACTTTCTACTTCTCTCATGTTGAACTCAAATACCTGTACTTTCTACTTCTTACATGTTGAACTCAAATACCTGTACTTTCTACTTCTCTCATGTTGAACTCAAATACCTGTACTTTCTACTTCTTACATGTTGAACACAAATACCTGTACTTTCTACTTCTCTCATGTTGAACTCAAATACCTGTACTTTCTACTTCTTACATGTTGAACTCAAATACCTGTACTTTCTACTTCTTACATGTTGAACCCAAATACCTGTACTTTCTACTTCTCACATGTTGAACCCAAATACCTGTACTTTCTACTTCTTACATGTTGAACTCAAATACCTGTACTTTCTACTTCTTACATGTTGAACTCAAATACCTGTACTTTCTACTTCTTACATGTTGAACCCAAATACCTGTACTTTCTACTTCTTACATGTTGAACTCAAATACCTGTACTTTCTACTTCTCACATGTTGAACTCAAATACCTGTACTTTCTACTTCTCTCATGTTGAACACAAATACCTGTAATTTCTACTTCTCTCATGTTGAACACAAATACCTGTACTTTCTACTTCTTACATGTTGAACTCAAATACCTGTACTTTCTACTTCTCTCATGTTGAACTCAAATACCTGTACTTTCTACTTCTTACATGTTGAACTCAAATACCTGTACTTTCCGCTTCTCACATGTTGAACTCAAATACCTGTACTTTCTACTTCTTACATGTTGAACTCAAATACCTGTACTTTCTGCTTCTCACATGTTGAACACAAATACCTGTACTTTCTACTTCTTACATGTTGAACACAAATACCTGTACTTTCTACTTCTCTCATGTTGAACTCAAATACCTGTACTTTCTGCTTCTCACATGTTGAACACAAATACCTGTACTTTCTACTTCTCTCATGTTGAACTCAAATACCTGTACTTTCTACTTCTTACATGTTGAACTCAAATACCTGTACTTTCTACTTCTCTCATGTTGAACTCAAATACCTGTACTTTCTGCTTCTCACATGTTGAACACAAATACCTGTACTTTCTACTTCTCACATGTTGAACTCAAATACCTGTACTTTCTACTTCTTACATGTTGAACTCAAATACCTGTACTTTCTACTTCTCACATGTTGAACTCAAATACCTGTACTTTCTGCTTCTCACATGTTGAACACAAATACCTGTACTTTCTACTTCTCTCATGTTGAACTCAAATACCTGTACTTTCTACTTCTCACATGTTGAACACAAATACCTGTACTTTCTACTTCTCACATGTTGAACTCAAATACCTGTACTTTCTACTTCTTACATGTTGAACTCAAATACCTGTACTTTCTACTTCTTACATGTTGAACTCAAATACCTGTACTTTCTACTTCTCTCATGTTGAACTCAAATACCTGTACTTTCTACTTCTTACATGTTGAACTCAAATACCTGTACTTTCTACTTCTTACATGTTGAACCCAAATACCTGTACTTTCTACTTCTCACATGTTGAACCCAAATACCTGTACTTTCTACTTCTCTCATGTTGAACTCAAATACCTGTACTTTCTACTTCTTACATGTTGAACTCAAATACCTGTACTTTCTACTTCTTACATGTTGAACACAAATACCTGTACTTTCTACTTATTACATGTTGAACTCAAATACCTGTACTTTCTACTTCTTACATGTTGAACCCAAATACCTGTACTTTCTACTTCTTACATGTTGAACTCAAATACCTGTACTTTCTGCTTCTTACATGTTGAACACAAATACCTGTACTTTCTGCTTCTTACATGTTGAACTCAAATACCTGTACTTTCTACTTCTCACATGTTGAACTCAAATACCTGTACTTTCTACTTCTTACATGTTGAACTCAAATACCTGTACTTTCTACTTCTCTCATGTTGAACACAAATACCTGTACTTTCTACTTCTCACATGTTGAACTCAAATACCTGTACTTTCTACTTCTCACATGTTGAACTCAAATACCTGTACTTTCTACTTCTTACATGTTGAACTCAAATACCTGTACTCTCTACTTCTTACATGTTGAACTCAAATACCTGTACTTTCTACTTCTCACATGTTGAACTCAAATACCTGTACTTTCTACTTCTTACATGTTGAACTCAAATACCTGTACTTTCTACTTCTCACATGTTGAACTCAAATACCTGTACTTTCTACTTCTTACATGTTGAACTCAAATACCTGTACTTTCTATTTCTTACATGTTGAACTCAAATACCTGTACTTTCTACTTCTCTCATGTTGAACTCAAATACCTGTACTTTCTACTTCTTACATGTTGAACTCAAATACCTGTACTCTCTACTTCTTACATGTTGAACTCAAATACCTGTACTTTCTACTTCTCACATGTTGAACTCAAATACCTGTACTTTCTACTTCTTACATGTTGAACTCAAATACCTGTACTTTCTACTTCTTACATGTTGAACTCAAATACCTGTACTTTCTACTTCTTACACGTTGAACTCAAATACCTGTACTTTCTACTTCTCTCATGTTGAACTCAAATACCTGTACTTTCTACTTCTTACATGTTGAACTCAAATACCTGTACTTTCTACTTCTCTCATGTTGAACTCAAATACCTGTACTTTCTACTTCTCTCATGTTGAACTCAAATACCTGTACTTTCTACTTCTTACATGTTGAACTCAAATACCTGTACTTTCTACTTCTTACACGTTGAACTCAAATACCTGTACTTTCTACTTCTCTCATGTTGAACTCAAATACCTGTACTTTCTACTTCTTACATGTTGAACTCAAATACCTGTACTTTCTACTTCTCACATGTTGAACTCAAATACCTGTACTTTCTACTTCTCTCATGTTGAACTCAAATACCTGTACTTTCTACTTCTCACATGTTGAACTCAAATACCTGTACTTTCTACTTCTCTCATGTTGAACTCAAATACCTGTACTTTCTACTTCTCACATGTTGAACTCAAATACCTGTACTTTCTACTTCTTACATGTTGAACTCAAATACCTGTACTTTCTACTTCTCTCATTCTCCAAACAGCTGGTTCCTTTAGTCTGAATGTGTGTTGGTGCGTGGTCATTATTCTTTAGAGTCACTGCGTGCCTATTGGTTGGAACACGATCCGTGTATCCATCACTTCCTGGTCTTCTCTAAAGAAGAGGGACCAATGGAAACGTTGTCATGTTGCCGTTGGTCACCATGGAAACATTCATTAGCTAACAATGACATTATCGTTCTATTGATATAAAGGGAGGTCAGGTACTCTTTAAAGCAGCTGCTAGCTATGGGTACTTTTTACTGAAGGACACTTCAAAGCCTCTTTACTTTGGCTTGAGTAAAGAAGTTTAGTCAGTACTTCTACTTTCACCAGAGTATTTTTAAACACGAGTATCTGCACTTCTATTTGAGTACAGGATGTGTGTACTTTTGTCATCTCTGTGTATATCTATGTACAATACATTTGAGTAGTGATTCATAAATGTCCATAGGCCACGGCTCAAAGTGTTCAGGGAAGAGCAAGAACAGTGGCAAAGAAGCATCATGTTAGCATACAATCCAAACACACACACACACACACACACACACACACACACACACACACACAGACAGACAGACAGACAGACAGACAGACACACACACACACAACACACACAGACAGACAGACAGACAGACAGACAGACAGACAGACAGACAGACAGACAGACACACACACACACACACACACAGACAGACAGACAGACAGACAGACAGACAGACAGACAGACACACACACACACACACACACACACACAGACACACAGACTTACCTTCCAGAGGCCCAGAAAGAGGAATCCAGACCAACAACAGCTGGACAGCCACATGTAGCACCGGTGTGAAAGCAGCCATGTGAGCAGCTGATGATGAACGATAATGAAACAATGTCACTGAACTGATCTGATTGCCCAATCAGAGACATGGGAAGGAGGAGCGGACAAACCATGGTCAAATGACTTAAGGGACTATCGATGCTGAAAAAAAAGTCAGTTAACTTAAGTCCAATGTGAGCCTATTAAAACCTGTAGAGACACTTTAAGAAGAATAACAACTCAATGTATCCTGTGTGTGTGTGTGTGTGTGTGTGTGTGTGTGTGTGTGTGTGTGTGTGTGTGTGTGTGTGTGTGTGTGTGTGTGTGTGTGTGTGGTGTGTGTGTGTGTGGTGTGTGTGTGTGTGTGTGTGTGTGTGTGTGTGTGTGTGTGTGTGTGTGTGTGTGTGTGTGTGTGTGTGTGTGTGTGTGTGTGTGTGTGTGTGTGTGTGTACCAGGCTGTGAAAACTATTTGTAAGAACAAGAAAACCGGTTTCACCCGGGAAGTTTCTCCAACTCTCGATAACAACTTACAGGAAGAACTTGTTTTCCTTCAGAATGAAAGAATGAAAGAATGAAAGAATGAAAGAATGAAAGATGAAAGAATGAAAGAATGAAAGAATGAAAGAATGAAAGCAACTAAAGTTCCTGATTTACAGAAACAACAATTACAATTCAGTTTGTCTTCAAAATGCTCTTTTTTGAATACATCTTAATCAACTAAACAATAAAGAGGCAAGTGCGACAAACAGTATTTAATAACACAACATATAACGCACACACGCACACACACACACACACACACACACACACCTAATCCTACTCTACTGTAATACCTTTAGTTACTTTACAGATGCGATTGATGTGATAATAATAATCAGGTCGTGCACATGTCCCCTCTGTGGGCGAAGGACTTTAGTTCCACCTGGAGTAACTTAGTATCTCAGAGGTACTTGCGCTCGAGTATTTCCATGTTATGCTACTTCTACTCCTCTATAGTTCAGATGTACATGGTGTACTTCTACTCCTCTACAGTTCAGAGGTACATGGTGTACTTCTACTGCTCTACAGTTCAGAGGTACATGGTGTACTTCTACTCCACTACAGTTCAGAGGTACATGGTGTACTTCTACTCCTCTATAGTTCAGATGTACATGGTGTACATCTACTCCTCTACAGTTCAGAGGTACATGGTGTACTTCTACTCCTCTACAGTTCAGAGGTACATGGTGTACTTCTACTCCTCTACAGTTCAGAGGTACATGGTGTACTTCTACTCCTCTACAGTTCAGAGGTACATGGTGTACTTCTACTCCTCTACAGTTCAGAGGTACATGGTGTACAAGATCTGAGTACTTCTACTTTTACTCAAGTCCAAGATCTGAGTACTTCTACTTTTACTCAAGTTCAAGATCTGAGTACTTCTACTTTTACTCAAGTCCAAGATCTGAGTACTTCTACTTTTACTCAAGTCCAAGATCTGAGTACTTCTACTTTTACTCAAGTACCAGTTCTGAGTACTTCTACTTTTACTCAAGTACAAGATCTGAGTACTTCTACTTTTACTCAAGTACCAGTTCTGAGTACTTCTACTTTTACTCAAGTACAAGATCTGAGTACTTCTACTTTTACTCAAGTACAAGATCTGAGTACTTCTACTTTTACTCAAGTACAAGATCTGAGTACTTCTACTTTTACTCAAGTACAAGATCTGAGTACTTCTACTTTTACTCAAGTACCAGTTCTGAGTACTTCTACTTTTACTCAAGTACAAGATCTGAGTACTTCTACTTTTACTCAAGTACAAGATCTGAGTACTTCTACTTTTACTCAAGTACAAGATCTGAGTACTTCTACTTTTACTCAAGTACCAGTTCTGAGTACTTCTACTTTTACTCAAGTACCAGATCTGAGTACTTCTACTTTTACTCAAGTACCAGATCTGAGTACTTCTACTTTCACTCAAGAACAAGATCTGAGTACTTCTACTTTTACTCAAGTACCAGATCTGAGTACTTCTACTTTCACTCAAGTACCAGATCTGAGTACTTCTACTTTTACTCAAGTACCAGTTCTGAGTACTTCTACTTTTACTCAAGTACCAGTTCTGAGTACTTCTCCCACCTTTGAACTCAGGAGTCAGGAATAAGGGGAAAGAATTAAAGCAACGAACTGTACTTCAGACTTTACTTTTTTCAACAAATATTTAATACAGTTTACAAAAAAGAAATGTAGAAAAACTTTACAGAGAACATCGAGTAGGAAAGAACAAATACACACCGAGGTCGTGACGAACAAGCAACACGAACATGTTGCATCAAATCCCTTCGTACGAACAACAGCGCACATTCGTAGACGTGTTTTCACGGTTCAATAAAGCTTTTCAGGATTCATTTAATTTCTCCCTGGAAGATATGTCGATAAGTGGATCCGTCGATGCTTCGCGCTTTTATTGTGAAAGGCTCGGAGGAAGCAGTGGGTCGATTGATGACACCGTTTTTCTATGCTAAATAATACTCAGGTTTTTGGTGAAACAGCAGTTATATTGTAACGTTTACATTAATTGCAGGAAGAACTCCGTCTTGGTTTGGAGTCTCCGTGTTGTACTTTTATAATCCTCATTCCTCGGTGCTAAATCCTGGCGTGAAAGAACTCGTGAAAACAGCTGTTTAAAAACACATTTTGACAAACGAGTTGTTAACCCGCCAAAAAAAGCCTGAGTTGAGAAATGTGTTGTCGTTGTTCGGGGTCTCTGTGTTTCAGTCGTTATGAGCAACTCTGTTCCGTCGATGCCTTTAGTTGCTGTGCTCGTTTAGAAACTAAATCACACCACCGTTGAGCCGCTTGATGTTTGTGTTTCGGGTGGAAATTCTAGTAACAAAAACCACGAATTGGAAAAATATTTTGACACAAATAATTGCCCCAAAGTCCGTCTTGTTTCGAACGAGTCCCTCCCCGATGCTTTGCCTGCAGCGTAGAAGCTCCGAATGATCGACTTTTCTCATCCCATATGTTCAAGTTTCGGGTGAAAGTTCAGGTGAACAAAGACAACAGTTTGAACATATACTTTGACAATGCTTTCCGCACAACGTGATTGTTTGATATTATTATTTCCAATGTGAAAGCGCCTTGTTCCGGAGAATACTGCAGTGCTTCATTCGTAAATAATGTGGCAAAATCAAAACTTGGAAAATATTTTGTCAACACAAAAAACGAGTCCCGGTTTGTAAAGGTTCAGAAGTGATGCTCGGTGGTGACGTCGTCGTTTTGTCCGTACGTTGCCTCGTCGTCCTTCCTTCTTCCTGCAGAGTCGCAGAATAAATGTGTTATATATCCGATATATTATTTTAAAATCAGGATTATTACTTTTATCAGAGATTGGGGAGGAGTCCCGATCTTCAGACAGGTTTTTACTTATCTGCTGGGAAAAGTCAAATGTGTCGTTTTTCAATATTGGGCTATACAAAGTGAAGTGTTATGGATTGACAAAGCAAAATATGAACATTTTAAACCTGCTTGACATCAGCACATTGTTAGGTGAGTGTTACCTGGGGGGTTGCGTCTGTAAATGGACACCGCGAGGAAGGTGGAGGCGCAGTACGGGGAGAAAACCACCAGGTGGCGTAACACCGTCAGCACTAACCAGACCCAGTCTGTACGGGGAGCGGTGGCAGCGGTGGCACCTACAGAAACATTTCACATTTTCCATATTTGACTACACTGAGACATACTTTTGGGGCCACAAAATTAAACAACTTTTAATAAAAAAAACACAAATATCTGATTTACACAAAAGTTCAACCTCTTGGATGAATAACTCTAGGACTACCACACGTTTCAGGTTCTTGTACGTAGGACATGACTCTATATTTCCTACTTGAAATGATGTGCTTATTAAATTAATTAACCTTAACTTTACTTGTCATTTTAAATAATGCCTTTATTCACAAGAAGTGCATTTAATTAAGTTATTATAAAAAGTAAAAAAGTGCAGTAAAGGATGACAAAACATTCCGATATGAACCACCAGATGGCACTGTGAATGGTACAGGTGCAATCAAAACATACAATGACTGTATTTTTTATTGTTAAGGACTACAATTAGGCTATACAACCTGGAAAGTTGTGCTTAAATAATTAGTTGTGTTTATTTAATTTATTGTATTCATTTGAATTTGTATATTTTATTAAACAGAATAAATCGTATTCATAAATGGAGCAATTCTTTGAAATTCCAGTTTCCCCCCTGGCGATGAATCGGGTATTTTTGATTACTTGTATTTCCCCGACCCCTCTCACCTCTGACAAATAAGAAGCTGGTTGCAGACTCTCCTTCAGTACTGATGTGACACTTGTAGACGCCTTCATCATAGCCGGACACGTTGTGGAGGGTCATGTGACCTGCAGCCCCGGTCTCCAGGAAGGAGCCATCTTTGTAGAAATCAGCGCGGAGGTCATCGCGATCCTTTGTTTTACACACCAGAGTTACGTTGTCTCCCTTCATCACAGCGAGGATCGGACTCTCCAGGATCACCGCTGTTTCTGAACACGGAGAAACATGTGTGAAAACTAGCTAGCACCTTGTGGAGATGTTCACTATACCCACTAACTAGTAAATGTATCTGAAGCTAACTGACGAGCTAACGTTATCCTGCTAAAATCCAAAACATGCAATAAAGAATACGATGGACTTAACTTACCTGAATCTTGATCACTAAATCACTAAAGCTCAACAACACTCAACAAATTAAATAATGATATAATGGTAAAGTGTACAATGCCATGTAGCTAACTGACAAGCTAACGTTAGCATGCTAATATCTAAAATGCGTTTAGATAAAAAGGTGCAATAAGGAAAATGCTGGATGTAACTTGATACATCAAATTAAACGATATTTAAATAACACAAAAAACCTCAAATAATGAAATGACGACAGTAGCTAACGTAGAAGCTAATATTAGCATGCTAATATCTGAAACCTGTTCAGAGAATACTAATATCAAATACTTAATTTATGATATCGTGACCTCCCTATTGTTTGTTTTCAGGGATTGATAAGTGGTTCTTTTGTATATCGGCTTTAAAAAAACTTTATTTAAATAATACAAAAACCCTCAAATAATGAAATGTACATTTCTCAAAGTTATTGAAGTGAATGTTATTTTGTATATATTGATTGTTGTGCTTTTATTTATGTCTTCAATGTGGGCATATGTACAAATCTGTTGTGTATATATAGGATATACATATTTGTATAAATATTTGTATATATCTTTGTTATTGTATTCGGGATTGTGGGAAAGGGTATTTCGATCTCTCTGTCTGTACACACAAACTGAAAGATTGACAATAAAGTTGACTTTGACAAGTGTAACTGTTGTGTCGCTAACTTACAAGCTAATGTTAGCATGCTAATGATATCGTTCTTCTGTATATTGTCTTTACCCTGGACGCTGATGTTGAGGCTGTTGCTGCGCTGCTTCGCTCGAGACTCACACCAGTAGATGGCGGTGTCGGCCTGTTTGGAAGTGTAGATGTTGCAGCCACAGGAAGTGATATTCCCCCACTTGTCTCCGCAGCCGGACGTCTTTCCTCCGGGGTTCACGGTGGGCACGCCGGTGGCGCTGGTGCTGAAGGTGGTGATGGTCGACCTGAAGATCCTCCACCCGTCCACGCTGCTGTTGTCCCCGCAGCTCAGGGACAGATTCCTGTACTCAAACACCTGAGCCGAGGCCGGAGACATGACCAGCGAGGCCGGGTCCGAGCCATCTGCAACGCACGTGTATTAAAGGTCCCCTATTACGCTGTTCTTCATCAGTACATCACAGGTCTCAGATATATACAGAGCCTGTTAAGTTACCTTGGTTGCTGATTGGCTAATGGTTACACAAGACAAAACATCGTTATGACATCATCAAGTGGCCAAAATCTGATCAGCTCA
Source organism: Champsocephalus gunnari (assembly GCA_036324595.1). Taxonomy (NCBI): domain Eukaryota; kingdom Metazoa; phylum Chordata; class Actinopteri; order Perciformes; family Channichthyidae; genus Champsocephalus; species Champsocephalus gunnari. The sequence goes on from CM070441.1 coordinate 1,396,016, forward strand.
TTTTCAGACAGGCTTTTATAGAAATGGATCAAAAAGAGAGAAAATCTTTGTTCCTGAAACTTTCAGAGTCTCTTTCCACAGAGGGGACACATGTTGATGTAGAAGAGACATGAAGAAGAGGGGACACATGTTGATGTAGAAGAGACATGGAGAAGAGGGGACACATGTTGATGTAGAAGAGACATGGAGAAGAGGGGACACATGTTGATGTAGAAGAGACATGGAGAAGAGGGGACACATGTTGATGTAGAAGAGACATGAAGAAGAGGGGACACATGTTGATGTAGAAGAGACATGGAGAAGAGGGGACACATGTTGATGTAGACGAGACATGGAGAAGAGGGGACACATGTTGATGTAGAAGAGACATGAAGAAGAGGGGACACATGTTGATGTAGAAGAGACATGAAGAAGAGGGGACACATGGTGATGTAGAAGAGACATGGAGAAGAGGGGACACATGTTGATGTAGAAGAGACATGGAGAAGAGGGGACACATGTTGATGCAGAAGAGACATGGAGAAGAGGTGACACATGTTGATGTAGAAGAGACATGAAGAAGAGGGGACACATGTTGATGTAGAAGAGACATGGAGAAGAGGGGACACATGTTGATGTAGAAGAGACATGAAGAAGAGGGGACACATGTTGATGTAGAAGAGACATGAAGAAGAGGGGACACATGTTGATGTAGAATTGACATGGAGAAGAGGGGACACATGTTGATGTAGAAGAGACACGAAGAAGAGGGGACACATGTTGATGTAGAGGAGACACGAAGAAGAGGGGACACATGTTGATGTAGAAGAGACATGAAGAAGAGGGGACACATGTTGATGTAGAAGAGACATGAAGAAGAGGGGACACATGTTGATGTAGAAGAGACATGAAGAAGAGGGGACACATGTTGATGTCGAAGAGACATGGAGAAGAGGGGACACATGTTGATGGAGAAGAGGGGACACATGTTGATGTAGAAGAGACATGAAGAAGAGGGGACACATGTTGATGTAGAAGAGACATGAAGAAGAGGGGACACATGTTGATGTATAAGAGACATGAAGAAGAGGGGACACATGTTGATGTAGAAGAGACATGAAGAAGAGGGGACACGTGTTGATGTAGAAGAGACATGGAGAAGAGGGGACACATGTTGATGTAGAAGAGACATGAAGAAGAGGGGACACATGTTGATGTAGAAGAGACATGGAGAAGAGGTGACACATGTTGATGTAGAAGAGACATGAAGAAGAGGGGACACATGTTGATGTAGAAGAGACATGGAGAAGAGGGGACACATGTTGATGTAGAAGAGACATGAAGAAGAGGGGACACATGTTGATGTAGAAGAGACATGAAGAAGAGGGGACACATGTTGATGTAGAATTTACATGGAGAAGAGGGGACACATGTTGATGTAGAAGAGACACAAAGAAGAGGGGACACATGTTGATGTAGAGGAGACACGAAGAAGAGGGGACACATGTTGATGTAGAAGAGACATGAAGAAGAGGGGACACATGTTGATGAAGAAGAGACATGGAGAAGAGGGGACACATGTTGATGTAGAAGAGACATGAAGAAGAGGGGACACATGTTGATGTAGAAGAGACATGGAGAAGAAGGGACACATGTTGATGTAGAAGAGACATGGAGAAGAGGGGACACATGTTGATGTAGAAGAGACATGAAGAAGAGGGGACACATGTTGATGTAGAAGAGACATGAAGAAGAGGGGACACATGCTGATGTAGAAGAGACATGAAGAAGAGGGGACACATGTTGATGTAGAAGAGACATGAAGAAGAGGGGACACATGGTGATGTAGAATAGACATGGAGAAGAGGGGACACATGTTGATGTAGAAGAGACATGGAGAAAAGGGGACACATGGTGATGTAGAAGAGACATGGAGAAGAGGGGACACATGTTGATGTAGAGGAGACATGAAGAAGAGGGGACACATGTTGATGTAGAAGAGACACGAAGAAGAGGGGACACATGTTGATGTAGAGGAGACACGAAGAAGAGGGGACACATGTTGATGTAGAAGAGACATGGAGAAGAGGGGACACATGTTGATGTAGAAGTGACATGGAGAAGAGGGGACACATGTTGATGTAGAAGAGACATGAAGAAGAGGGGACACATGTTGATGAAGGAGACATGAGGAAGAGGGGACACATGTTGATGAAGAAGAGACATGAGGAAGAGGGGACACATGCTGATGTAGAAGAGACATGAAGAAGAGGGGACACATGTTGATGTAGAAGAGACATGAGGAAGAGGGGACACATGTTGATGTAGAAGATACATGAGGAAGAGGGGACACATGTTGATGTAGAAGAGACATGGAGAAGAGGGGACACATGTTGATGTAGAGGAGACATGAAGAAGAGGGGACACATGTTGATGTAGAAGAGACATGAAGAAGAGGGGACAGATGTTGATGAAGAAGAGACATGGAGAAGAGGGGACACATGTTGATGTAGAAGAGACATGAAGAAGAGGGGACACATGTTGATGTAGAAGAGACATGGAGAAGAGGGGACACATGTTGATGTATAAGAGACATGGAGAAGAGGGGACACATGTTGATGTAGAAGAGACATGAAGAAGAGGGGACACATGTTGATGTAGAAGAGACATGGAGAAGAGGGGACACATGTTGATGTAGAGGAGACATGAAGAAGAGGGGACACATGTTGATGTAGAAGAGACATGAAGAAGAGGGGACACATGTTGATGAAGAAGAGACATGGAGAAGAGGGGACACATGTTGATGTAGAAGAGACATGAAGAAGAGGGGACACATGTTGATGTAGAAGAGACATGGAGAAGAGGGGACACATGTTGATGTATAAGAGACATGGAGAAGAGGGGACACATGTTGATGTAGAAGAGACATGAAGAAGAGGGGACACATGTTGATGTAGAAGAGACATGGAGAAGAGGGGACACGTGTTGATGTAGAGGAGACATGAAGAAGAGGGGACACGTGTTGATGTAGAAGAGACACGAAGAAGAGGGGACACATGTTGATGTAGAAGAGACATGGAGAAGAGGGGACACATGTTGATGTAGAAGAGACATGAAGAAGAGGGGACACATGTTGATGTAGAAGAGACATGAAGAAGAGGGGACACATGTTGATGTCGAAGAGACATGGAGAAGAGGGGACACATGTTGATGTAGAAGAGACATGGAGAAGAGGGGACACATGTTGATGTAGAAGAGACACGAAGAAAAGGGGACACATGTTGATGAAGAAGAGGGGACACATGTTGATGTAGAAGATACATGAGGAAGAGGGGACACATGTTGATGTAGAAGAGACACGAAGAAGAGGGGACACATGTTGATGAAGAAGAGGGGACACATGTTGATGTAGAAGATACATGAGGAAGAGGGGACACATGTTGATGTAGAAGAGACATGAGGAAGAGGGGACACATGGTGATGTAGAAGAGACATGGAGAAGAGGGGACACGTGCTGATGTAGAAGAGACATGAAGAAGAGGGGACACGTGCTGATGTAGAAGAGACATGAAGAAGAGGGGACACATGTTGATGTAGAAGTGACATGGAGAAGAGGGGACACATGTTGATGTAGAAGAGACACGAAGAAGAGGGGATACATGTTGATGTAGAGGAGACACGAAGAAGAGGGGACACATGTTGATGTAGAAGAGACATGAAGAAGAGGGGACACATGTTGATGAAGAAGAGACATGGAGAAGAGGGGACACATGTTGATGTAGAAGAGACATGAAGAAGAGGGGACACATGTTGATGTAGAAGAGACATGAAGAAGAGGGGACACATGCTGATGTAGAAGAGACATGAAGAAGAGGGGACACATGTTGATGTAGAAGAGACATGAAGAAGAGGGGACACATGGTGATGTAGAATAGACATGGAGAAGAGGGGACACATGTTGATGTAGAAGAGACATGGAGAAGAGGGGACACATGGTGATGTAGAAGAGACATGGAGAAGAGGGGACACATGTTGATGTAGAGGAGACATGAAGAAGAGGGGACACATGTTGATGTAGAAGAGACACGAAGAAGAGGGGACACATGTTGATGTAGAGGAGACACGAAGAAGAGGGGACACATGTTGATGTAGAAGAGACATGGAGAAGAGGGGACACATGTTGATGTAGAAGTGACATGGAGAAGAGGGGACACATGTTGATGTAGAAGAGACACGAAGAAGAGGGGACACATGTTGATGAAGGAGACATGAGGAAGAGGGGACACATGTTGATGAAGAAGAGACATGAGGAAGAGGGGACACATGCTGATGTAGAAGAGACATGAAGAAGAGGGGACACATGTTGATGTAGAAGAGACATGAAGAAGAGGGGACACATGTTGATGTAGAAGAGACATGGAGAAGAGGGGACACATGTTGATGTATAAGAGACATGGAGAAGAGGGGACACATGTTGATGTAGAAGAGACATGAAGAAGAGGGGACACATGTTGATGTAGAAGAGACATGGAGAAGAGGGGACACATGTTGATGTAGAGGAGACATGAAGAAGAGGGGACACGTGTTGATGTAGAAGAGACACGAAGAAGAGGGGACACATGTTGATGTAGAAGAGACATGGAGAAGAGGGGACACATGTTGATGTAGAAGAGACATGAAGAAGAGGGGACACTTGTTGATGTAGAAGAGACATGAAGAAGAGGGGACACATGTTGATGTCGAAGAGACATGGAGAAGAGGGGACACATGTTGATGTAGAAGACACATGGAGAAGAGGGGACACATGTTGATGTAGAAGAGACACGAAGAAGAGGGGACACATGTTGATGAAGAAGAGGGGACACATGTTGATGTAGAAGAGACATGAAGAAGAGGGGACACATGTTGATGTAGAAGAGACATGGAGAATAGGGGACACATGTTGATGTAGAAGAGACATGAAGAAGAGGGGACACATGTTGATGTAGAAGAGACATGAAGAAGAGGGGACACATGTTGATGTAGAAGTGACATGGAGAAGAGGGGACACATGTTGATGTAGAAGAGACATGAGGAAGAGGGGACACATGTTGATGTAGAAGATACATGAGGAAGAGGGGACACATGTTGATGTAGAAGAGACATGAGGAAGAGGGGACACATGTTGATGAAGAAGAGAAACGAAGAAGAGGGGACACATGTTGATGAAGAAGAGACACGAGGAAGAGGGGACACATGTTGATGTAGAAGAGACATGAAGAAGAGGGGACACATGTTGATGTAGAAGAGACATGAAGAAGAGGGGACACATGTTGATGTAGAAGAGACATGGAGAAGAGGGGACACATGTTGATGTATAAGAGACATGGAGAAGAGGGGACACATGTTGATGTAGAAGAGACATGAAGAAGAGGGGACACATGTTGATGTAGAAGAGACATGGAGAAGAGGGGACACATGTTGATGTAGAGGAGACATGAAGAAGAGGGGACACGTGTTGATGTAGAAGAGACACGAAGAAGAGGGGACACATGTTGATGTAGAAGAGACATGGAGAAGAGGGGACACATGTTGATGTAGAAGAGACATGAAGAAGAGGGGACACTTGTTGATGTAGAAGAGACATGAAGAAGAGGGGACACATGTTGATGTCGAAGAGACATGGAGAAGAGGGGACACATGTTGATGTAGAAGACACATGGAGAAGAGGGGACACATGTTGATGTAGAAGAGACACGAAGAAGAGGGGACACATGTTGATGAAGAAGAGGGGACACATGTTGATGTAGAAGAGACATGAAGAAGAGGGGACACATGTTGATGTAGAAGAGACATGGAGAATAGGGGACACATGTTGATGTAGAAGAGACATGAAGAAGAGGGGACACATGTTGATGTAGAAGAGACATGAAGAAGAGGGGACACATGTTGATGTAGAAGTGACATGGAGAAGAGGGGACACATGTTGATGTAGAAGAGACATGAGGAAGAGGGGACACATGTTGATGTAGAAGATACATGAGGAAGAGGGGACACATGTTGATGTAGAAGAGACATGAGGAAGAGGGGACACATGTTGATGAAGAAGAGAAACGAAGAAGAGGGGACACATGTTGATGAAGAAGAGACACGAGGAAGAGGGGACACATGTTGATGTAGAAGAGACATGAAGAAGAGGGGACACATGTTGATGTAGAAGAGACATGAGGAAGAGGGGACACATGTTGATGTAGAAGATACATGAGGAAGAGGGGACACATGTTGATGTAGAAGAGACATGAGGAAGAGGGGACACATGTTGATGAAGAAGAGACACGAAGAAGAGGGGACACATGTTGATGAAGAAGAGACATGAGGAAGAGGGGACACATGTTGATGAAGAAGAGACATGAGGAAGAGGGGACACATGCTGATGTAGAAGAGACATGAAGAAGAGGGGACACATGTTGATGTAGAAGAGACATGAGGAAGAGGGGACACATGTTGATGTAGAAGAGACATGAAGAAGAGGGGACACATGTTGATGTAGAAGATACATGAGGAAGAGGGGACACATGTTGATGTAGAAGAGACATGAGGAAGAGGGGACACATGGTGATGTAGAAGAGACATGGAGAAGAGGGGACACGTGCTGATGTAGAAGAGACATGAGGAAGAGGGGACACATGGTGATGTAGAAGAGACATGGAGAAGAGGGGACACGTGCTGATGTAGAAGAGACATGAAGAAGAGGGGACACGTGCTGATGTAGAAGAGACATGAAGAAGAGGGGACACGTGCTGATGTAGAAGAGACATGAAGAAGAGGGGACACGTGTTGATGTAGAAGAGACATGAAGAAGAGGGGACACGTGCTGATGTAGAAGAGACATGGAGAAGAGGGGACACGTGTTGATGAAGAAGAGACATGAAGAAGAGGGGACACATGCTGATGTAGAAGAGACATGAAGAAGAGGGGACACATGTTGATGTGGAAGAGACATGAGGAAGAGGGGACACATGCTGATGTAGAAGAGACATGAGGAAGAGGGGACACATGTTGATGTAGAAGAGACATGAAGAAGAGGGGACACATGTTGATGTAGAAGAGACATGAGGAAGAGGGGACACATGTCGATGTAGAAGAGACATGAGGAAGAGGGGACACATGCTGATGTAGAAGAGACATGAAGAAGAGGGGACACATGTCGATGTAGAAGAGACATGAGGAAGAGGGGACACATGTTGATGTAGAAGAGACATGAAGAAGAGGGGACACATGTTGATGTAGAAGATACATGAGGAAGAGGGGACACATGTTGATGTAGAAGAGACATGAGGAAGAGGGGACACATGGTGATGTAGAAGAGACATGGAGAAGAGGGGACACGTGCTGATGTAGAAGAGACATGAAGAAGAGGGGACACGTGCTGATGTAGAAGAGACATGAAGAAGAGGGGACACGTGCTGATGTAGAAGAGACATGAAGAAGAGGGGACACGTGTTGATGTAGAAGAGACATGAAGAAGAGGGGACACGTGCTGATGTAGAAGAGACATGGAGAAGAGGGGACACGTGTTGATGAAGAAGAGACATGAAGAAGAGGGGACACATGCTGATGTAGAAGAGACACGGAGAAGAGGGGACACATGTTGATGTAGAAGTGACATGGAGAAGAGGGGACACATGTTGATGTAAAAGAGACACGAAGAAGAGGGGACACATGTTGATGAAGGAGACATGAGGAAGAGGGGACACATGTTGATGAAGAAGAGACATGAGGAAGAGGGGACACATGTTGATGTAGAAGATACATGAGGAAGAGGGGACACATGTTGATGTAGAAGATACATGAAGAAGAGGGGACACATGTTGATGTAGAAGAGACATGAGGAAGAGGGGACACATGTTGATGTAGAAGATACATGAGGAAGAGGGGACACATGTTGATGTAGAAGAGACATGAGGAAGAGGGGACACATGTTGATGAAGAAGAGAAACGAAGAAGAGGGGACACATGTTGATGAAGAAGAGACACGAGGAAGAGGGGACACATGTTGATGTAGAAGAGACATGAAGAAGAGGGGACACATGTTGATGTAGAAGAGAAATGAGGAAGAGGGGACACATGTTGATGTAGAAGATACATGAGGAAGAGGGGACACATGTTGATGTAGAAGAGACATGAGGAAGAGGGGACACATGTTGATGAAGAAGAGACACGAAGAAGAGGGGACACATGTTGATGAAGAAGAGACATGAGGAAGAGGGGACACATGTTGATGAAGAAGAGACATGAGGAAGAGGGGACACATGCTGATGTAGAAGAGACATGAAGAAGAGGGGACACATGTTGATGTAGAAGAGACATGAGGAAGAGGGGACACATGTTGATGTAGAAGAGACATGAAGAAGAGGGGACACATGTTGATGTAGAAGATACATGAGGAAGAGGGGACACATGTTGATGTAGAAGAGACATGAGGAAGAGGGGACACATGGTGATGTAGAAGAGACATGGAGAAGAGGGGACACGTGCTGATGTAGAAGAGACATGAGGAAGAGGGGACACATGGTGATGTAGAAGAGACATGGAGAAGAGGGGACACGTGCTGATGTAGAAGAGACATGAAGAAGAGGGGACACGTGCTGATGTAGAAGAGACATGAAGAAGAGGGGACACGTGCTGATGTAGAAGAGACATGAAGAAGAGGGGACACGTGTTGATGTAGAAGAGACATGAAGAAGAGGGGACACGTGCTGATGTAGAAGAGACATGGAGAAGAGGGGACACGTGTTGATGAAGAAGAGACATGAAGAAGAGGGGACACATGCTGATGTAGAAGAGACATGAAGAAGAGGGGACACATGTTGATGTGGAAGAGACATGAGGAAGAGGGGACACATGCTGATGTAGAAGAGACATGAGGAAGAGGGGACACATGTTGATGTAGAAGAGACATGAAGAAGAGGGGACACATGTTGATGTAGAAGAGACATGAGGAAGAGGGGACACATGTCGATGTAGAAGAGACATGGAGAAGAGGGGACACATGTCGATGTAGAAGAGACATGGGGAAGAGGGGACACATGTCGATGTAGAAGAGACATGAGGAAGAGGGGACACATGTCGATGTAGAAGAGACATGAGGAAGAGGGGACACATGGTGATGTAGAAGAGACATGGAGAAGAGGGGACACGTGCTGATGTAGAAGAGACATGAGGAAGAGGGGACACATGGTGATGTAGAAGAGACATGGAGAAGAGGGGACACGTGCTGATGTAGAAGAGACATGAAGAAGAGGGGACACGTGCTGATGTAGAAGAGACATGAAGAAGAGGGGACACGTGCTGATGTAGAAGAGACATGAAGAAGAGGGGACACGTGTTGATGTAGAAGAGACATGAAGAAGAGGGGACACGTGCTGATGTAGAAGAGACATGGAGAAGAGGGGACACGTGTTGATGAAGAAGAGACATGAAGAAGAGGGGACACATGCTGATGTAGAAGAGACATGAAGAAGAGGGGACACATGTTGATGTGGAAGAGACATGAGGAAGAGGGGACACATGCTGATGTAGAAGAGACATGAGGAAGAGGGGACACATGTTGATGTAGAAGAGACATGAAGAAGAGGGGACACATGTTGATGTAGAAGAGACATGAGGAAGAGGGGACACATGTCGATGTAGAAGAGACATGGAGAAGAGGGGACACATGTCGATGTAGAAGAGACATGGGGAAGAGGGGACACATGTCGATGTAGAAGAGACATGAAGAAGAGGGGACACATGTTGATGTAGAAGAGACATGGAGAAGAGGGGACACATGTTGATGTAGAAGAGACATGAAGAAGAGGGGACACATGTTGATGTAGAAGAGACATGAGGAAGAGGGGACACATGTTGATGTAGAAGAGACATGAAGAAGAGGGGACACATGGTGATGTAGAAGAGACATGGAGAAGAGGGGACACATGGTGATGTAGAAGAGACATTGAGAAGAGGGGACACATGTTGATGTAGAGGAGACATGAAGAAGAGGGGACACATGTTGATGTAGAAGAGACACGAAGAAGAGGGGACACATGTTGATGTAGAGGAGACACGAAGAAGAGGGGACACATGTTGATGTAGAAGAGACACGGAGAAGAGGGGACACATGTTGATGTAGAAGTGACATGGAGAAGAGGGGACACATGTTGATGTAAAAGAGACACGAAGAAGAGGGGACACATGTTGATGAAGGAGACATGAGGAAGAGGGGACACATGTTGATGAAGAAGAGACATGAGGAAGAGGGGACACATGTTGATGTAGAAGATACATGAGGAAGAGGGGACACATGGTGATGTAGAAGAGACATGGAGAAGAGGGGACACGTGCTGATGTAGAAGAGACATGAAGAAGAGGGGACACGTGCTGATGTAGAAGAGACATGAAGAAGAGGGGACACGTGCTGATGTAGAAGAGACATGAAGAAGAGGGGACACGTGTTGATGTAGAAGAGACATGAAGAAGAGGGGACACGTGCTGATGTAGAAGAGACATGGAGAAGAGGGGACACGTGTTGATGAAGAAGAGACATGAAGAAGAGGGGACACATGCTGATGTAGAAGAGACACGGAGAAGAGGGGACACATGTTGATGTAGAAGTGACATGGAGAAGAGGGGACACATGTTGATGTAAAAGAGACACGAAGAAGAGGGGACACATGTTGATGAAGGAGACATGAGGAAGAGGGGACACATGTTGATGAAGAAGAGACATGAGGAAGAGGGGACACATGTTGATGTAGAAGATACATGAAGAAGAGGGGACACATGCTGATGTAGAAGAGACATGAAGAAGAGGGGACACATGTTGATGTAGAAGAGACATGAGGAAGAGGGGACACATGTTGATGTAGAAGATACATGAGGAAGAGGGGACACATGTTGATGTAGAAGAGACATGAGGAAGAGGGGACACATGTTGATGAAGAAGAGAAACGAAGAAGAGGGGACACATGTTGATGAAGAAGAGACACGAGGAAGAGGGGACACATGTTGATGTAGAAGAGACATGAAGAAGAGGGGACACATGTTGATGTAGAAGAGACATGAGGAAGAGGGGACACATGTTGATGTAGAAGATACATGAGGAAGAGGGGACACATGTTGATGTAGAAGAGACATGAGGAAGAGGGGACACATGTTGATGAAGAAGAGACACGAAGAAGAGGGGACACATGTTGATGAAGAAGAGACATGAGGAAGAGGGGACACATGTTGATGAAGAAGAGACATGAGGAAGAGGGGACACATGCTGATGTAGAAGAGACATGAAGAAGAGGGGACACATGTTGATGTAGAAGAGACATGAGGAAGAGGGGACACATGTTGATGTAGAAGAGACATGAAGAAGAGGGGACACATGTTGATGTAGAAGATACATGAGGAAGAGGGGACACATGTTGATGTAGAAGAGACATGAGGAAGAGGGGACACATGGTGATGTAGAAGAGACATGGAGAAGAGGGGACACGTGCTGATGTAGAAGAGACATGAGGAAGAGGGGACACATGGTGATGTAGAAGAGACATGGAGAAGAGGGGACACGTGCTGATGTAGAAGAGACATGAAGAAGAGGGGACACGTGCTGATGTAGAAGAGACATGAAGAAGAGGGGACACGTGCTGATGTAGAAGAGACATGAAGAAGAGGGGACACGTGTTGATGTAGAAGAGACATGAAGAAGAGGGGACACGTGCTGATGTAGAAGAGACATGGAGAAGAGGGGACACGTGTTGATGAAGAAGAGACATGAAGAAGAGGGGACACATGCTGATGTAGAAGAGACATGAAGAAGAGGGGACACATGTTGATGTGGAAGAGACATGAGGAAGAGGGGACACATGCTGATGTAGAAGAGACATGAGGAAGAGGGGACACATGTTGATGTAGAAGAGACATGAGGAAGAGGGGACACATGTTGATGTAGAAGAGACATGAGGAAGAGGGGACACATGTCGATGTAGAAGAGACATGGAGAAGAGGGGACACATGTCGATGTAGAAGAGACATGGGGAAGAGGGGACACATGTCGATGTAGAAGAGACATGAGGAAGAGGGGACACATGTTGATGTAGAAGAGACATGAGGAAGAGGGGACACATGGTGATGTAGAAGAGACATGGAGAAGAGGGGACACGTGCTGATGTAGAAGAGACATGAGGAAGAGGGGACACATGGTGATGTAGAAGAGACATGGAGAAGAGGGGACACGTGCTGATGTAGAAGAGACATGAAGAAGAGGGGACACGTGCTGATGTAGAAGAGACATGAAGAAGAGGGGACACGTGCTGATGTAGAAGAGACATGAAGAAGAGGGGACACGTGTTGATGTAGAAGAGACATGAAGAAGAGGGGACACGTGCTGATGTAGAAGAGACATGGAGAAGAGGGGACACGTGTTGATGAAGAAGAGACATGAAGAAGAGGGGACACATGCTGATGTAGAAGAGACATGAAGAAGAGGGGACACATGTTGATGTGGAAGAGACATGAGGAAGAGGGGACACATGCTGATGTAGAAGAGACATGAGGAAGAGGGGACACATGTTGATGTAGAAGAGACATGAAGAAGAGGGGACACATGTTGATGTAGAAGAGACATGAGGAAGAGGGGACACATGTCGATGTAGAAGAGACATGGAGAAGAGGGGACACATGTCGATGTAGAAGAGACATGGGGAAGAGGGGACACATGTCGATGTAGAAGAGACATGAAGAAGAGGGGACACATGTTGATGTAGAAGAGACATGGAGAAGAGGGGACACATGTTGATGTAGAAGAGACATGAAGAAGAGGGGACACATGTTGATGTAGAAGAGACATGAGGAAGAGGGGACACATGTTGATGTAGAAGAGACATGAAGAAGAGGGGACACATGGTGATGTAGAAGAGACATGGAGAAGAGGGGACACATGGTGATGTAGAAGAGACATTGAGAAGAGGGGACACATGTTGATGTAGAGGAGACATGAAGAAGAGGGGACACATGTTGATGTAGAAGAGACACGAAGAAGAGGGGACACATGTTGATGTAGAGGAGACACGAAGAAGAGGGGACACATGTTGATGTAGAAGAGACACGGAGAAGAGGGGACACATGTTGATGTAGAAGTGACATGGAGAAGAGGGGACACATGTTGATGTAAAAGAGACACGAAGAAGAGGGGACACATGTTGATGAAGGAGACATGAGGAAGAGGGGACACATGTTGATGAAGAAGAGACATGAGGAAGAGGGGACACATGTTGATGTAGAAGATACATGAGGAAGAGGGGACACATGTTGATGTAGAAGATACATGAAGAAGAGGGGACACATGCTGATGTAGAAGAGACATGAAGAAGAGGGGACACATGTTGATGTAGAAGAGACATGAGGAAGAGGGGACACATGTTGATGTAGAAGATACATGAGGAAGAGGGGACACATGTTGATGTAGAAGAGACACGAAGAAGAGGGGACACATGTTGATGTAGAAGAGACATGAAGAAGAGGGGACACATGTTGATGAAGAAGAGACATGGAGAAGAGGGGACACATGTTGATGTAGAAGAGACATGAAGAAGAGGGGACACATGTTGATGTAGAAGAGACATGGAGAAGAGGGGACACATGTTGATGTAGAGGAGACATGAAGAAGAGGGGACACATGTTGATGTAGAAGAGACACGAAGAAGAGGGGACACATGTTGATGTAGAAGAGACACAGAGAAGAGGGGACACATGCTGATGTAGAAGAGACATGAAGAAGAGGGGACACATGTTGATGTAGAAGAGACATGAAGAAGAGGGGACACATGTTGATGTCGAAGAGACATGGAGAAGAGGGGACACATGTTGATGTAGAAGCGACATGGAGAAGAGGGGACACATGTTGATGTAGAAGAGACACGAAGAAGAGGGGACACATGTTGATGAAGAAGAGGGGACACATGTTGATGTAGAAGAGACATGAAGAAGAGGGGACACGTGTTGATGTAGAAGAGACATGAAGAAGAGGGGACACGTGCTGATGTAGAAGAGACATGGAGAAGAGGGGACACGTGTTGATGAAGAAGAGACATGAAGAAGAGGGGACACTTGCTGATGTAGAAGAGACATGAAGAAGAGGGGACACATGTTGATGTGGAAGAGACATGAGGAAGAGGGGACACATGCTGATGTAGAAGAGACATGAGGAAGAGGGGACACATGTTGATGTAGAAGAGACATGAAGAAGAGGGGACACATGTTGATGTAGAGAGACATGAAGAAGAGGGGACACATGTTGATGTAGAAGAGACATGAAGAAGAGGGGACACATGTTGATGTAGAAGAGACATGAGGAAGAGGGGACACATGTCGATGTAGAAGAGACATGGAGAAGAGGGGACACATGTCGATGTAGAAGAGACATGAAGAAGAGGGGACACATGTTGATGTAGAAGAGACATGAGGAAGAGGGGACACATGTCGATGTAGAAGAGACATGGAGAAGAGGGGACACATGTCGATGTAGAAGAGACATGGGGAAGAGGGGACACATGTCGATGTAGAAGAGACATGAAGAAGAGGGGACACATGTTGATGTAGAAGAGACATGGAGAAGAGGGGACACATGTTGATGTAGAAGAGACATGAAGAAGAGGGGACACATGTTGATGTAGAAGAGACATGAGGAAGAGGGGACACATGTTGATGTAGAAGAGACATGAAGAAGAGGGGACACATGGTGATGTAGAAGAGACATGGAGAAGAGGGGACACATGGTGATGTAGAAGAGACATTGAGAAGAGGGGACACATGTTGATGTAGAGGAGACATGAAGAAGAGGGGACACATGTTGATGTAGAAGAGACACGAAGAAGAGGGGACACATGTTGATGTAGAGGAGACACGAAGAAGAGGGGACACATGTTGATGTAGAAGAGACACGGAGAAGAGGGGACACATGTTGATGTAGAAGTGACATGGAAAAGAGGGGACACATGTTGATGTAAAAGAGACACGAAGAAGAGGGGACACATGTTGATGAAGGAGACATGAGGAAGAGGGGACACATGTTGATGAAGAAGAGACATGAGGAAGAGGGGACACATGTTGATGTAGAAGATACATGAGGAAGAGGGGACACATGTTGATGTAGAAGATACATGAAGAAGAGGGGACACATGCTGATGTAGAAGAGACATGAAGAAGAGGGGACACATGTTGATGTAGAAGAGACATGAGGAAGAGGGGACACATGTTGATGTAGAAGATACATGAGGAAGAGGGGACACATGTTGATGTAGAAGAGACACGAAGAAGAGGGGACACATGTTGATGTAGAAGAGACATGAAGAAGATGGGACACATGTTGATGAAGAAGAGACATGGAGAAGAGGGGACACATGTTGATGTAGAAGAGACATGAAGAAGAGGGGACACATGTTGATGTAGAAGAGACATGGAGAAGAGGGGACACATGTTGATGTAGAGGAGACATGAAGAAGAGGGGACACATGTTGATGTAGAAGAGACACGAAGAAGAGGGGACACATGTTGATGTAGAAGAGACACAGAGAAGAGGGGACACATGTTGATGTAGAAGAGACATGAAGAAGAGGGGACACATGTTGATGTAGAAGAGACATGAAGAAGAGGGGACACATGTTGATGTCGAAGAGACATGGAGAAGAGGGGACACATGTTGATGTAGAAGCGACATGGAGAAGAGGGGACACATGTTGATGTAGAAGAGACACGAAGAAGAGGGGACACATGTTGATGAAGAAGAGGGGACACATGTTGATGTAGAAGAGACATGAAGAAGAGGGGACACATGTTGATGTAGAAGAGACATGGAGAAGAGGGGACACATGTTGATGTAGAAGAGACATGAAGAAGAGGGGACACATGTTGATGTAGAAGAGACATGAAGAAGAGGGGACACATGTTGATGTAGAAGAGACATGAGGAAGAGGGGACACATGTTGATGTAGAAGAGACATGGAGAAGAGGGGACACATGTTGATGTAGAAGAGACATGAAGAAGAGGGGACACATGTTGATGTAGAAGAGACATGAAGAAGAGGGGACACATGTTGATGTAGAAGAGACATGAGGAAGAGGGGACACATGTTGATGTAGAAGAGACATGAGGAAGAGGGGACACATGTTGATGTAGAAGAGACATGAGGAAGAGGGGACACATGTTGATGTAGAAGAGACATGAGAAAGAGGGGACACATGTTGATGTAGAAGAGACATGAGGAAGAGGGGACACATGTTGATGTAGAAGAGACATGAGGAAGAGGGGACACATGTTGATGTAGAAGAGACATGAGGAAGAGGGGACACATGTTGATGTAGAAGAGACATGAGGAAGAGGGGACACATGTTGATGTAGAAGAGACATGAGGAAGAGGGGACACATGTTGATGTAGAAGAGACATGGAGAAGAGGGGACACATGTTGATATAGAAGAGACACGAAGAAGAGGGGACACATGTTGATGTAGAAGAGACACGAAGAAGAGGGGACACATGTTGATATAGAAGAGACACGAAGAAGAGGGGACACATGTTGATGCAGAAGAGACATGGAGAAGAGGGGACACATGTTGATGTAGAAGAGACACGAAGAAGAGGGGACACATGTTGATGTAGAGGAGACATGGAGAAGAGGGGACACATGTTGATGTAGAAGAGACATGAAGAAGAGGGGACACATGTTGATGTAGAAGAGACATGAAGAAGAGGGGACACATGTTGATGTAGAAGAGACATGAAGAAGAGGGGACACATGTTGATGTCGAAGAGACATGGAGAAGAGGGGACACATGTTGATGGAGAAGAGGGGACACATGTTGATGTAGAAGAGACATGAGGAAGAGGGGACACATGTTGATGTAGAAGAGACATGAGGAAGAGGGGACACATGTTGATGTAGAAGAGACACGAAGAAGAGGGGACACATGTTGATGTAGAAGAGACACGAAGAAGAGGGGACACATGTTGATGTAGAAGAGACACGAAGAAGAGGGGACACATGTTGATGTAGAAGAGACATGAAGAAGAGGGGACACATGTTGATGCAGAAGAGACATGGAGAAGAGGGGACACATGTTGATGCAGAAGAGACATGGAGAAGAGGGGACACATGTTGATGTAGAAGAGACACGAAGAAGAGGGGACACATGTTGATGTAGAAGAGACATGAAGAAGAGGGGACACATGTTGATGCAGAAGAGACATGGAGAAGAGGGGACACATGTTGATGTAGAAGAGACACGAAGAAGAGGGGACACATGTTGATGTAGAAGAGACACGAAGAAGAGGGGACACATGTTGATGTAGAAGAGACATGAAGAAGAGGGGACACATGTTGATGCAGAAGAGACATGGAGAAGAGGGGACACATGTTGATGCAGAAGAGACATGGAGAAGAGGGGACACATGTTGATGTAGAAGAGACACGAAGAAGAGGGGACACATGTTGATGTAGAAGAGACATGAAGAAGAGGGGACACATGTTGATGCAGAAGAGACATGGAGAAGAGGGGACACATGTTGATGTAGAAGAGACACGAAGAAGAGGGGACACATGTTGATGTAGAAGAGACACGAAGAAGAGGGGACACATGGCAATTGAACGTGTTTTAATGTCGGTTCAAATTAATTATTGGAACCAACATTTCAGGGTCATTTTTGAATGTGTATCCATCATGACTTTTCTGTCTTATTCCCAAAATATCTACCTTTTCATTTTGTTTCTAAATGTCCAGGGTCCTCTGAAATGTAATTAACCTGAGAGGATGTTCATGTCGTATTGACTTATTTAGTTTGAGGTTGTAGGACGCACACTAATCTAAAACCAGACACTATTTCATTGCTGTTCTTGTGATGTTTGAGTCGTGTTCATAAAGAGTGTCCTCACCTTCCATTAGCACCCAGCTCTCCGGAGACTCTCCTGCGTGCTGGACTCTGCACTTGTAGGCGCCTTGATTAGACTTGGTAAAATTGTAGAGGGTCATGTGACCATCATCCTCAGCACCGATGGAGACGCCATCTTTGTAGAAATCAGCAGAGGGGGCGTCGGCCATCTTTGTTCTGCAGCTCAGAGTGACGTCATCTCCCTCCGTCACGGGGACGGCCGGACTCTGAAGACTCACTGGTCCACCTGGACACGAGACAGAGACGATGACGACAAAGGGACGAAAGGACAAACTTCTCTGGATGCCTTCCTGGGGTTTGAGGTGTGCTAAGGAGGTTTGAACTAGTTTCAATAGTTTTCAAACAAAGTTGTGAAACGGCATCCGGCCCTTCTTCACGCCAGCTCTTGAAAGGCCACGTCCCCTACCCAGAGGTCCGGACCACAGCTACTACGAGGATGTGTTTATAGTTACAGTTACCCAACAATGCTGTACGACTTCAATAGCTTTCAGACAACGTTGTGTGGTGGAAATGAATCGAGACCAACTCATAATTATAAAATGGGAGGAAACCTTTCCGTTATGAACGAAGACTATTGGAACAAGACGGTCTTTTGGGACTTTTTCTTAAAGAAGGTAAATCGTTACAGAGTCAAGCAGTCTGCACCAGGAGGTCTGCAGAGGGGCTGGGATCCACATGTTCGCACAGAGAATAGAAGAGGGGGGCCGAGACAGAAAGTGGAGACACATCGAGTCCAGACTCCACAAAGATAAGACCAGCAACCTCAGCTCTAACATGGTGTGTGACTCGTCTGGGTTCCTGCTGCTGCCTGTTGCTAAAGGGAAGAGCAGATGGTGCACTTGATGCTCCTTCAGTCTGACGCCATGTTGCATGTGAAACAGCATCCGGACCGTCTTCACGCAAAAAGCTTTACATGTTGGAGCCAGGTGTTTGATTGGCTGTGACGATGTGTTAGCAGAACAATAGAGTTCTAGGTGTTTGCAACGCGCCTCGTCCAATGAAAGGGATTTTGAGAAAACTACTTCCCCATTCTTAATGAAACTTTGTTAAGGAATTAAGCTAAGGCAGAACTAAATCATTGATTGAGCCTTTCGAATGGATTGGGCTTGAATTATTCTTCTTCATGTTAACATTTAAGATCTCTCCTTCGCCTTAGAGTTCTAGCTGGTTTCTAGCCTCGTCCAATCAGGACGATTTCAACAGAACTTCTTGCCTCGTAGCTGTTTACTTTTTCTCCAGTAAAACATCTGAGTACCTCTTTCCCCAAGTAGTCATGCATGAAGCATTACTATTCCCCGTGAAGGACTCTCGTAGTGTTTCCTCTCGTGGTCTCTACTCATACCAACCACTTCCTTTAAATGTAATCTGTTCCCTTAAAACCATCTTGTGAATTCCCTCGGTGTATTCCAGCCAGTCTGAAACGTGTTCGAGTTGACTCCAGATGTTGTTGGATTATTAAGACTATTTAAAAACCAGTATTGGGAGATACCAATCTGAAAAGTCTCATGTCATCCAACTATCTGCTTTTAAAGGTCACGTATAAAAAGTCGTCCTGAAACAAGAGCGAGAACAGGAAGTCTTTTTAGAGAATCCTACTGTTGGAGCCATTTTCCTTTCATCACTACGGTTTGAATGTGTGTCTTATTAATATAAGGCTTTAGAGTAAACTCACACTAGGCTTTAACAGAGCTTTAAGTCTCATTATGTGCTGTCAGGTACGACGTGCATGTCTTTATTTCTGCAGGAAATGGTTCACAGCTGAGTTTGTGAGTAGACGGGAAGCGGTATGGTCTTCAGACCGTGTTCTTTTGTTCTATTTTGATACGGAGAAATTGTAGTTATTTTGAAGCGAGGAAGTGTGTCTTCATGTTTGTACGCCGCCTGCCCCACGACCCCGACAGAGGAAAGTGGATAATAAATGTAGAAACGGATTAAAACGCCACGACACCTACCGACTATGGAGATGTTGACGCCGTTGCTGCTGTCCCCGTATTTCGACTGGCACCAGAACACCCCGCCTTCGGACAGCTTCACCGTGGTTACGTTACAAGTGGACACATTGAGTTTGCCCCAGCCCGATCCACACTTCACGCTGAGGAGACAACATCACTTTATTATTAAGACAAGTATATTATTATATATTTATTATTATTATTATTATTATTATTATTATTATTATTATTATTATTATTATTATTATTATTATTATTATGTGGAAATAAATCTGCTTTATTCGTCTCTTATAGCAAAGATAAGCCTTGTTGCTCCACGTGTCCACTTGGTGTTTCATAAATGGATTTGAGTGAAACACAAGACAATTAGAAATAAGAAATAAACCGGGTTTTTTTTGGATTTAATATTTAACTAAAGAATATCTAAATTAATATTAATACACCACTGTATATATATTATATTATAAAAATGTGTACATATGTATTTACCGTAAGCCCTTGTGATGATATACATGTAATTAGTATAGGTATTATTATTTTATTTATATATTTTTTATTCATTTTACTTTAATTTAATGAACTTGTTATTATTATTATTATTATTATTATTATTATTATTATTATTATTATTATTATTATTATTATTATTATTATTATTTGTATTCATTTATTTAAATATGTATCTTTAAGTGGGGCAACTGTCACAAAACTCAATTCTCCCCGTGGATTAACAAATATTTCTGATTCTGATTTTAGACATTTGTGCATTTCACTAAATGCTTTATGTGACCTTCTGTAAATCTGTTAAATGTCGTATTGACAGAAGATTTGTTTATTGCCTAACTTTCCAAACATTCCCTGCATACTACAACACTTAGGACAAAAGTGGGAAACATTGCAAATAAACCAAATATAAACAATTAGGATTATAAATAAAGTGTGAAAAATGGACAATATGCAGGTTTTTAATGGTATTAATGAGGAAAACCCGAGATAAGATTCATATTTTGTATCAGTGCACGTACAGGGTGGTATCGTTTCTCCACGGCGTCCA
This sequence comes from Champsocephalus gunnari, assembly GCA_036324595.1. Taxonomy (NCBI): domain Eukaryota; kingdom Metazoa; phylum Chordata; class Actinopteri; order Perciformes; family Channichthyidae; genus Champsocephalus; species Champsocephalus gunnari. The sequence goes on from CM070441.1 coordinate 1,416,955, forward strand.
TTCCCAGGAGCTCGAACTATTGCAGCTCACCAAAATGTTTTCATACTCGAAAAACTGAGAACTGTTGGGGATGACCATCACCGACGCTGAGAGAAAGAAAGAGAGGAACAAACCTTTCATTTATTTCCAAAAAATACTTTATACTTGTCCGGTTGCGTTAAACCAGGCTATGTACTGTGTGTGTGGTCAGATAGTATGCATGTTTCAGTCTAAACAGCTGTTAAATGTCCGTAACTTTTGAAAAGTTTAATTCAAATCGATGAAGGACTTGACAGAAAATGGCCGATCGAGCGGTAAGAATTTAAAAGTCCTACAATGCTTTTCAAATATTGCAATCTAATATCAGATTTAAAAACAAATATGGCTATGTGATCATTGTACTTAGTTTCTTTAATTATAATATACACATTTTTACGGTATTAATTGTAGTACAATGTGCACGTTTTTACATTACATTGCATTTAGCTGAGGCTTTTATCCAAAGCAAATTACAATAAGTTCATTCGACCAAGAAGACACAGACTTGAAGAAAACAGAATCATAAAGTACATCAGGCTTCATAGAGCCAAACATGTAAGTGCTGCTCAGCTGGCTTTAGAGGAGCCAGCCCTTTGTTAGTATATAAGTGCTTTGTTAGTATATAAGTGCTTTTTATTTTGTATTCAAATTGCCGAAAGACGTGTAAGCTTTCTGCTGTCCTGATTTCAACGGGGAGCTCATTCCACCATTTTGGAGCCACCTTAAGTTCTTCTGTTTATTTAGTTTTTTAAATCAATATTACCCGCAGGAGATATTCAGTCGTCTCTTTCTGATTGTAGACATTTGAACGGCTCTTTTTTCTAATCATGTTTTTATTTGCTCGGGTGGCCTCTTTTTGCAACAAGCGCACAAACCGTTAAAAGACAAGAAGCGGCGAGCAACACACGTCAAAGTTCGGTCTTTTTAGATTTTAAATAATGTTTTATACAAATAGATGAGGTTTGAAAAAACTTACCACGACCGTTGACAAGCGTCTGGAAGAAACTCAACGTCACTGAAACATAAACTCACAGTTCAACGATTCAGATCTTGACTTTCTTTGAATTCTTTAACCAAAACAAGTCTAAAAGGTCCCTAATGAATGGTATCCAATTAGTTCCTGGTGATTATAATTAGATTTGAATGACACTTTCTACTTTACTTACAGAGTACATGCAGTGTTGTTCTCATGGTTTCTGTAGCTTCGCTGGACTTCTGGTCGGAAATGTGCTGGGGTTCAAAATCATCGAGAATATAAACCACACGATGGTGGCGGGGGAGGGGGGCAGGAAATGATACCTGCTGATATGTCCATGTGGAGACACACATCCTCTTGTCACAAGTCTCACTAAAAGACCAACAGACAACATGAATAGCAGCAGTAAAATAGTTTAAAGCAAGGGGTCATTATTTCTAGCCATGATTTCTGGCTTAACTTCGGAAATCTGGAGGCGCTCTAGATAAATAATCTCTCCAATAGTCTTCTGGGTAAACCATTGGGACTTTAACCAGGAAAACCTCGACCAGGACGATCCTGGTTCCCATTGTGAAGTTCCCTACCCAAGGATCATGAACCCAGTTGAGTTACTACATTCATGTTTTTAATGGTTACATTTGGGACTGCTATCCACCAATGCTGTACTGGGCCTACATGTAAGGGAACAAAGGGCATAGCCTGATGCTAGAAACATTGCCTACTGGTCTTGTTTAAGGACATTGGGAACAATGGAATAAACCTTACTAAACTAGCTAAAGTGACATTGAAGTCGGTTTAATTTATTCTCCAGGCTTCAAAGTTTTCGTTGCTGCAGGACAAGTCACTTGCTCGGAGGACGCCTTGATTGCAAGCATTAAAGATCTGTAAGAGGATTAGTAAACCACAATGTTTTGTGCACGTGTTGCATTTCTCATAACTCGGTATGCAGCAACAGATTTTACAACAAAGCAGTCCACCTTTCTCCAGCAGAGTGCCGTGGCTTTAGACCTTAACGTTGAAGCGAACAGAACCACATCGTCTGCAAAGAGAGACACACTTCTGACCTCCACAAACAGAAACTCTACTCCTACTAAAGGTCAAGATTGATACCCCTACAGCAGGGTTAGCTTAGCTTAGCATACAGACTGTAAACAGAGGGAACCGCTCAGACCAAACTCCAGGTCCAGCTCCCCGTAAACCAATAAATACCCGCTCTCATACCCACCTGTTCACATGGCCTGCTCACTGTAGTGCTCCCCATTATATGTTTCATTCGTGTCCACTTGATTGTCTCCTCAAATTGTACGGTGTCCTTGGGTGTCATGAAAGGCGCCTACAATAAAATGTAATATTATTATTACTGGTCGAATGCCAAAAGGTTTGAGTTAATACATATTGAGTATTTGTGAGTGTTATAGTATTTAGTGTTGTGTTTCTTTCAGGCTACAGACCTTCGGACACACGAACACTAACTACCTCTCCAAGAGGTTTCATTGTTGCTTGGACAATTCAACGCATTTTCATTTTAGACATTGCATGTAACAGCTATTTGATATGATCTGGCCCCTCAGTACCAGATCCCCCCCCCCATTAGCTTGTATATCCTGTTCAAACTGCTTTCTGTCTCACACTGGGTGGTTTGTTGCAGACGTCTGCAGTGTGGTCTGAGGTGTGAGTTTGCAGCAGCAGATGGAAACAGGAAACTCTCGGTGTTTGTACAGGATACGCTAAAGATTGATTTTATATTGTTGTATGCTATTGAGTGAAGTTCTATCACGAGTTTACCCAGACAGCATCTGTTTTCACGCAGTTTGTCTTCATTTAAGAGGTCCATTTTGTAAATATTAAAAATAGACTTAAAATGTGCTTTTTGAAAACATTGTTGTATTTCTTTGTAAAAATGGGCGTAAGATTGTAGGTATGGTGGTCAAGAGGAGCTGAGGCCGGAATACTTCCTTCACTTATGTCGGCTTGTAAAACATTTACAAGATTTGGTTGTGGGATTAAAGGTTTCACTTACAGTAGCCCTGACCTTGTATAAAACCACTCATTGTTGATGTTTAATCTCTATGCAACTTTTATTTGTCCTTTAATTCAACAACTCTGTGTTGCCTTTGCTCTCGTGTTTCCACCATGCTCTCTGCAGGTGTTATATCCTGTGCACACATGCTGATCGTAAACACATCATCTGACATCAAGCCTTCGACTTCAGGTGAACTCTGGCTAACCCTAACCCTACAATGTTGAGTTGTGTGTCTACATCATCCCCATGTGTGTTCAATGAGAGGCCTCTACTGTCCTGTTTTAGTGCCAGAAGATTTCATAAACTTGTTTGATCCAGTTTTAAGTCACATGTTTACATCTGGGAGCTGTTTAAAGAAGGGTTTTAGTGACGGGACGTCTGGATCTGAAGTTACCAGAGAAACAAGCTGAGCTAACGTTAGCAGTTAGCTAGCCATTCTTCCATCCCAATTCACCCAAACTGCATCAGAGAAATACACATTTTCAACGTGAAATAGCTAAACAATTACATATTGTACATTTAAATAAAGCGGTAACCCTTATGACTTAACGTAACAATGTTTATTTAAAGTTTTTATTAAGCTTTTATAAAAAGAGCATGAAACAAATCACAGTTTATTTCAATAATTCTTGATGATCTCAAAATTACAATAATATTGGAAGCAATTAATAGAATTAGATTAGATTGATTAATTTCTGCTTCTACGTAAAATATTCCCTCATTAATCCAGTTCTGACTGATTGTATGCTTAAATAATGTCAACGCGTTAGCCCGCTAACTAAAGTACCTGCTCAGCTAATTACCATTAGCGCCCGATAACACCAACAGGAGTGCTTGTTGGATCGTTATAAAGTGTCTGAAACACCCAATTTTGGATGCTGGGTTTGAACGCCTCTCACCTTATCTTTTATCATTCATCATACAAATATTTCGGTAACTTTTCACTATTAACAAGAGATTGCTACATCAATAAAAATATCTGAAAATAAATTCCCGTATCTCCATGTTTAAATGATATAAGAGAAAACGAGAAACAGACTTTAGGCGTGGTCGGACAACTTTGTACAAGACTTCGTCAGAACGTCTATACAATAACAAAAACTGATGAATAGTAACGATACCAAAAAGCTAAGTGTTACATATAAAAACAGTTTATGCATTGTATCTCCTTATGTTGACAACTTCTTTTGATAGTCACTAACTTGTCGTCGGTTCGAAAATGTTAATAGATTAGCTTCTGCAGTCGTTGCGTCATATACAGCCAAGTTAATGATTAAATAGCTAGTAAAAGCTAGCATGAAAGTAACATACAGTATATAAATGTTTACAAGTATATATGCACCTGAAGAAGGTTTGAATATAAGAAATATAAAATAGCTTTCTGTAGTTTGTCCAATCAGAGGCCTCATAGCTTGCTCTCAAGGGCCGTGTTGACTTTTTCTTGACCAATCATGTTGCGGCTTGGATCTGTGGCTCCGCCTTCTGCATCATCTGTTGGGATTTAAGTTAATTATTAAGTCAAAGTTATTTAAGTGATTTGCATAATTGAATTATTTCCACAAGTCTGTAAAAAAAATTGAATTTACATTCTTGTGAAATGTCCCTGTATGTGAAAACCTCCGTGGAGATAAAGCGGACTCGGATGCATTGTGAGGACTTTTTGCCCGGTCCTCATTATGTGTTTGTGTGAGTGTGTGTGTGTGTGTGTGTGTGTGTGTGTGTGTGTGTGTGTGTGTGTGTGTGTGTGTAGTTGTGTGTGTGTGCTGACCTTTGACCTGTCGGTCCAGGAGGCGTGGTCCTGCCAGCCCGATACCAAGCGCTCCGATGGGCGCTGTTACCAGGATTGCTAACACAGCTAACGTTAGCACGTCCAAACCAAACTTAATCAAGGTCTCGTCACCCTCCTCCCTCGCCATGTCCAACGCTTTGGAGCCAATAGCAGCCTGGAACACACAAAAAACGTTTTAAAATCCATTACCTGGATGTGGACATGTCTCATTGAGGAGGTTCTGGCGGTTCTTTCATTGGGTTCTAGGGGGATATTGGGAGGTGTTATGGTCATATATGTCCTTGAAGTAATCTCATGGTGTCATTGACAAGATTTAACGATCCTATAGTAGGTTTTAGGGGTGATTGATTAAGCTTTAATCGAAGAGGTTAGAGAGGTCCTTTGAAGACTTCTAGAGTTACCTTGGGAGATTTGCTCATATGCTGATTAGTTTATTAGCTGATAATGGTACCTGGCCACTCCCTGATGTCCATACATAAACCAATATCTAACGTCATGGGGATTAAACCAGTTCTTGTATACAGTTTATGTCTTTCTAGGACGTTGAAGGATTCCTGGAGGTAGGTGTACGATAGTCTTTCTGTCTATCGTCATTATTTTACCCTTTTTTGAAGGTAAAGTATAAAGAAGGTGTTATTGATCATCTTGGTGGTTCTCACACACCTGTACGGTGGCTTTTGGCAGCCAGGCCACAGAGATGAAGATTTTCTCCTTCAGGTTGAATCCTGCGAAGTGAACCAGCGCGAAGGTGACGAGCAGACGGATCACCAGACCAATGCTGATGCAGGCCAGACCCAGACCTGAACACACCGACAGAAGAGCGTTAAACTTCCTAAAGTCGTACATAAACTGTTGGAAATGTTTGAATGTAAAGCTATAGGCCAAGTCATACTTCAAATCCTGCAATATTATTCCACACTCACGCAGCGTTTGCACCTCTAGCTAGTTTGCTTAGAATAAGAAGCCAACCAACTGAAGAGCTTCCCCCAGATTGGGAATCAGTGTTCGAGGAGGTAATAAAGACCATCCTTTTGAAGTGACTGTTATTTTTGTATAGAATGATTGTTGCTTTTATTTAGGTCTTAAAGGTGGGGTAGGTAAGTTTGAGAAACCGGCTCGAGATACACTTTTTGTTATATTCCATGGAATGCTCTCAACATCCCGATAGCAATGAATATCTGAAGTGCTTTGACAAAAAATCCATACAAAGATTTCATCTGTAGAAGCCGTAATATTGTAAAAAGTAAAACCAATCGGATTGGTTGTACTTTTTACGGATTGGATGGCCTACCTGCCTGTCAGCCTTCCCATCGGGGCACAAACTTACCTCGTGCCCTCATTGGTCATGTGCGCGTTCGTGTGTGTTGGAGGAGGGGCTCTGAGAGGAAGTGGCAGATTTTCTCCGGTTGTGTATTTTCAAATTCTAGCGATCTCGAGCCGGTTTCTCAAACTTACCTACCCCACCTTTAATGTGTACATATATATAAATGTGTCTTTTGATTGTGTATATACAGGTTATATATATATTTGCATACATATTTTTATATATATTTGTTTTTGTATTCGAGATTGTGGGAAACGATTCGATCTCTCTGTTTGTACACACAAACTGGAATATTGACAATAAAGTTGACTTTGACAAAGATGTTCAAGAAGTCTTATAGGAGTGTCTAGAGGTGATTACAAAAGTATTGTAAAACTCAAGGACAAATCCAGCGACTCCCAAATGTTTCAGTTGCCTTTATATCAATCTAGCCCACCGTAAAGGGCGTGAGTTAGCAACAACACTGTTGTTTGTACGGTTCTCATGGTTCTTACCCACGGTGCTCGGGCTCAGGCTTGCTATTCTGATCTCTGCTCCAATCAGACCAAAGAGAAGCGGCTGGAAAACATCCCAGGACCGACCCACCATGGCCGCCACCGGAGCCTGAAGATAAACAAAGAAAAACTCAAACAGTCCGGACTAAAAGACGTAGTGTAAACAGGTCAAGTAAGTAAGTAATTTTGTCTTAATTTGAATTATTTAATTTCATATTCTATTTACATGTATATAAACTTTTTGCACTACTTTTTATTTTGTTTTTTATTATACATGTTGCATTGTTGGAGGGGCTCAGGTCAGTGCATATGACAATAAAACCTTTGAATCTTTGAATCAAGTGTTTCATCCAGATTAAAGTGACATATCTTGTGTGTTACCTTTTCGGTTTTCCAGCCCAGAGCAGCCAGAAAGGCCAGCACCAGCGTGGAGAGACCGCCAGCGCCGGCAAAACCAATAACGTGGCTGAAGAACACCGAAAATATGGAGAGACCCAACAGCAGGATAGTCCTCGTCAGAACCAGGTCCTCCTGCAGACAGACGGAGAACCATTAAATAACTCATCAATGATTCACCTGTAGTGTCTCGGTCTAAAACAGCACAGCAGCTCAGGAACAGACCCAGGATCAGCCATCCAACCGCCTATTGGATTCCATTTCTGAACTATTTAATTTCTTCTGGCAACATTTGATTTATTTTTTGCACTATCTTTTCTTATTTTTGTGTTATTTTACAAATTTATTTGATTGCAATATAACGTAAATTCTTGCTCAATTGTATTAATGTTTTAATTTATTAAATATATTTTTTTTTGCACAACTTTATTTATTTTTTCATCATTTTAATCAGCACTCACCTGGTCGTTGCTGGGGAAGCAGCAGAGGAACAGACCCAGGATCAGCCCGGCTATGACCCCCCCCACCACCTCCAGCAGACCCTTCAGGATGTTCATCCACATGGCCCCTGCAGGACAAACATGGTATATGTAGACCAGGATCGAACCAAATAAAAATAAACAGTATATTCCCCTGTACAGACCTGTGGAGAAGGTGATTCCCAGACAGGTGGAGAACCCAGTTATGGCCAGAATATCGTCAAAACTCCCAGCAGCCATCAGGAGTGTTGGGATTCCCTGGACAACAACACAGAACATCATGGAACATCATATAAATACAGAAAATACGTTCACGGGGACTTCTGTTTGATGCTGGCAGGTTGTAGGGGTCGCTGTGGTTTTTCATTTGGAGGCCCCGAGGGTTCTTGGTGCTCTTGTATTCTTGAATTGAAGGAATTCTAGAGGTTTCTTTGGATATTCCAGAAGTCCGTTGTTTTTTAATGCAATCACTTTTTTTCCCTGTATGTCTTTTCTGAGGTTCTACGGTTTCTAGAGGCCTTTTGTTTTTAGATTCTATTGGTTTCATTGGTTTTTGTACTCTGTCACGCCCTGGCTCAAGGGCGGACAAAATAATATCGAATTAAAGTGCATTGATTAAAGAAACGAAGTGAACTATAAAGTCAGTTAATCAGTCATGTGTGTAGGGTGCGGGTGTGTGAACATGCATCAGTACATAAAGCAAAGACAAACAAACCAAGATCCAGTAGAGCCAAGCAACCCAAGAGGGGAGAGAGGGTGGTTCTCAATGTCGAGGAAGGCTCCGCCAGAGCCACTATTTCAAGGATGCTACGTCATTGAATCCAGCCGAAGGACTGTTCCAATGTCCAGGATCCTTGGAATTCTACCGAGGACTGAATCCTCCGTTGTGGGAATTTTCGAGGATGCACGAGTGTATACTCCATGGTCTTAAAATCCCCACAATGCTTTGCGCACTGATCAATTTCCAAAATCTTTGGCGGAAAATGTAAGGCGGGGCCTCTCATATGATACACACCTGCACACTTGCTAGCCTGTTCCATTCTTTGTTCTCCGAATGCCAGGAAGGATTCTTGCCTAGCCTCTGATGGACCTTACTCGGAAGACATGTCCTACCAAGGAAGCATCCTCGACATTGAGAAACACCCACAGACTGCTCAGGCACCCATCTATATCATAATAGAGATATTTAAGGAGGTCCTATAGGTTCTTGTACTCATTGAAAAGATAATAGAGATATTTAAGGAGGTCCTAGGGGTTCTTGTACTCATTTAAGGACCTACGGATGCCATCATTGCTCTTTGTGCTCAGCCTGCACATGTAGTAATGTTTGCAGAGCGGCTCCCCTGGTGGCAGACTGAAGAACAACAGGTGAGTTATTTACCTTCTCCACGCCCAATCCTTCCCTCTGCAGCAGCAACATGGAGGGGACCACGACCGCCGGGGACACCGCAGCCAGGACGAAACTACACACACACACACACACACACACACACACACACACACACACACACACACACACACACACACACACACACACACACACACACACACACACACACACACACACACACACACACACACACACACACACACACACACACACACACACACACACACACACACACACACACACACACACACTTTAATACACTGTAGTTTGCATATTTATCCCAGCGGCTCAGGAAGAAAGCCCACAGGATTACAAAACTGTTCAACACCTGAACATCCACAACATTCATCTGTTTGCAACTTACAAATTATTTGCATTATTTTATCTGTGTTATTGTGTTGCTCTGTTGGAGGAGCCGGTGACCTCAGATTTTCATCGATATACTGTATCTACACTGTAGCTATGTACACATGACAATTTGAACCTTGTGTGTGTGTGTGTGTGTGTGTGTGTGTGTGTGTGTGTGTGTGTGTGTGTGTGTGTGTGTGTGTGTGTTACCCCAGGATGAAGCCCCACACCCAGGGAAGCCCCAACAGGAAGTGAGAAACCACGGCCACGACGGAGGCCTCCACCACGCAGGGGCCGACCGCCAGACGCACACACACCGCCTTCAGGCGACTCAACGCCTGCAGAGACACACACACACACACACACACAATTATAAGTATAGTATGCAGTATATTTACTGAGTGTTCAGTGGTTGAAAACATACCCAGGTACTGTACTTAAGTCAAATAAATAAAATGCTCTAAAAACACTCCATTACAAGTAAAAATCCTGAACTCAAATTGTTACTTAAGTAGAAGTTCATTCGTATTGTTAGCTAAATAAACTTAAAACAACATTTTAAAAGTGTTATTTTATTTTGTTTGCATTGTTACAGCTATTTTTTCAAATGTTTATTATGTTTGTCCTACTACATGTTTTGCATTTTTCTCTTTTGCACAATGTTTTGCTATATTAGAAGAATATTTTCATTTAGATATTTGCATATTATTTTCTTGATTGTATTTATAGAGAACCGCAGTGACGCGTCCTAAAACCCGGAAGTAAATTAGCATTTGTACCACTTCCGGTTCATTCGACAAAAAGCAACTCAATTTCTCCATAGGGTTTTGGAAAATAGCTCCAAATAAGGTCTGTGTTTGACACACATGGAAGAGAAAGATCACGTTTTGTTCTACGACATTAAATACATGATTTTTGAAGAGTTTACGTGTCTGAAAAACAATGGTTGTTAACATGTGGCCGAATAGGACTACAGAAGTTGTCGAGGCCGTTTTACGTCATTACGCCAAACACGTGAACACTCTCGCTAAGTTAGTTTGCCCTGTTCTGCTTGAAAGCAAGTCCCTGCCTCCTGCAAACTGTTCAAACAAAAGCTTCAACTCGTACCATTTTGAATCTGTAGTTTTGAATATGGAAACTGATCCCTGTTTTTCAGGTCTCAGGCTCGAAAATGACATTTCCAGAACCAATGACCATATCTTCACTTCTAAAAAGGGTTACATTAATAATCTTTGTTCTCAATGTAATGATAAACCTGTGAGTTGGATGTAGAAAAGTCAGATTCAATATAGATGTTTTTTATTTTAAAGAAAATTCAGATTGAACACAGTAAAAAACTGTAAATTATTGTGTCCGTCCAAAAATTATGTTTTACTTATAGTGAAAACTACCCTTGGATGATGGTAAGCTAGACTAAAAGCTTTAGGAATCCAAAGTACAATAAGTACCCTGTATCAAGATTGATGCAAAACAAGTTAAATTTGACCTTTTTAGAGAGATTTAGCAAAAGAAACTCCACCTTTGGGGTGATTTGGGTGGAAATTGGCGTTTTTGCCATTTCTCTAATAATAATAATAATAAATTGTATTTTTATAGCGCTTTTCTCGATCACAAAGATGCTTACTGGAACCCATTGGTCGATTTTGGTGATTGACATCTCTTTTTAACCGTTAGAGCGAATAGAATCGAAGGAGAATTTCTACATACACACCCACGTTACCAAAAAAAAGTGGGGGCTTCTCGCATGCAGTTTTGCATGAGAGTGAACCTCTCTCACGCTCTGACATCTGAAAATGGAAAAATAGATTTATAGCTGATGGATTATCAGAAATCATTTCAAAGGGACACAGACACATTGGATTAACCTTCAGCAGCGTTTTTATCATTTTAATGCCATTGAAGACCACTTTTGACCAGACAACAACGAAGGTAAGAGATATTGCCGTTTTAGCTACCGAGCGCCAAGTGTTGTGATGTCTGTTTTTGTTTGTAAAGTTGTGAGTTCTTATCATAGAGTGAAGATGTAGGTACCTATCGATTCTGTGTCTTCTCACTATGCTAATCGATGGGTTGGGTGTGCAGCTACGATAAGTAATAAGAGTGTTATGAGTGAGTTTCTGTGCAAAACGCCGTTAGCATTTTTTCGCTCGTTCAGAGGCTGAGCGTTAGCTTTGTGGGGTTTTTTTGCACAAAAAAAAAGATCTGTAGCTGAGTTTCTTCCCGTTACATGGATATAAAACATTCATAGTTTATTGAATATTAAGATGCCCTCAGAGGCTGTTTCCTGCAGATGACGCGTTTTTCCACCCGGGGGCTGCGGGATGGGGTTCAACAGGTTGGCGTGACATTGAAGCAGCGACCCTGCTGTAGTTCGTTTATAGCATAACGTTAACATTTTGCTTCTGGCGACTATATTTATGATTCGAAAATTATAAAAGTAGGGTAGACATTTTATTCGGCTGAACAAAACGTGATCCGTCTCTTAAATGTGTAAGGTCAACCACAGACCTTATTTCCAGCTATTTTCCAAAATCCTATGGAGAAATTGCATTGGTTTTTGACAAAGGAACCAGAAGGAGTTTACTTCCGGGTTTTAGGACGCGTCTCGGCGGTTCTCTATTCTGTATGTGTGTACCAAGGGGCCCTGTCCCAGTCCGGCTCGGGTCAGGATGATTGAACTCAAAACGTTACTTTAGTAGAAGTTCATAAAAATAACATTTAAAAAGTGTTATTACAGCTATTTGAGCATTTTTTTATTTACCTTTTAAAAATGTTAAATATATTTGTCCAATTACAGTGTTTGCTTTGTTCTGTATATATATACAGAACAAGCACATTTTGTTGCTATATTTCATAAATGTTTGCACTATTTTAGTTATTTTCTTGATGTTATTTATTGAGTGTGTGTACCGAGGGGTCCAGGCCCAGTCCGGCTCGGGTCAGGATGACTGCCAGCGCGATGTTCCTCAGCGCTGCAGACCAGTGAGTGTCGATGTAAACGGCGTCCGTGACGTACGGGACGTTACGCAGCAGCAGGCCGGCCAGCAGCATGCCTGCAACACGGGACAATAAATCATTTAAACATATTTTATTATTTATATTTAAAACACATTATTGGGTCATAAATATTATTTTTTATTTAACGTTTTTTTTATAATTAAATTATTATATGTATTTTTTTTTATATATACATATATAACTTTATTTTAATTTTGTTTATTTAATTGTATTAGGATTTATTACATTTATAGTCATATAAACATTTATAAATATGATCAAAATACAATATAAAAATAGATCTATACTTTTGTAAACATCTTAAATATATGTCATATTTTTTAGAATAATTTATGTCATATTTAATATTTTGAAAACAATTATTTGAATGAAATGTAATAATTTTTGATGTCAGTTTTATTGGGTATTCCATCAGAGAGGTGTGAGGTGTTGGGTCGTACCAAGTAGAGGAGGGAAGGGGGGGAGCGTGGGCAGCTGGATCAAACCAACCAGCTTCCCCCCGAGCACCGAGCAGAGGAACAGAACCACGAGTCCAAAGAGGTTTCCTCCAGGTAAACACTCACTTCCTGTTATAGACCACACCACCCCGAAGAGCAGGGCGAACACACACCCTGCACACACACACACACACACACACACACACCACACACACACACACACACACACACACACACAACAGGGGAATGTTACAAATAGTGCAAGAAATGTTTTTAATATTTCCAGAACAAATTGAATTGTGCAAATAAATAAAGTACAGACACACACACACACAAAAAGCGCACACACACACACACACACTCACAAAAAGCGCACACACACACACACACTCACCTTTCGTGATGACGAGGTTGAGGAGGCCTCGAGGTCGGGGACATTTGTTCTTCAATCGGATACAAGACGAGCAGCAGGAGTCGGCCATCTTTATCTGCTGACAACATAAGCCACTTTGAACTCTAACGACTAAACAGTGAAAGACCTTTAGATCATTGATGATCACAACTGTTGCATTAATGACACCTTTACCGAGCAACAGAACTGTTGGTGGCAACTTTATGAACTGCAACACTAAAAAACAGCGTTGCCATGAATCCTTAATATCAGAATGTCCTTGTTAATGTTTAAAGTTTTATTTCAACAGATTTGTGAAACATGGAACTTCTCCTTCTGAATCTCTCTTGTTTTTAGGCAACAGTGCTCTTTAACTTTGCAACTCACTTTCCCCGTCAGAGCTCAGAGGCGTGTCACCTCAGTTTGCAATCAATCAATTACAGCAAGCATTCAGCAGAAGTTGCAGAGAATTTAACATTTGTAACTTTTCTTCAGTTTGAATATGAGTTGGACCAGGAGCTGATCAAAGATGATTCTGCTTACTTTCATTACGAACAGTTGAATCCAACAACAACTCACTCCTGTTGCTCTGACAACTCAATCCTGTTGCTCTGACAACTCAATCCCAACAAAACAAAATTAGCTTTATTTACTTTGCTCGTTCTGGTTATTTTTGGTTTTAAGTAAGCCTCAGATTACATTATTACATTACATGTCATTTGTTAGACGCTTTTATATTTATATTACATACATTCAGAAGTGTGGACAATCCCCACAGGAGCAATTTGAGGTGAAGTGTCTCAGGGACACAACGGCATGCTTGACTGCATGGGACTCGAACTTGCTATCTCCTGATTCGAAGTCCAGATCACTATCCACTGAGCTACAGTGAGACAGCCAGATTGTCTCATTAGCGTGGTTCTTATAGCATTGAAACACACACACTCTCCTCCACACGCTCACACACACATATTTAACATGAAAGTAAAACCTGAGGATGTCCAGGCAGTAGAGCGGAGGCTGGCCACACATTTTGTTGGCAAAAATGTGCAAATTTCTCGCAGTTTCTTTGCACATTTTTTATAAATAGTTGACCTTTTCACTGTTATCTGATGGCAACTCCATGTGGGTGTGTGTGTGTGTGTGTGTGTGTGTGTGCGTGTGTGTGTGTGTGTGTGTGTGTGTGTGTGTGTGTGTGTGTACTCACCTCGTCCAGTTCGTCCGTCGTCCTCCTCGGCAGGACGGTGATCTCTCTGTCTTCCTGACAGACCTGAACTTTACACCCTCCCTGTGGGTGTGTGTGCGTGTGCGTGTGTGTGTGTGTGTGTGTGTGTGTGTGTGTGTGTGTGTGTGTGTGTGTGTGTGTGTGTGTGTGTGTGTGTGTGTGTGTGTGTGTGTGTGTGTGTGTGTGTGTGTGTGTGTGTGTGTGGGACATGAAGGGTGGAAAAGAGAGGGAGAGAGAGGGACAGTGAATAAAGGAGTTGAACTTTGAAATGAAAGTCCACCAAACTGGCCATGGGTGTGTGTGATCTTGTTTTACTGCATTAGTGAGGTCCGTCCTAAAAACATAATAGCATTGTGGGGACCGGTCCCCAAAAAGGCTTTCGATTACAATGTTTTTTGCCAATATTCTTTTTTTTGCAAATAAAATCCTCATATACACGGTTAAAGTCCCAAATATTTGTTACTGAATCTCAGCAGAGGGAAACACACACACAGATGTTCTCACATTTGTTCTTCCTCTTTTTCTTTCCATCCATCACTCTCAGTCTGTCAGTTAATAAAAAAGAGGTATTTGTTTATAACATTAATTATTAAACCCGCAGATACACTCACTCACCTCTGTGTGTGTATGTGTGTGTGTGTGTGTGTGTGTGTGTGTGTGTGTGTGTGTGTGTGTGTGTGTGTGTGTTTTTTTTTAACTTATTATCATTTAGATTAATTTCATTTCAATTTAATATGATCTTTATGTATAATTAAAATCAAATATATAGATATTGATATATCGTAAAAATTCACAAAAAAAAATATATATATAACAGAAAATATGAATAAACGAGACATGTAGTAAAATAACTAAAGTAAAATCAAAAAGTCTACATGAAGAAAATAATGCTTTTATAAAGTGTGTTGCTGATAAATATATAACTTATTATTGTTTACCGTGTTCACCTGTAGTGTTGTTAAGGCAAGGCTATTTATTTGAATAGCACAATTCATACAGTGATGCAATTCAAAGTGCTTTACAGGATCAAACAGATAAAAACATAATACATTTGAGTATGGTCAAAGTGAGAAGAAATACAAAAACACACAAAACAATTAAAAGAAAGAAAACCATGTTTAACGGTTCAAAAAACGGAAAATTAAAAAGCCATGTTAAAAATAAATGTTTTTATACCTGATTTAAATTATTCTAAAGTGCTAGCCATTCTCAGGTGTTCTGGGAGTTTGTTCCATGCATTAGGAGCATAGATGCAGAAGGCTGCTTCCCCACGCTTTGATCAAATGGAACAGTGAGCCGGCCTGAAGACCTGAGGGGTCTGCTGGGTTCGTACCGCGGAAGGAGGTCCATGATATATTTGGGTCCCAGCCCGTTTAATGCTTTATATGCAATACAATCTTAAAATCAATTCTGTCACTCACTGGAAGCCAAGGCAGTGATCTCAGCACTGGAGTGATGTGATCTGTTTGTCCGGGTTAACACTCTGGCAGCAGCATTTTGAATTAGTTGGAGTTTACGGAGTGATTCTTTTGTGAAGATGCTGTTGCAGTAGTCAAGCTTGCTAAAAACAAATGCATGGACACGTTTTTCAAGATCCTGCTTGGACATAAGGTCTTTAATACGCTGGAAGAAATTACGGCACATCCAGTCATGTATTTGTTTTATACATGTGATCAATACATCAGTATACTGTATTCATCTATAGAAAGTGATATGTAGATTTAGGTGTCATCCGCGTAAATAAGATATGAAATGTTGTTATTTTTATTATTTGAGCAAGTGGCAGCATGTACAAGTTAAATATTTACCTGAGTTTGTTTCTGAGCGTCCTCGCTCGCCCGGAGGTAACGCTTCGTGGATTCTTCGTCCATCATCTGAAAACAAAATCCACATATTTATTAAATTAGTAATAATAATAATAATAATAATAATAATAATAATAATAATAATAACAATAATAATAATAATAATAATAACAATTAGGTAAAAGGTTAAAAAATACAATAAAAAAAAATATAATAATAATTGATTATATTATTCTAAGTATTAAAGAATTTATATATTTTTTAAAGTGCACTTTTCCGAAGCATGTTTATTTTAATAAATATTTTTGAATAATGTTTTAATTAAATGATCACCATGTTTCCAGGTTCTCTAATATCACTTTTATGTTTTTATTTTAATATATTTCTTATGGATATTCTGTTTTCTGCGGTACAGCCGCCATCTGGTGGAGAAAAGGTTAAACTACAGTTCAGACCTCCTTTGTGTGCAGGAGTTTATTTTTCATTTTTGTATCTTACACTCATAAAAAAAACACTTTACCAATTAGTTTGATAACTTGTCATTATTATATGTTTTTTGGGCAACTTTTATTAATTGCTCTTTTACAATTTAAGATTTTAAAATATGTTTTCTTTTTTTAATTTAGTCCCACTTGTGCATTTATATGACATAAATGTATTTATAAATATTTTAATTATTGAGATTATTTTGATATGCCTTTAAAGTCTGTTATATTATCAAATATTTTTAGGACAAATACATCTGGATTTTCTATATTTTGCATTTGGTGTCGCCATCTGGTGGTGAACAGTGAGAATGCAGTTCAAACCTCTTTTGGCTCCCCTAGTAAATTATATTTTTTGTCTTGCAAAAATGAATTATCACTCAACTACTTAACTTAAGTTGCTATATTGTGCAGCTTGAAGGAAATTAAATGTAACAACTTTTTTTATGCAACTCCATGTAACATTTTAATTGAGAGGAAAAACGTTTATGTTTTAAATGTTTGATATTTATTATTATTGAGATTTGATGATGCAACATCTATTTTATTAATGTTTTAGCATTTTTAAGACCTTTTAACAATTAATTTAGACATTGTTATTGCCCTGTTCTTTAATTCATTTTGCACGTCTAGATGACTGAACCACATGTATGGTTTCTCCTTAATTAATTCCAAACTACAATATTTCCAGGAAACATTCATACATATATTAGTTTAATTTGAACGTATGTAAATAATAACACCATATAAGGATATATACATAACATTGTTTTAATACTAAATATATCTATTTTAGGCTTTTTGTCATGTAGGTCTGAACAAATACACAATTTCTACCATCAGAAATAAAAAATGTAAAACAATGAACCTCTTAAATAAATTATAATAAATATATAATAGTAATTTATAATTAGTTCAATATTTATAATTTACCAAAAATAATTTTACTAAAACAAGAAATCAGTGCACATTCTATTAACATTCAAAAATGAAATCCAGTCTTACCTTGGCTGTGTGTTTCAGGAACAATGAGGAAAAACGAGTGACAGCTGAGTCAGATGGAAACAGCTGCTTTTAAACAGACAGACAGACACACACCACACACCACCACACACACACACACAGAGAGAGAGTAAAGCCTGGCATTATGGGAACACAGGTTGCTGTTAATGCCAGTCTGTGACACACACACACACACACACACACACGTCTTATTATAATGGTAAGTGTGTAAGTAATAGCAGGTGTGTGTCTGTGTGTGCGTACATGTGACAGCTTTGTTCCTCACACACACTAACAGCTGATTAACGCCTCACACACAATGACAATGTATAATTACAATTATTATTAAGATTTCACTTTACACAGAGGAAGTATGTCACTAAGACGTACGTGCGTGTGTGTGTGTGTGTGTGTGTGTGTGTGTGTGTGTGTGTGTGTGTGTGTGTGTGCAAAATAATGTCTAAATCCTAACTTTTATTTTTTTACAGTAAAGAAGTTAATGCACATCCTGAAATAAAATCCTGGATTTCTTTCCAAGAGTCTGAGAGTAGACATGTTGTTATGGCTAAAAAGTCATTTTTAAACTTATCTTTGGGACGATAGGAAGTGGAAACAGTCTGCACACAGACTGTGAGTCAAACACACACAATCACACACACACAGGTGGCAGAGTGTGTGTAGAGTCTTTATTGGTGGGAAACACGGTGATACAAAGGAAATATTTCAGGTGTTACACAAAAAAACATTAAAAGGCTACATTTAATTTAAATCCAGATCATTAAAGATAATAACACACACACACACACACATGACATACAAAAAGCTGTAGAAAAATACTCTTAAAAAAACACAGGAAAAAAAAACCCACTGGAATGTTCTGGATGTCCAACAGACGTCAGCGTGGAGGAAACACCGGCAACTTGTTGGGCAACAATCAAATGTTATTTTAAAATGAACAGAAATAAATGAAATAAATTCAAAATAATTCATAATCAAATGTAAAAAATATTCAGAAATGTGTAAACAATGTTGGAAACATTCCCGAAAGAGTACTGAAAAATATATGTGAATAAATATCCAGATTTGTTATCCGGCCTGTCAGTATGGCGTTATCAGGACAGCTATTCAACTATATTTACTGACATTCATCCACAGACATTTTTCAATTTATTTTCATGAATTATTCTCATAACGTGTCAAATGTCACAATTTTTTTGGAAAATTAATCTAATGTTTTTATTTCACAAATATGTAAATACATTTTATAACTATATCAGATATATTTAAATGAATTTCTGATTTTTTTATTTTATTAATCTACATGGAACATTCCCCCAAAAATGGGAATAAATAGAAGTAAATGTGAAAACTCCATAAATGTTGCTAACATTTTGTTAAAAAGTGCGAAGAGCTAAAAGTTGCCTTACAAGTTGCCGGTGTGTGTAGAAGCAAATTAATGTCTGTCACACACACACAGTACGACACCTTACAGCTAACATGTTTTTTTTTGTACTGCTAAGTCTACCTACAGGCACTATAGAGTGAAGCATTGTGGGAAATTGAGTTTCAACTGGTCTGTTTTAAGATAGCAGATTTTTAGTCAGTGTTTAAAGTCTGAATTGTGATTTAAAGATTTAAACACTCAAAGCAGACGATTGGACAATGGAAATAAAGTGTGTGTTTACATACATCACACACACACACTCACACACACACTCTCACACAACATTAATGTAATAACTACATCATCCTGTTTTGTTTAAATCAACAGGAAGTCTCTGAGTTAATCTGCCACTAAACTACGATTAAAATGTAGTGACGAGTTAAATGTATAATAATTGTTATAACCATTGCTGAATACAAAAGGTTTCTTCACCCCTAATTATCATGAAATTAAAACCAGCAGCACATCCGGCTCTTAATTACCAGGACATTTTGTAATTCGTATGATTCCCCAAAAAAAAATATTCGAAAACAACATTTCCACAACATCAATTTTGCAAAAAAACAAACACATTTTTTAAATGTCGAAGTTTAAATACCGTGAGTTTATTTTACTTAAAAAATATTGTTCTGGATTTATGAGATGTTTTTGTTCTTTGAGAAATTCCAGTTGGTGGAAATGTAACTACATTTTTTGACACCATATTATACGACTTAAAGATTAATATTGTTTCATATTTTTGCTAAACTCTTTGTATTTTCCGTCCCGGGAAAATTTTGAATTTTTTCAAATATTTGTATCTTTTGAAAAACTGACAAGTCTTTAAAAAAAATTGGGGAAATTTCAAATGTGTCCCCCCCCAGATGCTCTATGCAGGCCTCTCTACAAAAAAATTATCCTTACATTTTTTTAAATATTGGTACTAAACCTACATTCTAAATATTTGACGCTTCAAATTTTAAAAAAGTGGAATTCAATCCACATTCTTTTGGATGATTTTGGATGATCTTATGAAGTAAGATATATCAATGCTAAAAGCTAATTAACAAGTCAGCGTTAGGTTTCCAGCAGCGGTTACACTTCATTAAATGTTAAACAGATCCTCACAAACCCTGAAGAGATCAAATGTGTTTTTAGCGTTAAGTGTGCCGTCTACTTGCTAGCTAACTAGTTAGCATCAGTAATAGGGGTTTGCACTGCAGTTATAACCCAATATGTATACATGTTCATTTTAACTTGTTCATTCTCACCCTGTTGCTGTTAAACTACTGAATGTCCCCACGGGGATTAATAAAGGTCGATCTTATCTTATCTTAGTTAGCATGTGAGGCTAACAGTATAGATATAGGCACAGGTGTGTGTGTGTGTGTGTGTGTGTGTGTGTGTGTGTGTGTGTGTGTGTCAGTCGCTCAGGTACGTGTGTGTGTAGATCTGCTGTTGGATCCAGGAGGTGAAGTGTGTGACGTTGCTGTAGACTCCGGGTCCGAGAACTTTACTGAAGCAGACGCTGCCCCAGGAGGTCAGACCGAAGAGCGTCCAGCGACCAGAGGCGTCCGAACACACCAGGGGGCCACCGCTGTCTCCCTGAACACACACACACATTAAAAATACACATTTGTTTAACTTAAATTAAACTTTTTTTATATTTCATATTTAGTTTTATGTATTGACTTTAAAAAAACGATTTAATTTGACTTATTTTTATTTTTTTTAATTAAACCTTTTTTACATTTCTGAGTTAAACTTCACTTGAAAAAAAAGTTGAATTACATTTTTAAATGTTACTTCATTTAGAATTTTTACAATTCTTCACCTTAATTGGCCGAAAAAGAAATTATGTAGTATTTTTCTCCAAGAATCTCGACTTAAATACGACTTTCGTTCCGCAAAAATATGACATAATTTACCCTAAATATAAAAAAATAATTCTCTCTAATAATACAACCCCCAATATTATTCCTCTAAAATGTTTAATATTTATTCATTCCTGCAGACGTTACCATGCAGGAGTCGACGGTCCCCGCTTCGTATCCGGCGCAAAGCATTCTGGGAGTTATAGTCTTCATGTCGAAGTAGGACTGACACTGAGAGAGAGAAATTATCCGGACCTCACCCTCCTGCAGCTTGAAGGGCACTAAATACACACACACACACACACACACACACACACACACACACACACACACACACACAGATAGAGACACACACACACACACACACACACAGAATACATTGGGGGAAAAGAGGATTCACACAAGGTAAAAAATAAAGACAAAATAGAATAAAACATTTTTTTTAAATAAAGTGATAAAGTTAATGTTGAAACAAGATACCACAGTAAAACGTTGAGCATTTGAATGAACATGTTAAATATATTTAACATGTTAAGTGTGTGTGTGTGTGTGTGTTTGTGTGTGTGTGTGTGTGTGTGTGTGTGTGTGTGTGTGTGTGTGTGTGTGTGTGTGTCTCACTCCTGTTTCCCATGTGTCCCCAGCCGGTGATGAAACAGTAGGAATCAGGAAGAGGAAGTTGAGAAATGTCGGGGAGACAAACCGGCCGCACGAACTCCGTCTCCTCGATCTGAGGAAATATAAAACATTTGCTGTATATAATGTATATTTTCCACGTGTAAATCTTTTGCTTTTTTTTAATGCTGTTTTATTTCTATTTTGAAATGTTTACATTTTGGATTGTTTATTTATTTTAATTTCTCAAATGTGCAATGCCTTGTCTTTTTATGTTGCTGCAACGCAAACATTTATCACATTGCGATCAATAAAGTACTTCTTATCTCGTCCAACATGTAGATACTAAGCTAATGGTTTCACCTGATGATATTAATAATCATATTTAATATTTGTCTTAATGTACATTATTTAATTTAATATTCTGTTCTTGTACATATCATATTCTATTACATGTATATAGACTTCTTGCAGTACTTTTTATTTTTGTATTGTATTATATATGTTGCATTGTGAGAGGAACAGTTCGGTAGCTGATGTGCATATGGCAATACAAACCTTTGAGTTTCAATATTTTAAATGCTGGTTTCTGACCTCAGAGTCGAGCTGCACGACGCTGATGTCGTAATCGACGACGGCTCGGTTGTATCGGGGGTGAACGACGATGGATTTCACTCCTCGAGTCTGGCTGTTTCCCCCGGGGTGATCCAGGTTATTCAGACCCAGCACCACCTTCCACAGATCAGCCCCCTCCCTCCTGGGAAATAAACATTCAGAATATGATTATTAAAAGTCTTTAAAATGTCCCAAAAATATGGAAACATTTCATTAATTTAGTTATTGCATTTGTCATTAAATGTGTTCCTTGGTATGTCAAAAAGCCATTGTACATAATAAAATTAAAAAGTGTTTAAATGTTTAGGACTTAAGCCTTTAAAATAATGTATGTATTTCAAAATGTACACAAATGACCATAACTCTTTCAAATGTGCACACTTTTCAAATATAACATTTGCATTAATTAAATCCTTAACATTTAAAAATGTATTGTGTATTTTCCATTAACTTCATCCATAAAACTGGTCTTTAAATTGGATACAAATTTCAAAAGAAGTCCTTAAATTAAAAGTTAATTTGGAAAATGTCAAGAAAATTGTAATAATCAATTAGGTGCTGACAATGTAAAAAATATGTCTTTTAATATCCATAAATGTATTCCCGAAAATGGCAAAAAATAGACACATTTCCATAAATCTTGTTATATGTTATAAAAAAGTAAAAAAAATCCATGAATGTTTTCTTAAAGTCCATAAAATGTAAAAAAAAATATTCCCAGAGTTAATAAGAAATGTTATTTTTAAGAACCAGAAGATATATCATTATTTTATTATATTTATATTATTTTCCTGCGATATAAAACCAGTCCTCACCCCTCGAAGCCCATAAAAGTTTTCTTAAAGTTCATAAAAAGGCAAAAAATAAAATGTCCAGACTGAATAAGAAACAGAATATATTTTATAAGTTATAATAATTGTATTATATTTAGTCCTCACCCCTCGAAGCAGTGAGCGACGGTTAGCGCCCAGCGGCGTCCAATCAGAACGCAGCCACAGACGTGTCCGCTCGGGCCGCTCTGCAGCGAGCACTGCCAAGGCCACGCCCCCTTTCTGGAGACTCGACCTCCCAGAATCCTCTTCTGCCGGGAGACTACATCTCCCAGAATCCTCTTCTTCCGGAGGGGGGGCAGGCCGGCCGCCGGGCGACGCCCACATTCTGACAGAGAGAGACAGGAAGTTAATGTGTGTACTAAATTACACATTTAATGACTTTTTAAAACATGTAAAAGGAAAATATGACATTTATTGCAGTAAAATAGATCAGATCAATTAAATTACAGATTTACATTAAATTAAGTACATGAATAAAAAGTAAATAAAGTTCACCTTCTCTGGAACAAAGCAGTGACACTCTCCTCCGGGAATGACACGCATGACTGCCGGAAAAAGTGATGTTTATATAATAAAACAATTATAATAATAATAATTTAAATAGTAAGACAAAAATAAATTAATAATCTTTCAAATAAATAAAGACAATAAAATACAAATATTATAAATAATAAAAAATTACTTTTAAATATGATAATATAAAAGGAATAATACAAAATATTAATAATACAAAAAATCTCATGCAATTATTTGTATTTTTATAAATGAATAAATGAGTTTCTACGTGTACATTTGTTTTTTATCACATATATAAACTAAATTCATAATTAAATATTCAAAATAACTCTTTCATACATTTTTTATTCTAGTCTGTTGGATTTTTATAAATTATTATTTAAGTTTGAATTATGTTTTTTTATCAAAAATGTTCCGTTAAAATCACATAAATTATTTAATATATTTTCTTGTAAATATAAACGTCCCCTCGGTCGGTCCTCTTCTCCATTTATTGATATTTATTTCCTGTTCATTTACTAATCAGAAAGAATATTCAAAGGTTTTTTATTATTATTAAATCAAGTTTTATATATTTATATATTCTGTGTCACCTCCTCTTCTCCAGCCGGCCCTGCAGAGCCGTTCCTCTCTCTCTTCTCTCCGGATGAACGTGAAGCCAGCGCCGCCGCCCGATCACCAGCTGATCCGTTACCATGGAGACAGAGGAGGGGGGTCTGAGGGGGACACGAGCACACTGAAGCCCACGACACGACAGTGTGAGTGAGTGAGTGAGTGAGTGAGTGAGTGAGTGAGTGAGTGAGTGAGTGAGTGAGTGAGTGAGTGTGTGTGTGTGTGTGAACGATACGATAATACTTTAATGGTCAGATCGAGTCTGAAATGTGACTTGCATCACAGCAGCTCCATGTGTAACATCAACAGACAGATATCATGAACATGCTCAAAGAGCCTTTAGTGTGCTTTTGATCTGGATTCAGCTCTGTATTTACTGAGAGGACTGACTGGAGAACGGTGTGTGTGTGTGTGTGTGTGTGTGTGTGTGTGTGTGTGTGTGTGTGTGTGTGTGTGTGTGTGCCCTAGCATTACTATACTTGTGGGACCTAAATCTGTTTACACAGTCACGTGTGTGGACTCGCCTCCCTTATGGGGACAAATTGGAGGTCCCCATAAGGGGGATCATTCATTTTAGGGTGAAGACTTGTTAGGGTTAGGGGTAGGGTTAGGGTTAGGCATGTGTTGGTTATGGTTAAGGTTAGGATAAGTCTCCAGGAAATGCATGTAAGTCAATGTAATGTTCCCTGAAGTGATGTATACATGGTGTGTGTGTGTGTGTGTGTGTGTGTGTGTGTGTGTGGTGTGTGTGTGTGTGTGTGTGGTGTGTGTGTGTGTGTGTGTGTGTGTGTGTGTGTGTGTGTGTGTGTGTGTGTGTGTGTGTGTGTGTGTGTGTGTGTGTGTGTGTGTGTGTGTTACTGACCTTACCCTAGTCCCAGCTGACTGCAGGTCAGGTTGCTCAGCTCCTGGTTCCACTCGTCTGCACAGACCTGATATTCTGCAGCCGTCCTGAACACCGTCAGCACCGAGTCTGTCAGAGACACTGAGAGGGGAGACTACGTTACCCACAATGCATCTCAAGTCTGTCATACTGCTTGTTTCTTTTTTTCTGATGAATGTAACTGTTCTAGTCAAATGTAAATCAATTTAAAGTACAGTTGTTATTTTTTTCCTGTCATATTGATGCATTTAACTTCAATATTTAAAAAATAATCTTCCAGGGGGAGCTTGCCCCCGGACCCCCCTACATTATGTGAGGTCCACACCACCTATAAAAATAGCACTTTACCCCTGCTTACACCTATATGCCGTGAGCTGATCGAGCCTTCATTGTAACAGTCGCGGGTACACTGTGTGTGTGTGTGTGTGTGTGTGTGTGTGTGTGTGTGTGTGTGTGTGTGTGTGTGTGTGTGTGTGTGTGTGTGTGTGTGTGTGTGTGTGTGCGGAGTGTTGCAGTAGACAATTCCACTGTAGCGCCCGGTACATTAATGTGTGTGTATGTGTGAGTGTGAGTGTGAGTGTGCGTGCGTGTGTGTGTGTTTACCACAGTCCCACTCGTCAGAGGAGTCGGAGCAGTGTCTCTTTCCGTCGCACCACAGAGTTCGATGAACACACTGATGGTTCTTACAGGAGAGCTCGTTATCCTGACACACCGCTGAGGACACACACACACATCATTAACACACACACACACACATCATTAACACACACACACACATCATTAACACACACACACACATCGTTAACACACACACATCATTAACACACACACACACACATCATTAACACACACACACATCGTTAACACACACACACACATCATTAACACACACACATCATTAATATGATATAATAATACGTGTATTTAGTATAGCCCCTTTCACACAGTGCTTCACAAGAAAGAACAAAAGTTCAAATGAAGACCACAGAAACATGAAAACAACATGAGGCAGAAATTCAAGGTCAACATAAAAACAAAACACAGAGGAACTTCATCTCAAGTAGAAACGAAAGACAATGTCAAAAGATGGGTCTTCCATTGATTTTTAAAAGCTTCTACAGAGACTGCAGAGCGGATGTCAATTAGCACACACACACACACACACACACACACACACACCACACACACACACACACACACACTTATATTTATTATGAATGCCCTTCAGTCTTAAATATTAATAATAAAAAAGACTCACTGCAGTTGGCCTCGTCCACCAGCAGGGGGCAGTCTGGGAACCCGTCACAGATCATGCTGTGTTTAATACACACCGAACTGCCCGGACACTCAAACAGAGCACGTTCACTGCAGCCTACAGACACACACACCCCCCACACACACACACACACACACACACACACACACACAACAGAGACAGACACACACGCACGCATTAGTAATTTGTATTTGTCTGTCGTTCTCGTTGGGCAGCAGATTAAAAGCTGGCAGACACAAGAAACCTTGTGTCTGCCCTCTCTCAAACATCATATGTGTGTGTTTATGTGTGTGGTGTGTTGTGTGTGTGTGTGTGTGTGGTGTGTGTGTGTGTGTGTGTGTGTGTGTACCGCAGTTGTCCTCGTCGCTGTGGTCTTCACAGTCCAGGTGTCCATCGCAACGTTTCGACGAGAGAACGCAGCGACCGGAGCGACACTTGAAGTGACTCGGAGAACACTCTGTCACCACGGCAACAACAAACAACAATAACAAACAAAGAGAAGAAAAATAATTAGGTTTTATTATTCTGATTAGGCTAAGGGCCGAATACGATAAGAATAAGACACACAGAGAAACAAAACATTAAATATTTCAAAATGACTGAACCTGATGAAGCGAAAGCAAAAAAGGCAAAATTAAACAAACAAATAATTAAAAAAAATAATTAATTTAAAAAAAAAGGACAACAGAAAAACATATAAACAGACAAATAAAAAAAGATGCAGGGATAAATAAATAAACAAAGAAAATGATTAATCTAAAAATCAACCAGACAAAAGAATAAACATTTAAAAATCTAATAAGATATGCTATACTGAAAGATAAACAAATGATAACATATGAAATACTATCAGTCCGCACCGTCCACTCCGTCCTCCGGCAGCAAACAGCTGACGTTTCCTCCTTCCTCAGGAAACTGAGAGCAGTCCGAGTCCTCCGGCCACTGCAGGCCCACGATGCCGAGCACAGACTCACATTTCTCCTTCGCACCGCGACACAGAGACCTGGCGGGACATAAATATATATTAATATAAATATATAAATATAAATATATTATAATAATGATATATAATAATATAACATAGACCTGAGAGACAAACCGGTGAGGAAACTCAGCATCAGGAAAGAAAGATTAGTAATATATAACAATATCTAATCATATTTAAAAATATAAAAGACCAGCGAGAAGTCAGTACAGATTTAGTCAAATATAATAATATACAAAAGATAATATACAGCAAGGCGGTCATTACTAATTCAATAAAAGCAGAACATTTAAAAATATATATAAACACAGCTAAATACATTCAAACTGAATACATAAACATATTTTAAAATGTATATATACACAAATGAAATCCATTAAAACTATTATGTAAAAACTTCACCAATAGAAATGAAATATATCCAGACTAAATAAATAAACACACACTGTGAGCCTCTGCAGGGTCACGGGTCACATGGTGTTTGATAAAGTATCATTGGTTATCTAAAGCAGTTTACCTGCATGGCGGGACCCTCTGCAGAGTCACCGGGTCACACTTTGGCACCAGCAGCGTGCAGGCGTAGAACATGAGGAAGGGGTGACATCCGGTCTGAACCAGGGCGGGAAACAGAGACGACTCCCAGGAAACAGAGCTCTCTCTCTGGGAGAGGTGGCCCAGGAAGTTGGGGAAGATGGTCTGGTTGTACGGGAGGTTCATGCAAAGCTCCAGAGAAATGGCCTCGCATCGCGCTGAGGGGCAAACGGGAGGATTAGGATGAATTATAAGGAATATGTGCTGAATTTCTAGACAGGTCATCACATCTTTGGGAACATTAAACTACTTAAAGCATAACATAGCACACAACAAATGTCTCTGGCATTGTAATAGTGTATTAATTATACATTGTGAATACCTGATGTGTAATGTATACAAAAAGTCAAATATTCATGTTTATGTGTCGTAGTGGGGAACATGTATTTTTTACATCAAAGTGAGGACCTACTGCAGTTATTGCAGAAAATCCAAGAACAAATACCGAAACATTTATATTTTCAATTCACTAAAAGCTATCATTAATAATATATAGTATGTAGTTAAACACAAACCAATTGAATGATCCTGTTTAGGTGCCATAGTGGGGACCCTTGTTTAGTTTTTAAATCAAAGTGAGGACCTACTGCAGTTACTGTTGTTGTTCCGAGGGTCGCAGGAGGAAGTGGAAATACAGCTGGGCTGACCGGGAGGACACATACCCTGATCTGGAAAACACACCGAACCAATCAGAACCACAGAAGAAGACGACAGGTGAGACAGGTGTTCAGACAGACAGGTGTCTCACTCTCTTTGCTGCAGTGCTCTTCGTCGCTGCCGTCCTTACAGTCGTCTTCGCCGTCACATCGAAACGCCGACGGGATACAAGCTCCGTTCCTACACTCCATCAGACCCTGACTCTCACACGCTACACACACACACACACACACACACACACACACACACACACACACACACACTTAATTGGTATGTTTGTTCTGAAACACGAGTATTCCTTTGTTGGTGTTTAGCTTTTTTAAAACCCTGCTTTCAAAAAAACGACACACAAAGGAAGAGCGACGCCAACGAGTTCAACTCAACAAAGAAAGTCAATTTAACAAAAAACAAACATGAATCATTTCTGAACTGACTGCAGGAATAACAGCCTGACGCTGCGCGGCTTTATTCTGTTGTTGCTCCCAAAGTCGGTGACTCAGAGCGTCTGTCAGTTTCTCTCAGAGGAAACTGTCAGATGTATTATCTTCATATTTGATGAACATTGACGAATACAAGCTGGAGCGGCTTGTAAGCACCAGATGTTCTGTTCATCTCCTCCACACTCTAGTTTCCATCTAGTTTCTCCACATGCTCCTTTAACGACTTCCATCATTTTGATTCATACGATGTTATCTAAAGTTTAAAATGCGTTCCTCTCACAAACGGCAAGTGCTGTAAGTAATCTAGATGTGGCTTCTCTATAGAACAACGTGTGTTTCAGTTCAATGCATTTTCAGCCTCTTGATAACGGCGCCTAATCGCAGTTTTTATATATTTCTGAGGATACGTTTTCACTTTCACTCACAGCAGTTGACCTCGTCGCTCTTGTCCAGACAGTCGTGGTCTCCGTCACAGAGCCAGTCTCTGGACACACAGCGTCCGTCACCACAGCGGTGCTCCAGAGACAGGTTACACACTGAACACACACACCACACACACACACACACACACACACACACACACACACACACATATATAACATTATAGTGTTGTTTTACGTTGATCGTATTCTGTGCTTTAATAACATCTCAAAACCATGTAAGAAGTAACTGTTTTCACTTTAACATGTTATCCTTAAGCTTTCTTTGTCTTTAAATCCAATACTAAGCTACTATTTTCATAAATAACCACCTTTAACTTTACAACGGATATCATTTAAAGTTATTTAAGTGAATCTTAAACTTTTAGAGTAGCCGTCCACCAAATTAAAAGCACTCCTCGTTGGGAGCAGATTAACAGCTGACAGACAAAAAAACATGATACTGTGTGTGTGTGTGTGTGTGTGTGTGTGTGTGTGTGTGTGTGTGTGTGTGTGTGTGTGTGTGTGTGTGTGTGTGTGTGTGTGTTGGCAGATAAGACAGGTGGTGGATTCCCTTGCTGCTTAACATGCGTCACTAAAAGTGTGTTTTACTGTGTGTATTAATGTGCGTGTGTGTGTGCGTGTGCGTGTGTGTGTATATGTGTGTGTGTGTATATGTGTGTGTGTGTGTGTGTGTACCACAGCTGAGTTCGTCGCTCAGGTCTCCACAGTCATCATATCGGTCACAGAGCCGCTCAGGAGAGATACAGCGACCGGTGTTACAGCGAAACTCAGACTCTGAACAAACTGAGAGAAAACATGTATTCACATTCAGACTCGCCCGACCTCTGATCCTCTGATCCTCACATACACATCTAAACCCATCGTCTTCGCCCCTGGGCCTTCATCACATGTGTGTTTTAGTTTTCATGAAGTAAATGTTTCAATGAATCTTCATACATTTTTTGGACCTTGTGATTTTTTGTGATTATTTTCTTTAACGTTCTGCACACATGTTTTCAGAAATGTTTCTAGAACTTTCACATATATATATTTTGTTTTCCGATTTTTCTAGAGCTACAAAATGGCAACTAACTTCAGTCCTAAATCGTTCTTATCCGTCTTTTTTTGTTTTTCGTCTCATTATTTTATCGTGCGACAACAATACCGTCCCTCTTTTATCCCTCGTTTTTTCTGTTCCCTAAGGCGAGGCAAGTTTATTCATAGCACCTTTCAACACGAGGCGATTCAACGTGCTTTACAAAGAACGAAAGACGTAAAAATGGCATCTAAAATCAGTCATTAAAAAGAAAAGATAATAAAATCAAACATTAAAATAAAAAGTACACGGATCAAAGTCACAGTGCGGTCTGAGATGTGAACAGTTCACACAGAAGTTCCACTTTGCTGACGAACACAACGGCTCAGTTTCAATTAGAAGCAGCGACAAAGAGAAAAGTCTTCCTGCTGGATCTGAAAGTAGTCAGAGTTGCAGCGGACCTGCAGGTTTCTGGGAGTTTGTTCCAGATGTCTGGAGCATAGTAACTGAACGCTGCTTCTCCATGTTTAGTTCTGTCTCTGGGGACAGGAAGCTGACCAGTCCCTGAAGACCTGAGAGATCTGTCTCTGGGGACAGGAAGCTGACCAGTCCCTGAAGACCTGAGAGATCTGTCTCTGGGGACAGGAAGCTGACCAGTCCCTGAAGACCTGAGAGATCTGTCTCTGGGGACAGGAAGCTGACCAGTCCCTGAAGACCTGAGAGATCTGTCTCTGGGGACAGGAAGCTGACCAGTCCCTGAAGACCTGAGAGATCTGTCTCTGGGGACAGGAAGCTGACCAGTCCCTGAAGACCTGAGAGATCTGTCTCTGGGGACAGGAAGCTGACCAGTCCCTGAAGACCTGAGAGATCTGTCTCTGGGGACAGGAAGCTGACCAGTCCCTAAAGACCTGAGAGATCTGTCTCTGGGGACAGGAAGCTGACCAGTCCCTGAAGACCTGAGAGATCTGTCTCTGGGGACAGGAAGCTGACCAGTCCCTGAAGACCTGAGAGATCTGTCTCTGGGGACAGGAAGCTGACCAGTCCCTGAAGACCTGAGAGATCTGTCTCTGGGGACAGGAAGCTGACCAGTCCCTGAAGACCTGAGAGATCTGTCTCTGGGGACAGGAAGCTGACCAGTCCCTGAAGACCTGAGAGATCTGTCTCTGGGGACAGGAAGCTGACCAGTCCCTGAAGACCTGAGAGATCTGTCTCTGGGGACAGGAAGCTGACCAGTCCCTGAAGACCTGAGAGATCTGTCTCTGGGGACAGGAAGCTGACCAGTCCCTGAAGACCTGAGAGATCTGTCTCTGGGGACAGGAAGCTGACCAGTCCCTGAAGACCTGAGAGATCTGTCTCTGGGGACAGGAAGCTGACCAGTCCCTGAAGACCTGAGAGGTCTGTCTCTGGGGACAGGAAGCTGACCAGTCCCTGAAGACCTGAGAGATCTGTCTCTGGGGACAGGAAGCTGACCAGTCCCTGAAGACCTGAGAGATCTGGATGGTTCATCATTTAGCAGGAGGTCAGAAATGTATTTGGGCCTAAACCATTCAGTGCTTTATAAACCAGCAGCAGTATTTTGAAATCTATTCTTTGACACACAGGAAGCCAGTGTGAAGACTTCAGAGCAGGAGTGATGTGATCCACTCTCTTAGTGTTAGTGAGGACTCGAGCAGCGGCGTTCTGAATCAGCTGCAGCTTCCTAATAGATGTTTTAGTGAGACCTGTGAAGACACCTTTGCAGTAGTCCAGTCTCCTGAAGATAAAGGCATGGACACGTGTCTCCAGATCCTGCTGTGACATTAGTCTTTAATCCTAGATATGTTCTTTAGGTGATAGTAGGCTGATTTCAGTAACTGTTTTAATGTGACTGTTGAAGCTCAGGTCAGAGTCCATGACTACACCTAGATCTCTGTCTTTATCTGTTGGTTTGAACATTGCAGACTGAAGCTCAGCGCTGACTTTTAAACGTTCTGCCTTGGCTCCAAAAACCATTACCTCAGTTTTATCTTTGTTTAATTGGAGAAAGTTCTGACACATCCAGTCATTGATTTGTTCGATGCACTCACTCAGTGTTTGAATTGGAGCATAGTCTCCTGGGTGAAATGGTTACGTAGATGTGTGTGTCATCTGCATCGCTATGGTAACTTAATTTAGTTGTTCTTCATTATCTGAGCCAGTGGTAGCATGTAGACGTTAAAGAGAAGAAACATCATCAGAGGTCAGCGAGAGGGCGCGAGACATTATCAGAACAAAGAGAGGGAACTCTCTCTCTTTACAATCCGCTCTCCTATAGGCTGGAAGTGTTCTCTCGTCACCTTGACAACCGCTCAGAGTTCCGGAACTCTCGCCGCCGCCGTCGGCCAATCAATCACATCGTCGCCACGACAACGGGCGTAAAAATGTACCGCCGTTTTTCTTTAAAGACTTCCCATTACAATGAAGCTATGTTTGGTTTATTACAGTCGTTTTAAACGTTTAACAAACTAGAATAAACTTAAAAATATCGAAATGTTATTATTATTATTATATATATAATTATCAGATTGTTTTAATTGTTTTATTCAAAGACCTGTATTCAACTTTTTCATTTACCCTTCAAGTTATCCACAAATTCTTCTTTGTTCCACCTTTTTTATTCTGTATTAGTTCATATTTACTCGCCCTTAGATACAGTCTGGAAGAATGTGATTTTTTGTTTATATTTTATTATTTTGCAGTCCACTAAATCTCTTAGAGTAAAATGCAACTTTATAAATAAAATAAATGTTGGTTCATAATAATCTGTTCTGTGTGTTTATAGCACAAAGATCTGAGTGTTCTCCCACCCTCCACGGGGTTTTCCCATTTACATTTTAATGACTTGTGTCCCCACAAGACTCTTAAAAAACAGTGGACCCCACAACGGACAAAACTAAAACATGTCTCACCGCAGTGTGTTTCGTCGCTCCAGTCGTCGCAGTCGTTGTAGCCGTTACACACCAGTTTTTGGGGGACGCAAATCCCCGTCGCGCACAGGAAGTGGTCGTTCACGCCGCACAGAGCTGCCGATCGATCAGAGAGAGGGAGGAGCAGTGATGTCATCAGTTCAGAGCGTACAATACAAATAAACGTGGTTTTTTTTACTCACATGGTTTCCCTTTGATCTGTCTCGGTGTGTAACAGGAATGAGTGGCGGGGACTGCTGTTGCCGTGGGCGATGATGATGATGATGGTGAGGAAGAAGATGATGAAGGTGATGAGGATGATGATGAAGGTAAAGCGAAGGTTGTGTTGCTGAACTGAGAGCAGCGCAGGAAGTCGGGCCACGAGGCGTTAAACATCTGAAGGACAGGTTCACAACCTTCCCTCGCCGCCTCGCAGAACGAGAAGCAGGGCAGCACGACCCGTCTGCACACACACACACACACACACACACACACACACACACACACACACACACACACACACACACACACACACACACACACACACACACACACACACACACACACACACACACACACACACACACACACACACACACACCACACACACACACACACACACACACACACACACACACACACACACACACACACACACACACACACACACACACACACACACACACACGTGTCAGTAGCAGCAATATAACTCAGGTTCCCATAATCCTTCTGTCAGAGGTCATGCAGAGTCGAAGCCACCGTCAGCGAAACAAATGTGTGTGTTCAAATTTCAGAGAGTGTAATGATGTTATTCTTGGCACACACACACACACACACACACACACACACACATCTCACTTACAGTGTGAACAGCTGAGACGCATATGGAGCAACAGTGTGATTTTAATATGCAGTAAATACTTTTATAACTAGCTCAAATGCGATGCCTACATGTCCAGAATGCTCTCCATCTGTCATCTTTACCAGAAGCTCCTTCACCCCTTTGTTTACTTCTGGAACACAGTGACATCACTACGCAACACTTGCGTCCATGTTTAGTTTTCCGTGATGTCTCACCTGTTGTGCGAAGTGTCAGCGATGCATTCTGGGAGCGCCAGAGAACAGCCGAACAGCATGATGTGCCGATAACACGACAACCTGCTCAGGTAGCCGAAGAACCTGCAGTCCAATACAAAACATTAAAATCATTCTTACAAATATTCTATTCTATGAAAAAAATAATTCCTCCACACATTTTTGGTGTATTTTTGGGTGTCGACAGGTGTGTTTTGGGTGTGGTTACCGTAGCAACATGTCGACCTCGGAGCTCTTCACCACGGCGACGGAGGAGGACAGCCAGGTGAGGTTGTAGGGCAGCATGTTGTTGCACTGAGGCTCATCGATCAGCTGACACACAGCTGAGGACGTTCATGTTTTTACAGTCAGATCATTTTTGAAATGTTGTGATTCGTAAAAAAAGGGGGAATTTATTTTAAAGGTGATGTCATTAAACTGATCGTTACAAAGTACTGCAATTCAACAATAAGGTAATATTTGAAAAATAAATGAAGCAATATTTAAAACCACGTGAGATGAGACGTCAAATTAAGAAATGGTTAAACTTTAAGGTCGTTTGTGTAAAGTGAAAGTCAAAATGTATTCCTTTTTACAAAACCTGAAGAACTGTTTGAAAACGAGAATACAGGTAGAGAGTAGTCATAGAGCATATTGATTATACTGATACACCTACAAATAGCTTGAGTAAACACAAAAGTACGCAAACTGAGACGCAGCACGAGTCAGGTGACCGCCCAGCGTCCAATCAGAGGACAGGACAGTCTGCAGCTCATTAGCATTCACCTCGACTTTTAATACAGAGAGAAAGAGACACAGAGGACAGAAAAGAGATGAGGAGAATCTTTAAACACACACACACACAGAGACACACACAGAGACACACACACACACACACACACACACACACACACACACACACACACACACACACACACACAGAGACACACACACACACAGAACACACACACAGAGACACACACACACACACACACACACACACACACACACACACACAGAGACACACACAGAGACACACACACACACACACACAGAGACACACACACACACACACACACACACAGAGACACACACACACACACACACAGAGACACACACACACACACACAGAGACACACACACACACACACAGAGACACACACACACACACACACACAGAGACACACACACACAGACACACACTCTGAGGACATTAGAGGACAGGAGATCTGGATTCAGCTCAGACTCGTCGTCTGTTCTGCAGTGATGGAGACGTTTTTTGGCAGAAAGATAAGAGACCACAGAGGATTGTGGGATTTGTAGTTGTTCAAGGACATGAAAACTGCAGCATCATCTCTGTTGAATCCAAATATCTGTACAAGAAATCTAATAAATGTGAGTTTAGCCTAAAGATTTCACGGGACTTTTATTTTGAAAAACTTCAAATACTGGCTGTAAATCGAGTACTTGCGTTATTTATTTTTTAAATGAATTACTGTGTCATCGAAGTTCAGATTTAAAACTCACAACAAATATAAATAATGCCTCCATGACTCAGCAGAGACACCACTGAATAAATACAAATAATAATACTAAAATGTGAGAATTAAATTTAAAAAAAAGGAAATGGAGGGAGAATAATAACTGAAAATTAAATAAAACATTAATAACAAATCTATAATTAATACAAAACACATTCTGTGTGGTGAAACAAAGACGACAGCGCTATACTGGCGACACAAAAACACTTTAGGACTATATTTCCCGAGCCTCCCGACATCAATTGTTTCCCGTTTATTATTATTTTTAAATATCACTATTTAATTGATTCCATTTGTGTGTGATACAAAAAAACTACATTTCCCATGAGCCCCTGCTGCTTCCTGTACCTGATTCCGTCGCTGCTGTGCTGCTGATTGGCCAGGCGGTGCTGAGTGATGTCACAGATGTCAGCCAATCAGGAGTCGTTGTGTAGGGCTGAGTGGGCGTGGCCTGAGAGGATGAGGAGTAGGAAGTAGCGGTGGCGGCGGTGCTAACGCTAACATCGTACGCCGTGACGTTTCCTTCGCTAAAGTTTCTTAAAGAGTTTGTAACGTTTTCCGTCTCCATGGAGGGGGAGGGGCTTGTGCTGTTGCCATGGTAGCCGGGGTCGCTGTCGGCGATGGGTTTCGGGGAGGAGAGGGGGACGCCGCCGCCAAATATACCTGAAGAAGAAAAAGAAGAAGAATCCAGCCAATTACATCACAGCTCTCACAGCTCTGAGCCAACCACAGAGAGGTATGACAACAAGATGATCAGGCTAAGGGGCGGGACATCAGATTAAATATATTTAATATATTAAGGGAAAAAACTGAGAAGCAAGACGAAGGAAAACTAAGACATCTGAAGACTTCACACACCATCAGCTGCTTAATGGTGTGTGTGTGTGTGTGTGTGTGTGTGTGTGTGTGTTGTTGTGTGTGTCTAGCATTACTATACTTGTGGGGACCTAACTCTGTTTACACAGTCACGTGTGGGGACTCGCCTCCGTTATGGGGACAAAATGGAGGTCCCCATAAGGGGGATCATTCATTTTAGGGTGAAGACTTGGTTAGGGT
>CM070441.1:1456421-1476421 GCA_036324595.1 Champsocephalus gunnari
CGGCTAGCGGGTCCTAAATCACAGTTTTTCTGGCCCCATATAATCGTGGTTCTCGGGCCAGGAACAACCGGGCTGAGTCGGGCTGAGCATGCTAAACTAGAGAGAGAATCGCTGGCCAGGGGGCTACGACTACAACAAGATTAACATATTTGACCGTGATTTAATTGTAATACACGTTTCTAAATGATGCTGACGTAACAACACACTGATACCGGTTAGTAAGAACCATGAGTTCACGCTTTGAGTCTGCAGACAGACGGCAGAGAAACACCCTTTAAAATGCGTGTTTTCTGAATGGAGATCGGCTAAGCTAACGCAGTATATGCTCCGACCGTCCACACTCACAACAACGGCCGACAGACATAAATAAACCAGTGACGTCACGGCTCCGCCTACACTGCGTCACTATAGATACTGCCCCAGTTCCTAAACTGTAATGGAAATGCGCCATAAAGTGAGCCAGTCCCTAACGAGGCCTAGCCATACCGAGCGAGGCCGAGTAGTGGAAATGCGCCAATAGAGGGATATGAGGGATGTCTAGAATGCATGATCTGCTTGGTATTTTCAAACCACAACACAGACATGTTTTTTAAATATCCGAGACCTTAATATATGCCTAAAGATAGTATAATAGGAGGCCTTTAAAAACGTACCTGTGAAGGCTCTGAAGAAGTGAATCTGACTTTACAGACGCTAATGTACCAGTGTGTCTGTACCTGTGAGTGCGAGGACGAGCAGCAGGCCAGCCAGCAGGCTGATGGTGGGGATCAGGATGAAGAGGAGGAGTCGCAGCTGATTGGTCGAGCCCAGCTTGTGAGGACACGCCTCCACGCCCATCCCGACATCCGGTCCACGAGTCTGCAGGAAACACACAGCTGGTTTATCTGGAAAAATAGGAATATTTTATTGACGTTTTGGTGATTAACGTTAGATGTTTTTATCCATTCGCTTCCTGGTAATCGTTATAGTTTACAAACGTTGTTCTTTTTTGGGAGTTAACTTTAGCTTTTAAATACGTTAAAATGTTGGTTTCAACCAATCAGAGCAGAGCTAACAGTGTACGTACTTTTAGCGGTTTTTGGTTGTTTTGGTTTTGTTGTTGCAAGGTGATAAACGTTTTTTGCTTTTTAAAATGAAGTATCGGTTGTCTAACCAAACATCGGGAAAGCTTTAGCATCAAACTGACCAAATGTAGCATTGTTAAAATGTTGGTTTCTACCAATCAGAGCAAAGCTAACGGTGTACGTATGTTTTGTTGTTGCTTTCATGGGTTCGAGAGCTTCATAGCGTTTTGGGAAACGTAAATGATAAGCATTAGCATTAGCATTAGCATTAGCATTAGCAAGGAAGCTAAATAACCCAAATGTAGAATTCTGTATGACGCTAACAGTGTTTACAGAATAAGAGCCTGAGTCCGGGGAACGCCACTCTGACCCTTTAAACCCCAGGTTATTTTTAATATGTGTGTGGTGGTGTGTGTGTGTGTGTGTGTGGGTGTGTGTGTGTGTGTGTGGGTGGGTGTGTGTGTGTGTTGGGGGGGATTTCTGTCCTCTCAGAATTTCCGTTGAGGAGTTATTTTTAAAAGCGACACTCTACACCACACAGCAACTCCCTGTAAATACACACACACACACACACACACACACACACACACACACACACACACTCTGGCTTCTGTTCAATACAAAGATTTATTGATTTCCTGAACACACACACAGTCATTATTAATATTTTAAGCCGTTTACAAACAGAGCTGGATATCTTGTATTCCTTTTGGCTCAAGGCTTTTATTCTGGAATCACAAACGATAATCTGAGTATGATACAAGTATCATACTCAGATTAATTAATCTGTGATATCAAAGCATCACTTATATTTATATATCAATGAATATAAGATATTTTTAAATAAAGTCTGATTCCAGCTTCTTATATTTGATTATTTTATGCTTTTTCTTCGACTTGATATCTTGTGTTTTTCTACGTTATATTTTACTGTCGGATATTATAACGGCATTTTTAACTATTTGTGGACCTTTTATCGACAATACTATGGATACAAAACATAGGCAGATAAGTATATTGTGAAATAATCTTTAGTTGCAGCAGTTTTTTACTTTATTTTAATATTTTTCTGTATCTTTCAAGTAAATGTATATTACTGTATATTAAATAAATCCTTTTGCTGGAAAACTGTTTATTTAAGACTTAGTTATTACTTCACTGAAAGAGAAATCTAACTCAGTTGTATGAAATGGTTTCTGGTGATTATGGGATGTTTAGGATAAAGCTGATCAACAGGAAAACATTTTAATATGATTTATCTGAATTGGACGTTTATCGATCCAACCATGAATATATAATAATACAAATCATAAATGTGATGTTTACAAAGAAATAATTATACATAGAAAGATGGAACATTTAGTGGAATACATCCAGACAATAATCTGCATAATAATCAATAGATGCAACCCTATAGTTTGGGATGAAGAAAGTCCTCATCATAAATGTTTTCTACATGTTAATAATGCATCAGGTATATTAATGCATAAACAGCAGCACATGTCTGAATGTCTTTATAGTTATAGATTTATTACAAAAGACACTAATTGTATTCGAGTCAATGAGGTTAATAATGCATTAATTTAAGTCATGTGTCATGCATTTAGTTAAAGGTTTCCATATGAAACTAAATCCAGCAAGCAGTTCAATGAGTAAATAGGAATACATTCAATGTACACGACTGCATTAAATAAGAGTTTCCATTTCTGGGTTTTCTGCAGGATATTCAAAATATAAGAGGTGTTATTGAGACTACACTCTTAAATATAAACAGAAATATACAGTATATATAAGTACAGATACAGAAAGAGGACGGAGAACCAGAGCAGTGAAGGACACACACCCACACACGGACACACACACATGGACAAACACACACACGCACACGGACACACACACTCACCGGTGCTGCAGCCGGTCCGCTGAAGGTGACACGCGGACAGGTCTCCCGGCTCGCGGACAACATGACCCGCCGCTGAGCGCGAGACCATCCTTCTGCCCGCAGCACCAGAGCAGCCGCCGAACTAACCCAGCGCGAGACACTTGTCTCCGCCCACCTCAGGTGGTCTGCACGTGACCAATTTACAGTCCAGTGCACGCTGGGACTTGAGCCTCGTGCATGTCTTAAATCCCCAAAACGCACTTTTTGGGTTACGCAACTTTAGCTAAAAAATATATGTTTGTTTTTATGGCTTTAAGAGGACCGCGTTTTAAGACCATCACAGTGAGGACATCCTGGCATTTCCAGTTATTTTAAACATAAAAAGCTTTTTTGATGATTTACATTTTACAGTTATGCAAATAATAGAAAGTGAGTTTAAAAATCATAAAAAGACAATACAACTGAACTTGGTCGAGTTTTTCTTACGTGAAAAAAAACGAGTTAAAACTAGACCATTTGTTTACGTGGTGCGATTAATCAATATAATAATTTCCATCACATATGAAAGGAATAGTTAATAATAGGGATGTAACAATATATCGAATATCGCGGTAAATAAATGTCTCTCAATACCGTTGTGAGACTGACAAAATGTACCGCGTTTTTTTCAAAATATATATATTTTTTCAAACCTTTATTTAGCCAGATGGTCCCATTGATCATGATCTCTTTTTCAAGGTAGACCTGTCCAACATGGCAGCAAGTAGGTTACAACATGAACATGAAACAACAGAACACAAAAGGACATGGTATGTGCAGGGCTACATGCTCACACCGAGAGACGTTGACAACTACCGACAGTATATTTATATCTCGCCGTGTCAATAAGCCTCACCTTCTTGGCAACAACTGTATTGTTTTAGAAGTGGTGGAGAGACAATGCACAGTTTGACCCATACATATATACCCACTACATCCCGAGTTAATAATGCAGAATATTTAAGAATTACTTATACAGATTTGTATTCAGCTAAATGGATTGTATCTAAAGTATTGTTTGTGTCTAAATATCTAATCAATAAATGTCGTTAAACACCTTTAATTCTGTACAGCTCTATCGAGGGACAGCGCCCCTTGCAGCTAAATTCCTGTTACACAACTTACAGAAAAAACGAATCATTATATATTAAAAAATTAAATAATGCAACACTGATATTTCTATACATTTTATTTTTCAGTATTCAAAAAAAAAGGCAGAAAAAATGAAAATGAACTTCACAAATGTAACGTTTCTGTATCTGAAGGAAGCATCGTCAAAACTAAACAAGTCAAAATACGCCCAAATAATACCGATACATGACTAATTAATGAAACGGTGAGAATTCATTACATTTTCGTCGATTTAACCTTAAAGTAAAGATTTTTTGTGTGGCACGGTAAACAGTTTAAATCCACCTTTATCTAATTTCCCACCAAAATAAACTACATTTAAAACTAAGAGATGGTTAGCGTGGTTTAAAGGGACGTCCTTATCTACCAGACTCCATGAAATAAAACTATATTACAGTTTTATAATAACATTATAACTTTATGGTAAGATTTCAACTTAACTGAATATTTCTGTATTTCCTTAACTTTGTTCATTTAAAACTTTCCTGCCTGTAATATTTTATCTGTTTCTTGTTGAATTAATTGCATCTTTATCTTAGATTGAATTTTTTTACGTTGGTATTTAAAGAATACTAATAAGAAGAAACGTATATGTTTGCCGTTATGAATAAAGGCAATTTAGTTTTTAAGATAAGGAACAAGTCTTTATATTATGAAAAATGTCTATTTTTAACTTGTTTGTAAAATGTGATTCAGGCAGCGATACACAAGGTACAATATTGTTATGAATGGAGTCTGGTGGATTTAAAGAGTGTAAGATAACGGCTTTCAGTCCCCGATCTTTATCATTTGAAGTCTGAAAAAGGAAGATAAACAATTCAATATTTGGAGATTCTGAACTAAAAGGAAAGTCAAATTGAGGCAACAAACGTTTTCAATGGTTTAAGTTAAGTGAATAACCCAGATTATCCCTTTTGACTTCACCTTCAAATATTAAACATTTAGTCTTTTCCGAACATAGTTTGAAAAGTTACAAAATAAATCGTTTTAAGGAAGTCTCATGGATCTGCTTTGGCTCGCCGACCGCGAACCAAAAACCAGAGATAAGTCGGAAACGGGAAGACTCGTCGAGAGGTAAATAAACCACGAGGCAGCTTCGATGTTTCCTTCTCACGGTGCGTTCAGGAGGTAGTAAGCTCCGACGGACATCAGAGCGCCGGCCACCGGTACGAAGATATAGAGGAAGACCTTCCCCCACCTTCCTCTTCCTCCCTCCTCCTCATCCACCTCCCCCCTCCTCCCCCTCTTCTTACTCCTCCTGCCCCCCCCGCTGCTGGCGCTTCTCAA
The DNA here is from genome assembly GCA_036324595.1 of Champsocephalus gunnari. Taxonomy (NCBI): domain Eukaryota; kingdom Metazoa; phylum Chordata; class Actinopteri; order Perciformes; family Channichthyidae; genus Champsocephalus; species Champsocephalus gunnari. The sequence goes on from CM070441.1 coordinate 1,461,825, forward strand.
ACGCCTCCAGCTCCTCCTGAAAACACAAAAACACCTTAAATATCTTAATTATTAGTTACTTTTTTTAATTTAATTTCTTAATTATTAAGAATTTGACCACGGGATTATATATATTACAACTGTAGGATTGTTTAGCTCTAAAAAAAAAGCTGAGATAATAAAAAGTGTGTTCAGACTCACCTGAAGCTTCTTCTGCTCCTCCTCCTGAGCCGCTTTAAGCTCCGCCTCCTTCACCTGAACACACAGTTACACACATATTGGTGAGTGTGTGTCCAGGTGTTGGTGTGTGTGTGTGAGTGTGTGTGAGTGAGTGAGTGAGTGAGTGAGTGAGTGAGTGAGTGAGTGAGTGAGTGGTGAGTGTGAGTGTGTGAGTGAGTGGTGTGTGAGTGTGTGAGTGTGTGGTGTGTGTGTGTGTGTGTGTGTGTGTGTGTGTGTACATACCTGGCTGACTTTCTTCTTCTGGTCTTTGCAGGCGTCGTCGCACTGAACCGCACATTGATCTGAACACAAGAACTCCTGCAACACACACACACACACACACACACACACACTTAACTTATGTATACAGGGCCTCAAGGCTATGCAGCGTGTGTGTGTGTGTGTGTGTGTTTACCTTCTTGATCCTCTTGCAGGGACACCTGACCTTCACCTTCTGCTGACACGTCTCCTCACACACACCTGGATGACACACCTGCTTACAGCGGTGCCCACACGCCAGCTGCTCACACACACGGAATAGACACACACACACTTTAATGACTGTGGTTCTCAGCGAGGCAGAAACAGAATGAAGACAGAAAAGGAAACTCGATCTCCAGCTAAAACATGTATATCCGCAGTTACAGAAAGAGGTACGTAGGAGGGGTACGTTGTATAACATGCAGCCCTTTATAATAATCAGCATGTGAACGTAACGTGAAGCCGATGAAGCTCTGACATCTGGATTCTGGATCTGCTGGAGCGTCAGAAGAAACAAATGTCCACTTTCTCGTGTTTGTTATTCCAACTGTGTGTGTGACGAGGCTTTTAGGAGCTTAAGTTACTGCACACACACACACACCACACACACACACACCACACACACACACACCACCCACACACACTTCAAACAAACATTGGAGAGTGTGTGTCAGTGCCAGTAAGTGACAGAATGAAAAAGCTAAATCATTCCCAGGTGAAGTGAAACAGAGAGACGGTGTGTGTGTGTGTGTGTGTGTGTGTGTGTGTGTGTGTGTGTGTGTGTGTGTGTGTGTGTGTGTGTCTGGCGCCACAGAGTTAAATTGATTACTGGCCGGAGGACAGAGGGTATTCTGTTCTTCCTGCAGTGACTTTGAACATCTTTGATTATTGATACTGATGGGGGAGAATAAGGATATATCGTGTGTGTGTGTGTGTGTGTGTGTGTGTGTGTGTGTGTGTGTGTGTGTGCGCGTACCTCTTTAGGACACTGGTTGTTGCAGGAGCCCAACTCCACCTTCGTCTTTGCATCAGCGGACGTCCACTTCCTGCAGAGAATGTTAATATTTTTACATTTTATTTTTACTTTTAGACACATTTTCAACCTCTTTTAGCTCCTCCCCCTCCCCCTCCTCCCCCTCCTCCTCCTCCTCCCTCCTCCTCTTCCTCCTCCCCCTCCTCCTCCTCCTCCCCCTCCTCCTCCTCCTCCTCTTCCTCCCCCTCCTCCTCCTTCCTCCTCCTCCTCCTCCTCCCTCCTCCTCCTCCTCCCCCTCCTCCTCCTCCTCCTCCTCCTCCCTCCTCCCCCTCCTCCTCCTCTTCCTCCTCCTCCCCCTCCTCCCCTCTTCTTCCTCTCCTCCTCCTCCCCCCTCCTCTTCCTCCTCCTCCTCTTCCTCTGTCTCCCCCTCCCCTCCTCCTCCTCCTCCTCCTCTTCCTCCTCCTCCCCCTCCTCCTCTTCTTCCTCTTCCTCCTCCTCCTCCTCTTCCTCCTCCTCCCCCTCCTCCTCTTCTTCCTCCTCCTCCTCCTCCGTCTCCCCCTCCCCCTCCTCCTCCTCCTCCTCTCCTCCTCCTCCCTCCTCCTCCTCCTCCTCCTCCTCCTCTTCCTCCCCCTCCTCTTCCTCCTCCTCCTCCCCCTCCCCCTCTTCTTCCTCCTCCTCCTCCTCCTCCCTCCTCTTCCTCCTCCTCCTCTTCCTCCCCCTCCTCCTCCTCCTCCTCCTCCTCCTCCTCCTCCTCCTCTTCCTCCTCCTCCCCCTCCTCCTCTTCTTCCTCCTCCTCCTCCTCCGTCTCCTCCGTCTCCTCTCTCCTCCTCCTCTTCCTCCTCCTCTCCCCTCCTCCTCCTCCTCCCCCTCCTCCTCCTCCTCCTCTTCCTCCTCCTCCTCCTCCTCTCCTCCTCCTCCTCCTCCTCCTCCTCCTCTTCCTCTTCCTCCTCCTCCTCCTCCTCCCCCTCCTCCTCTTCTTCCTCCTCCTCCTCCTCCTCCTCCTCCTCCGTCTCCTCCTCTTCCTCTCCTCCTCCTCCTCCTCCCTCCTCCTCCTCCTCCTCCTCCTCCCTCCCTCCTCCTCCTCCTCATCTTCCTCTTCTTCCCCCCCCTCCTCCTCCTCCTCCTCCTCCCTCCTCCTCCCTCCTCCCCTCTCCTCCTCTTCCTCCTCCTCTTCCTCCTCCTCTTCCTCCTCCTCCTCCTCCTCCTCCTCCTCCTCCTCTTCCTCCTCTTCCTCCTCCTCTTCCTCCTCCTCCTCCTCCTCCTCCTCCACCTCCTCCCCCTCCTCTTCCTCCTCCTCCTCACCAGCTAGCTCATATAACTTAATAATATATTAAATATACGTTTGGTTCTTCTTAAGAGCAGATCTTTAATTTGATCAATAAATAATAATAATTAATACATAACAAATTACTGAAATGGAATAAAAGACATACGAATAATTGCATTTTAAAAAATAAATAAAAATAATGATGAATAAATAACTTATAGAATAATAAAACGTGAAACATGTTTTTATAAAGACAGAATGATAAACGTACGTGCAGTCGATGAACAGCACGATGATCCTGCAGTAGCAGCGCTGCTTGGTCATGACACCGCAGGGGGGGCAGAGGGAGGGGTGGCAGCGCAGGGAACAGCGGTGGGAACAGCCGGGGGGGCGGGGCAGCAGGCAGGGCTCTGCACACTGCTCGCACTGAAGAGAGGGAATACAGGGGGTAAAGGGGAGGGGCTTCCACTGCTATTTCCGTGTCGTCGTTAATGGGCTCCCTAACGAGGCGCTCACCTTGTTGCCGGGGGTAACCAGGTGACACTCCCGACTGCAGGTGTGATTCCCGCAGGTCAGAGGTCGTCCACACGGCTGACTGCACGAGAAACGACCCTGACGGTGACACGGCACCGCGCTCACCTAACACACACACACAGCGTTAATATAGTGTGTGTGTGTGTGTGTGTACACGTGTGTGTGTGTGTGTGTGTGTACGTGTGTGCGCGTGTGTGTGTGTGTGTGCGCGTGTGTGTGTGTACGTGTGTGTGTGTGTGTGTGTGTGTGTGTGTGTGTGTGTGTGTGTGTGTGTGTGTGTGTGTGTGTGTGTGTGTGTGTGTGTGTGGAATATAAAGCGGATACATGCATTGCAGCAGTCGAGACAGAGAGGGCAACATAACAGTATAAGATAATGGAGGGCGATGTTTTGGGAACATCGTCAAACAGGAAGCGATGGATCTGGAGACGGACGCTGCTCACCTCGTGGTCTCCGAAGCAGGCCCTGAAACACAGGAGAAGCATCCCGTTAACTCCCTTCACTTCCCTCGTCTGCTCGTTTCTATAATCCATGAATTCTTAAAGGAAGTCTTAAAGTGTGTTTCTGACTCTCCCACGTCTCCTGCTATTATTTTAATACCTTTTGGAAATAGATGTTTCCATATTTTATATTTATTATTTATATTTTATTTTATTTATGTTTTTCTGAGACTTTCTGGTTTTATTTTCATTTACTTTGAGGCTGGATCAAACTCAACCTGCGCAATGCTTCACACGACTTCAAGACACACTCACACTGTTTGTGGCTGTTGGCTCACACACACACACACACACACACACACACACACACACACACACACACACACACACACACACACACACACACACACACACACACACACACACACACACACACACACACACACACACACACACACACACACACACACACACACAGCTCACTGCGTCACAGAGCTGCAGGCGGCTGGCACACACACACACTGACACACACTGACACACACAGCATGCAGTGTGTTTTTAATCTCAGGTCTAATGTTCCATGACAGACCAAAGAACCTCAGGATGTGTGTGTGTGTGTGTGTGTGTGTGTGTGTGTGTGTGTGTGTGTTTCCACCTGTGTGCTGCAGCTCATACTCTGATATAAATACAGTTTTTCATAATAAAATACTACGAGTTTCACCGATTTAAATTAACTTTCATTTGAAAAACCCGAATCAAGATTTAAATTTCTTAACAACAAACAAAATTCCAATCATTTGTTTTACTTTTGAGGGAATGAAAGGTAATCTCTTCCGTGCGCGCATGTGCGTGAGAGTGTGTGTGCGTGCGTGCGTGTCTCACGTTGGTATGGGGACTGCACACGGTGCACACGGCAGAGCTTTCTGAACGAACGCTGGAGCCGACGGCTGCTCCCAGGGACCGGCCAGCCGCACCTGAATATGGACACAATAGATATTTAATTTATTTATATATATTATATATTTATATATATATATATATTTAAGGGACAGTGCACCTTAATCAACATTTCTGTAAATGTGCCAGAGTTGGCTAAGAGGCTATTTTTCATCTGCAGTCTCCGGACAGATTTCGTAAAACAACCTAAAGACACGTTTCATTTTAAACAAGTCGATACAATAAAGTGAAAACACGCCCCATGCGGGACATGTTACTAAACCATGCGGGACATGTTACTAAACCATGCGGGACATGTTACTAAACCATGCGGGACATGTTACTAAACCATGCGGGACATGTTACTAAACATGCGGGACATGTTACTAAACCATGCGGGACATGTTACTAAACCATGCGGGACATGTTACTAAACCATGCGGGACATGTTACTAAACCATGCGGGACATGTTACTAAACCATGCGGGACATGTTACTAAACATGCAGGGACATGTTACTAAACCATGCGGGACATGTTACTAAACATGCGGGACATGTTACTAAACATGCGGGACATGTTACTAAACCATGCGGGACATGTTACTAAACCATGCGGGACATGTTACTAAACCATGCGGGACATGTTACTAAACATGCGGGACGGGACATGTTACTAAACATGCGGGACGGGACATGTTACTAAACATGCGGGACATGTTACTAAACCATGCGGGACATGTTACTAAACCATGCGGGACGGGACATGTTACTAAACATGCGGGACATGTTACTAAACCATGCGGGACATGTTACTAAACCATGCGGGACATGTTACTAAACCATGCGGGACATGTTACTAAACATGCGGGACGGGACATGTTACTAAACCATGCGGGACATGTTACTAAACCATGCGGGACATGTTACTAAACATGCGGGACGGGACATGTTACTAAACCATGCGGGACATGTTACTAAACCATGCGGGACATGTTACTAAACATGCGGGACGGGACATGTTACTAAACCATGCGGGACATGTTACTAAACCATGCGGGACATGTTACTAAACCATGCGGGACATGTTACTAAACATGCGGGACGGGACATGTTACTAAACCATGCGGGACATGTTACTAAACCATGCGGGACATGTTACTAAACCATGCGGGACATGTTACTAAACCATGCGGGACATGTTACTAAACCATGCGGGACATGTTACTAAACCATGCGGGACATGTTACTAAACCATGCGGGACATGTTACTAAACATGCGGGACATGTTACTAAACCATGCGGGACATGTTACTAAACCATGCGGGACATGTTACTAAACATGCGGGACATGTTACTAAACCATGCGGGACATGTTACTAAACATGCGGGACATGTTACTAAACCATGCGGGACATGTTACTAAACCATGCGGGATATGTTACTAAACATGCGAGACGGGACATGTTACTAAACCATGCGGGACATGTTACTAAACATGCGGGACGGGACATGTTACTAAACCATGCGGGACATGTTACTAAACCATGCGGGACATGTTACTAAACATGCGGGACGGGACATGTTACTAAACCATGCGGTGGGTTGTTAGGAGCAGGAGACGCAGAAGTGTCTCCGACTTCTCTCTGACGGGCCGTCCGCACGACAGCTTCCACAGCTTCAAAACGGTTCCAACGCGTCTGCCCGTTCACTTTGAATGGGCAGACGTCACTTTTCGCCGAACTGCATTGTGGGAAGCAGAGCTGAGCGTTCCTGGCGTTTCAAGCTGCAAAAGTTGAGCAACGTTCAACTTTTGCAGCTTCTGAAGCTTTCGGTGGAAGCGTCAGCCAATCAAATCGCTGCTTGTGTGTCCGGGCGGGAGATTCATGTGATTGGTTGTTGGCCGAGCTTCAGACACGCCCACCCTGAAGCTGTGGTGTGGACGGGCCGTGACCAGGCTTGGAGTTGGGAGCATCTGCTCTCCTGCACCTCTGTTATCCTAGTATGATGATAAACTAGAATATCTATTTCCTGCATATAATAGATATTTAAATACCTTGATGTGTACCTGCTGGTTCCTGACACACGCGGTACAGAGGTATTTATATAGAGATACGTGTATACGTAGATGTGTACCTGCTGGCTCTTGACGGTCACCAGGTCGTGGCACGGCAGCGGGCAGGTGTGTGTGCAGCGGGGGCGGGGCCTCTGGCAGGGCTGCCTGCAGGGGGGGCAGGGGAGGATGTGGCAGCGGTGAGGCTCCCTGCTGGGGTGGTGGCAGGAGGGGGGGGCACCTGGACGGGGGGGGGGTTCAATTAGTTTACAGGTGTTTCCTGTGTGTGTGTGGGTGTGTGTGTGTGTGTGTGTGTGTGTGTGTTACCTGCAGGTCTCCTTGCAGCGAGGAGGTTTGGTGCTGCGTTCTCGTCCGCAGGGCACCGAGAGAACGGAGGATCCGCAGGAACACTTCACCTCCACCTGCTCAGGACACGGATAACAGCTTCCTACACACACACAGACGCACACACACACACAAAACACACACACAGAGACACACACACAAAACACACACACAGAGACACACACAATATATATATAACTACAGTGTTTCCCACAGATCTGAAATATACTTGGGCGGGTGGTGGCAGCGGGCGGGAGGGGGGGTGAGGTGACGATGGCAGAGCGAACAGGTACAGGCAGGGCTCATAATGATAGCCCGATAGTTTAAATCTACTCCCCACACATGAACATATGGAAATAGTTACTATTTAAAAAAATAAATGTATTTATAAATGTATTTAGGAACCTGTCCATGTGATCTTTTAGTGGGGGTCGACCTCAAATCCTCTATGGGGGTCCAGGGGCATGCCCCCCCGGTAAGATTTTATTAAAGTTAAATGCATCAATCTGGTGCATTTTGAGGGGGAAATATAGAGACTAGATCTATGGAAACACCTATATTAAACAGAACTGTATACATTTCAATAATCATAAAATCATGGCCATAACCAATAACATACCATCCATCAACAACAACAACAACAACAACAACAACAACAACAACAACAACAACAACATACCATTTCCAATATGAAAAAACATTGAAACTTGTTTATTAATTTATTTTTGGTTCATTTATAGTTGTGAGTGTGTCTGTGCTCCTGAATCAGCCTCTCCTGTCTCCCTCCTCTCCCCCCTCTCTCCCCCCTCTCTCCACCCTCTCCCCCTCTCCTCTCCCCCTCTCCTCTTTGAGGCAGCAGCAAAGACTAGTTTTCTCTCAACAAGTTTTAAAAGTGTATCTTACCTTTTTTCACCTTAATATGTGTTTACATAACTGGTGACCACACCGTTTGAGCCCCACAGAGAACTGAGACTAAGTTAACTATCTAAACACTCAGAGAGTCCTTCACCTCACCTGAGCTGAGCTGATCCCGAGCTGGAATGACACACAGAGACCAATCGAGGGCTTTGATGTATGATCTGTGACAGTGGCCATGTCGGCAGGCCACATCATGTGGACAGCCAGTCACCCTGTGTGAGGCAGGCCACTTCACAGGGCCAGAAGGAGGCGAGATCAGTGCAAGGGAGCGAGGGATCATTGTCCACAAGTTAATCGATCGCAGATGGCGTCGTGGTCACGGACAAATAAAAAAAAATTAAAAAAATTATATTTGTGTGTGTCTCGTTTACTAACACACACAACTGAGCTGTGAGTGTGTGTGTGTGTGTGTGTGTGTGCGTGTGCGTGTGTCGACTGATGAGAATAAAACTACACCTTGTGATAAAACCAATAGAATTGCAGATTTCTAATTATAGAAAAAACAAATTACTGAGGTTTCTTTTTCAAAGCAACAGCAGCAAAGCACCCTGGGTAATGTAGTTATAAAATAAGTCTTTTAAAAATGTAGTTTAATCTCAAATGTGGTTAATGTATTGTGTACAAATCCTATCAAACACAGTAAAAAGTTTATTCTGCATCTGAACTCTGTCACACCACACACACACCACACACACCCACACACACACACACACACACACACACTGCTCGGTGTCAGCTGTTATCAGCGCTGGCGGCGGTGCGACCTTCTATCTCTTCCCCCTGAAAGGTCACAGCAGCCTATCAGCTCGCAGAGGCGGGAATAAATTATCTCTAATCTGTTCGGCCAATCAGGACGCAGGCGGAAGCATAAATTATTCTTTTGGTTATCGTCCAATCAGGAACGACAACAATAGATGCAGGAGACACACACACACACACACATTTTAATAATAGGGATTAATGATGTTTGGCAGGAAGCAGAGGTCAACATTTCCCGACACACACACACACATTTAGCTGTGTGTGTGTGGTGTGTGTGTGTGTGTGTGTGTTATTCAGCGATATCAGCTGGAACAAATGTCACCACACACACACTCTCAGACACACACTTAGACACACTCACACACACACCACGAGGTGTTATAGGTCAGTTTTTTCCAGAGTCTGATCTTTGACCTTCTTCCGGCTGAGACTCAAAACACATCACAACAAATCTGACGGACAGTAACGTGACGAGACGTGTGTGTGGTGTGTGTGTGTGTGTGTGTGTGTGTGTGTGTGTGTGTGTGTGTTACCTGGATGACAGCCAGAGGGACACTTGTGGTTGCGACAGCCGAGGCTCCGCCCACAGCTCTGGTCACACGGAGGGCAGTTACCAGGGCAACACTGGAACACAATGCATCATGGGAGATGTAGTTCAGACGGCAGGTTTGAATGTTTACAGATTCTTTCAGGTTTTTTATTCACAGAGCGGGTTCTCAGAAACCAGATAAATAATGACATTTTTATCAGCGCAGAGAGAATGAATACAGATAACACACACACACACACCTGACAGTCAACCTTTACCTGGGACGTTACACACTGATTAGATTACTGTGACATTTACAGACACACACACATCTGGAGAAACACAACGCCAGACAAAAAGATTGTATTTAGAAAAAATACAGTTTTTTCGATATCACTGTCATATTCTGTGAGAAAAATAACAATTTATATATAAGAGACAAAGCAGAAGTCCGTCTAGAAATATAAGAGTTGTAATTCTACCATTTAAAAAAATATATTTTTAGGAGGAAAGTAGTAATGAAAGAAAAAAGATTATAAAGAATTGTCATATTTTGAGTTAATATAGGTGATGGTGCGTTCAATGACCCTCTACTGTAGAGTTAATATAGGTGATGGTGCGTTCACTGACCCTCTACTGTAGAGTTCATATAGGTGATGGTGCGTTCAATGACCCTCTACTGTAGAGTTAATATAGGTGATGGTGCGTTCAATGACCCTCTACTGTAGAGTTAATATAGGTGATGGTGCGTTCAATGACCCTCTACTGTAGAGTTCATGTAGGTGATGGTGCGTTCACTGACCCTCTACTGTAGAGTTCATATAGGTGATGGTGCGTTCACTGACCCTCTACTGTAGAGTTCATGTAGGTGATGGTGCGTTCACTGACCCTCTACTGTAGAGTTCATATAGGTGATGGTGCGTTCACTGACCCTCTACTGTAGAGTTAATATAGGTGATGGTGCGTTCACTGACCCTCTACTGTAGAGTTAATATAGGTGATGGTGCGTTCACTGACCCTCTACTGTAGAGTTAATATAGGTGATGGTGCGTTCAATGACCCTCTACTGTAGAGTTAATATAGGTGATGGTGCGTTCAATGACCCTCTACTGTAGAGTTCATATAGGTGATGGTGCGTTCACTGACCCTCTACTGTAGAGTTCATGTAGGTGATGGTGCGTTCACTGACCCTCTACTGTAGAGTTCATATAGGTGATGGTGCGTTCACTGACCCTCTACTGTAGAGTTAATATAGGTGATGGTGCGTTCACTGACCCTCTACTGTAGAGTTAATATAGGTGATGGTGCGTTCACTGACCCTCTACTGTAGAGTTAATATAGGTGATGGTGCGTTCAATGACCCTCTACTGTAGAGTTAATATAGGTGATGGTGCGTTCAATGACCCTCTACTGTAGAGTTAATATAGGTGATGGTGCGTTCAATGACCCTCTACTGTAGAGTTAATATAGGTGATGGTGCGTTCAATGACCCTCTCTGTAGAGTTAATATAGGTGATGGTGCGTTCAATGACCCTCTACTGTAGAGTTAATATAGGTGATGGTGCGTTCAATGACCCTCTACTGTAGAGTTAATAAAGGTGATGGTGCGTTCACTGACCCTCTACTGTAGAGTTAATATAGGTGATGGTGCGTTCAATGACCCTCTACTGTAGAGCTAATATAGGTGATGGTGCGTTCACTGACCCTCTACTGTAGAGTTAATATAGGTGATGGTGCGTTCACTGACCCTCTACTGTAGAGTTAATATAGGTGATGGTGCGTTCAATGACCCTCTACTGTAGAGTTCATATAGGTGATGGTGCGTTCAATGACCCTCTACTGTAGAGTTAATATAGGTGATGGTGCGTTCACTGACCCTCTACTGTAGAGTTAATATAGGTGATGGTGCGTTCAATGACCCTCTACTGTAGAGTTCATATAGGTGATGGTGCGTTCACTGACCCTCTACTGTAGAGTTAATATAGGTGATGGTGCGTTCACTGACCCTCTACTGCAGAGTTCATATAGGTGATGGTGCGTTCAATGACCCTCTACTGTAGAGTTAATATAGGTGATGGTGCGTTCAATGACCCTCTACTGTAGAGTTCATATAGGTGATGGTGCGTTCAATGACCCTTTACTGTAGAGTTCATATAGGTGATGGTGCGTTCACTGACCCTCTACTGTAGAGTTAATGTAGGTGATGGTGCTTTCACTGACCCTCTACTGTAGAGTTCATGTAGGTGATGGTGCGTTCAATGACACTCTACTGTAGAGTTCATATAGGTGATGGTGCGTTCACTGACCCTCTACTGTAGAGTTCATATAGGTGATGGTGCGTTCACTGACCCTCTACTGTAGAGTTCCTGTAGGTGATGGTGCTTTCACTGACCCTCTACGGTAGAGTTAATATAGGTGATGGTGCGTTCAATGACCCTCTACTCTAGAGTTAATATAGGTGATGGTGCGTTCAATGACCCTCTACTGTAGAGTTCCTGTAGGTGATGGTGCTTTCACTGACCCTCTACTGTAGAGTTAATATAGGTGATGGTGCGTTCAATGACCCTCTACTGTAGAGTTCCTGTAGGTGATGGTGCTTTCACTGACTCTCTACTGCAGAGTTCATATAGGTGATGGTGCGTTCAATGACCCTCTACTGTAGAGTTCCTGTAGGTGATGGTGCGTTCACTGACCCTCCACTGTAGAGTTAATATAGGTGATGGTGCGTTCAATGACCCTCTACTGTCGAGTTCATGTAGGTGATGGTGCGTTCACTGACCCTCTACTGTAGAGTTAATATAGGTGATGGTGCGTTCACTGACCCTCTACTGCAGAGTTAATATAGGTGATGGTGCGTTCACTGACCCTCTACTGTAGAGTTAATATAGGTGATGGTGCGTTCACTGACCCTCTACTGTAGAGTTCATATAGGTGATGGTGCGTTCACTGACCCTTTACTGTAGAGTTCATATAGGTGATGGTGCGTTCACTGACCCTCTACTGTAGAGTTCATGTAGGTGATGGTGCGTTTCACTGACCCTCTACTGTAGAGTTCATGTAGGTGATGGTGCGTTCAATGACACTCTACTGTAGAGTTCATATAGGTGATGTGCGTTCACTGACCCTCTACTGTAGAGTTAATATAGGTGATGGTGCGTTCACTGACCCTCTACTGTAGAGTTCATGTAGGTGATGGTGCGTTTCACTGACCCTCTACGGTAGAGTTCATGATAGGTGATGGTGCGTTCACTGACCCTCTACTGTAGAGTTAATATAGGTGATGGTGCGTTCAATGACCCTCTACTGTAGAGTTACTGTAGGTGATGGTGCGTTCACTGACCCTCTACTGTAGAGTTAATATAGGTGATGGTGCGTTCACTGACCCTCTACTGTAGAGTTCATGTAGGTGATGGTGCGTTCACTGACCCTCCACTGTAGAGTTAATATAGGTGATGCGTTCACTGACCCTCTACTGTAGAGTTAATGTAGGTGATGGTGCGTTCACTGACCCTCTACTGTAGAGTTAATATAGGTGATGGTGCGTTCACTGACCCTCTACTGTAGAGTTCATGATAGGTGATGGTGCGTTCACTGACCCTCCACTGTAGAGTTAATATAGGTGATGGTGCGTTCACTGACCCTCTACTGTAGAGTTAATATAGGTGATGGTGCGTTCACTGACCCTCTACTGTAGAGTTAATGTAGGTGATGGTGCGTTCACTGACCCTCTACTGTAGAGTTAATATAGGTGATGGTGCGTTCACTGACCCTCTACTGTAGAGTTAATATAGGTGATGGGTGTTCACTGACCCTCCACTGTAGAGTTCATGTAGGTGATGGTGCGTTCACTGACCCTCTACTGTAGAGTTAATATAGGTGGTGCGTTCACTGACCCTCTACTGTAGAGTTAATATAGGTGATGGTGCGTTCACTGACCCTCTACCGTAGAGTTCATGTAGGTGATGCGTTCACTGACCCTCACTGTAGAGTTCATGTAGGTGATGGTGCGTTCACTGACCCTCTACTGTAGAGTTAATGTAGGTGATGGTGCGTTCAATGACCCTCTACTGCAGAGTTCATATAGGTGATGGTGCGTTCAATGACCCTCTACTGTAGAGTTAATGTAGGTGATGGTGCGTTCACTGACCCTCTACTGTAGAGTTCATGTAGGTGATGGTGCGTTCACTGACCCTCTACTGTAGAGTTAATATAGGTGATGCGTTCACTGACCCTCTACTGTAGAGTTAATATAGGTGATGGTGCGTTCACTGACCCTCTACTGTAGAGTTAATATAGGTGATGGTGCGTTCAATGACCCTCTACTGTAGAGTTAATATAGGTGATGGTGCGTTCATGACCCTCTTCTGTAGAGTTCATATAGGTGATGGTGCGTTCACTGACCCTCTACTGTAGAGTTCATATAGGTGATGGTGCGTTCAATGACCCTCTACTGTAGAGTTAATATAGGTGATGGTGCGTTCAATGACCCTCTACTGTAGAGTTCATATAGGTGATGGTGCGTTCAATGACCCTCTACTGTAGAGTTCATATAGGTGATGGTGCGTTCACTGACCCTCTACTGTAGAGTTCATATAGGTGATGGTGCGTTCACTGACCCTCTACTGTAGAGTTCATATAGGTGATGGTGCGTTCACTGACCCTCTACTGTAGAGTTCATATAGGTGATGGTGCGTTCACTGACCCTCTACTGTAGAGTTCATATAGGTGATGGTGCGTTCACTGACCCTCTACTGTAGAGTTCATATAGGTGATGGTGCGTTCACTGACCCTCTACTGTAGAGTTCCTGTAGGTGATGGTGCTTTCACTGACCCTCTACTGTAGAGTTAATATAGGTGATGGTGCGTTCAATGACCCTCTACTCTAGAGTTAATATAGGTGATGGTGCGTTCAATGACCCTCTACTGTAGAGTTCCTGTAGGTGATGGTGCTTTCACTGACCCTCTACTGTAGAGTTAATATAGGTGATGGTGCATTCAATGACCCTCTACTGTAGAGTTCCTGTAGGTGATGGTGCTTTCACTGACCCTCTACTGTAGAGTTAATATAGGTGATGGTGCGTTCAATGACCCTCTACTGTAGAGTTCCTGTAGGTGATGGTGCTTTCACTGACTCTCTACTGCAGAGTTCATATAGGTGATGGTGCGTTCAATGACCCTCTACTGTAGAGTTCCTGTAGGTGATGGTGCGTTCACTGACCCTCCACTGTAGAGTTAATATAGGTGATGGTGCGTTCAATGACCCTCTACTGTCGAGTTCATGTAGGTGATGGTGCGTTCACTGACCCTCTACTGTAGAGTTAATATAGGTGATGGTGCGTTCACTGACCCTCTACTGCAGAGTTCATATAGGTGATGGTGCGTTCA
>CM070441.1:1481421-1534839 GCA_036324595.1 Champsocephalus gunnari
AGGGTAGTAACAGGTGTTTCTGTGTACTTGTACAGGGTAGTAACAGGTGTTTCTGTGTACTTGTACAGTGTAGTAACAGGTGTTTCTGTGTACTTGTACAGGGAAGTAACAGGTGTTTCTGTGTACTTGTACACGGAAGTAACAGGCGTTTCTGTGTACTTGTACAGAGTAGTAACGGGTGTTTCTGTGTACTTGTACAGGGTAGTAACGGGTGTTTCTGTGTACTTGTACAGGGTAGTAACGGGTGTTTCTGTGTACTTGTACAGGGTAGTAACAGGTGTTTCTGTGTACTTGTACATAGTAACAAGTGTTTCTGTGTACTTGTACAGGGTAGTAAAAGGTGTTTCAGTGTACTTGTACAGTGTAGTAACAGGTGTTTCTGTGTACTTGTACAGAGTAGTAACAGGTGTTTCTGTGTACTTGTACAGGGAAGTAACAGGCGTTTCTGTGTACTTGTACAGAGTAGTAACAGGTGTTTCTGTGTACTTGTACAGGGTAGTAACAGGTGTTTCTGTGTACTTGTACAGGTAGTAAAAGGTGTTTCTGTGTACTTGTACAGAGTAGTAACAGGTGTTCTGTGTACTTGTACAGGGTAGTAACAGGTGTTTCTGTGTACTTGTACAGAGTAGTAACAGGTGTTTCTGTGTACTTGTACAGGGTAGTAACAGGTGTTTCTGTGTACTTGTACAGGGTAGTAACAGGTGTTTCGGTGTACTTGTACAGGGTAGTAACAGGTGTTTCTGTGTACTTGTACAGAGTAGTAAAAGGTGTTTCTGTGTACTTGTACATAGTAACAAGTGTTTCTGTGTACTTGTACAGGGTAGTAACAGGTGTTTCTGTGTACTTGTACAGAGTAGTAACAGGTGTTTCTGTGTACTTGTACAGGGTAGTAACAGGTGTTTCTGTGTACTTGTACAGGGAAGTAACAGGCGTTTCTGTGTACTTGTACAGAGTAGTAACAGGCGTTTCTGTGTACTTGTACAGGTAGTAACAGGTGTTTCTGTGTACTTGTACAGGGTAGTAACAGGTGTTTCTGTGTACTTGTACAGGGTAGTAACAGGTGTTTCTGTGTACTTGTACAGGGTAGTAACAGGTGTCTCTGTGTACTTGTACAGGGTAGTAACAGGTGTTGCTGTGTACTTGTACAGGGTAGTAACAGGTGTTTCTGTGTACTTGTACAGGGTAGTAACAGGTGTTTCTGTGTACTTGTACAGGGTAGTAACAGGTGTTTCTGTGTACTTGTACAGAGTAGTAACAGGTGTTTTTGTGTACTTGTACAGGGTAGTAACAGGTGTTTCTGTGTACTTGTACAGGGTAGTAACAGGTGTTTCTGTGTACTTGTACAGGGTAGTAACAGGTGTTTCTGTGTACTTGTACAGGGAAGTAACAGGTGTTTCTGTGTACTTGTGCATAGTAACAAGTGTTTCTGTGTACTTGTACAGGGTAGTAAAATGTGTTTCTGTGTACTTGTATAGGGTAGTAACAGGTGTTGCTGTGTACTTGTACAGGGTAGTAACAGGTGTTTCTGTGTACTTGTACAGGGTAGTAACAGGTGTTTCTGTGTACTTGTACAGGGTAGTAACAGGTGTTTCTGTGTACTTGTACAGAGTAGTAACAGGTGTTTTTGTGTACTTGTACAGGGTAGTAACAGGTGTTTCTGTGTACTTGTACAGGGTAGTAACAGGTGTTTCTGTGTACTTGTACAGGGTAGTAACAGGTGTTTCTGTGTACGTGTACAGGGAAGTAACAGGTGTTTCTGTGTACTTGTGCATAGTAACAAGTGTTTCTGTGTACTTGTACAGGGTAGTAAAATGTGTTTCTGTGTACTTGTATAGAGTAGTAACAGGTGTTTCTGTGTACTTGTACAGGGTAGTAAAAGGTGTTTCTGTGTACTTGTACAGAGTAGTAACAGGTGTTTCTGTGTACTTGTACATAGTAACAAGTGTTTCTGTGTACTTGTACAGGGTAGTAACAGGTGTTTCTGTGTACTTGTACAGAGTAGTAACAGGCGTTTCTGTGTACTTGTACAGGGTAGTAAAAGGTGTTTCTGTGTACTTGTACAGAGTAGTAACAGGTGTTTCTGTGTACTTGTACATAGTAACAAGTGTTTCTGTGTACTTGTACAGGGTAGTAACAGGTGTTTCTGTGTACTTGTACAGAGTAGTAACAGGGTTTCTGTGTACTTGTACAGGGTGTAAAAGGTGTTTCTGTGTACTTGTACAGAGTAGTAACAGGTGTTTCTGTGTACTTGTACATAGTAACAAGTGTTTCTGTGTACTTGTACAGGGTAGTAACAGGTGTTTCTGTGTACTTGTACAGAGTAGTAACAGGCGTTTCTGTGTACTTGTACAGGGTAGTAACAGGTGTTTCTGTGTACTTGTACAGGGTAGTAACAGGTGTTTCTGTGTACTTGTACAGGGTGTAACAGATGTGTCTGTGTACTTGTACAGGGTAGTAACAGGTGTGTCTGTGTACTTGTACAGGGTAGTAACAGGTGTTTCTGTGTACTTGTACAGGGTGTAACAGGTGTTTCTGTGTACTTGTACAGGGTGTAACAGGTGTTTCTGTGTACTTGTACAGGGTAGTAACAGGTGTGTCTGTGTACTTGTACAGGGTGTAACAGGTGTTTCTGTGTACTTGTACAGGGTGTAACAGGTGTTTCTGTGTACTTGTACAGGGTGTAACAGGTGTGTCTGTGTACTTGTACAGGGTGTAACAGGTGTTTCTGTGTACTTGTACAGGGTAGTAACAGGTGTCTCTGTGTACTTGTACAGGGTGTAACAGGTGTCTCTGTGTACTTGTACAGGGTGTAACAGGTGTTTCTGTGTACTTGTACAGTGTAACAGGTGTGTCTGTGTACTTGTACAGGGTGTAACAGGTGTCTCTGTGTACTTGTACAGGGTGTAACAGGTGTGTCTGTGTACTTGTACAGGGTGTAACAGGTGTCTCTGTGTACTTGTACAGGGTGTAACAGGTGTCTCTGTGTACTTGTACAGGGTGTAACAGGTGTCTCTGTGTACCTGTTGGGCGTCTCGCTCGGCTGATACTCCGCTCGACACTTCGGGCTGCGGAGAGGAAATGATTGTTTACTAAAGTATATATTATGGGATGTATATTTGTTTAAAGGCGCGCTCGTTTTGCTCACCAGGGCCAGGGGTGCTGCTTCTGCCCGAAGTCTTCGTCGGTGACGGAGGAGACGAGGAAGACGGAGTCTCTCGCCCACTTCTGGATGCACGGCAGGTGGAAGAGAGAGAAACAGCTGCTGCAGCTCCACACCTGCACACACACACACGCACGCACGCACGCACACACACACACACACACACACACACACACACACACACACACACACACCACACACACACACACACACACACACACACACACACACACACACACACACACACACACACACACACACACACACACACACACACACACACACACACACACACACACACACACACACACACACACACACACACACACACACACACACACACACAGGGAATTATGAATAAAGATTAGCATGAGTGTGTGTGTGTGTGTGCGTGAGTGTGTGTGTGTGTGTGTGCGTGCGTGTGTGTGCGTGCGTGTGTGTGCGTGCGTGTGTGTGTGCGCGTGTGTGTGTGCGCGTGTGTGCGTGCGCGTGTGTGTGTGTGCGTGTGTGTGTGTGTGTTCGTGTGTGTGTGCGCGTGTGTGTGCGTGCGCGTGTGTGTGCGCGTGTGTGTGTGCGTGCGTGTGTGTGCGTGCGTGTGTGTGCGTGCGTGTGTGTGTGCGCGTGTGTGCGTGCGCGTGTGTGTGCGTGCGCGTGTGTGTGAGTGCGTGTGTGTGTGTGTTCGTGTGTGTGCGCGTGTGTGTGCGTGCGCGTGTGTGTGCGTGTGTGTGTGCGCGTGTGTGTGTGCGTGTGTGTGTGTGTGTTCGTGTGTGCGTGTGTGTGCGTGCGTGTGTGTGTGCGTGTGTGTGTGTGAGTGCGTGTGCGTGTGTGCGTGCGTGTGTGTACGTGCGTGTGTGTGTGTGTGTGTGTGCGTGCGTGCGTGCGTGTGTGTGTGTGTGTGTGCGTGAGTGTGTGTGCGCGTGTGCGTGCGTGTGTGTACGTGCGCGTGTGTGCGTGTGCGTGTGTGTGTGTGCGTGTGTGTGTGTGTGTGTGCGTGCGTGCGTGCGTGCGTGCTGTGCGCGTGTCTCACCGCCTGCACCCTCTTCACGGAGCCGATGCAGATCAGGCAGGTCAGCGCTCCGGACTGAAACAGCTCGTTCACGTAGCGGCCGGTCCGCAGCAGAGCCGACGCGTCGCCTCCTGAAGACAGAAGCTACATTTCAATCAATACGTTTTTAAAAAGCGATACATAATGTAGGCATTAAAATAAAAATACGTACAACAAATATATTTATATAAAATCATTACTTTATATAAACATGTTGTTGTTGTTGTTGTTGTTATTTAGGGTTAAAATAAATAACTGAAAGTATCATTAAGGTATTTAAATAAAGATACATTTCAAGTAATTATTAGGAAACGCTAGTAGTACAAGTATGACTAAAAGTACATCGTAAATATAAAATATATATTAATTTAAAGTAGATATTTGAATAAATAAATAAATACTTGTAGTATTAAAATAACTGGAAGTAAAAAAAATATAATGAATGAATAGTAATTTAAATAAAGAGAAGTCATATATTTAAATGTTTAAAAAATAAGACGTGGATAAATGACAAGTTATCGATTTTTTAATTATTAAATAAAAGTTTAAAAATAATACATAATAAATAAAAATGTGTCCAAAATAACTTCTTCAGGGTACGACGTGCTGCGCTCGGAGCTGCAGGTGCGCGCCTCACCTGTCTGGTCGGTGTAGGTGGTGAAGGTCGAGGCCAGGATCTTCCCTCTCTTGCCATCTTTATTATCCACCTCCACACCTTCATCATCATCTTCATCCTCAGAGGAGGAACTGAGCTCCACCAATCGCTGAGCAGCAGCCTGGTTGGCCTTCTTGATCTCCTCGAACTTTGATTGGACCGTCGCACCTGTCAATCAAACACAGGGAGCGAGTGTCAGCCAATAGGAACGCTTCTTTTATTTTATTTCAAATGTGCTTTTAATAGTTCTCTCACTTTGTGGAGGTTCAGGTGTCGCAGCGGTCTTCATCTTCCCTCCTCCCCCTCCTCTTCCTCCTCCCCTCCTCCTCCTCCTCCCTCCTCCTCCTCCTCCTCCTCCTCCTCCCGCCCCCGGCCTCTCCCTCTCTTTTTCGGGGGGGCGGGGCCTATCTCCCTCCTGACCTCGGCCACGCCCCCTTCCCTGCTGTCGCCATGCAGGCTCCATGGCAACCGCCTCCCAAACTCTACGGGTGAGGAGACACAGACAGGAAGTAGGGATTAACGATTAAGACAGGTTAGTAGATTTCTGAAATAAATAAAAAGTCAAATCAGGCCACATTTAAAAAGTAATATTTTTGTTGTATTTATATTATATAAATACTATAAATACACATTATTACTAAGTTTATTTGTGTCTTATTTTATGTTGTTATTTATGTGAAATGTGGCATTTTATTTGTTTAACAAGTGCCAAGATATCAAGTTCTGCCTCACCATCACCTATTCTACTTTCAGGCACAATTTATATTTAATGTAATATTCCCTACACTCCCGGCAGGTGGTCAAGAGCAGGACGCGTTGTTTCGTGTGAACTAGTAGATTTCTGAATGAAGTCTGGTTTCCCGAGGCGGAGGAAGGTCCTTTAGTTCGTAGCTATCGGTCAGTCATTGAAGCACAGCAGCTACACTTTAATAATAATAATAATAATACATTTATTTTGGGGGGCGCCTTTCAAAACACCCAAGGACACCTTACAGGGTTACAGATTTACATTTACATTTACTATTATACCGTACAAATTAAAACAGTCGATTTAGTGAAGTATCAGCCGGGACAAGACAAACAACAGGACATGGACTACAGAAGGACACAGAAGGACACAGAGGACACAGAAGGACACAGAAGGACACAAAAGGACACAAAAGGACACAAAAGGACACAGAAGGACACAGAAGGACACAGAAGGACACAGAAGGACACAAAAGGACACAGAAGGACACAGAAGGACACAAAAGGACACAAAAGGACACAGACACAGAAGGACACAGAATGACACAGAAGGACACAGAAGGACACAGGACACAGAAGGACACAAAAGGACACGGAGACACAGGACACAGAAGGACACAGAAGGACACAGAAGGACACAAAAGGACAGAAGACACAGAAGGACACAAAAGGACACAGAAGGACACAGAAGGACACAGGGTACAGATTATAGGGAAATGCCAGTTTGAACAGGTGGGTTTAGAGTTGGATCTTCAGGAGGATGCGTTCTGCTGTAGTCAGAGCAGCAGAGCAGCGGCAAATAAGCATGTTATGAGTGGAGTCTGGTGGGCATGAAGGACATCCCGGAAGTGTGTTAAAAAGAAAGCAAGCCAGATGCTTTTGGACTGAAGTCTGAACCAGACAGCAGCTGACTGACAGGAGGCGATGACATGTTTCTACCTGGGAGAAGATACTTCAGAGACATGAACTCAAGTCTGCGGACAGGAAGGAAATCAGAAGTTCTTATTAATGCAGTCTGGCCTGGTTTCACCCTGTTAGCTTTCTTTAGCCCGGACCAGGCACCAAGCAGGTCTCCGGCTGGAGCAGAACACAGCAGACATGTGTTGACCCGGGAGGAGGGCTGTTGCTGCACCGAAGCGAGCAGACCGGAGCTGACCTGGAGCTCGCCGTCGGTCAGGAGGCGCTACTACAGCGCAACATGCAGATTTATGAATGGAGTTGCAGGTAAACATGTTTGTTATTGCACCAGATCACTAACTCATCCGCTTTGCCCCTGCATAATGCTTTGTGTTTGAAATGGCCCTCTCTCTTCACAAGCCTGGACATATACAAGTACTGCTGATTGGCGCAAAACAGACGCAGAGTTATGTTATATTGCTGTGTGTGTGGAACTAGCACAAACTGTACTTCCCCTTTGTAAAGATGGAGAACAGGAAGATAGCATTAAGTAGAAACATGTTTCTTATGGCTCGGTGTCGTCCCACAGCAGCCTGTAGGTGATCGGGTTGCAGCCCGCGGTGTGTTCATATATGGACTCTGAGCCACACACTGTACATACAGATCTGTGCATGGACAGCAGGGCATGCTTTTAACCCTTTAACACACGCTTCAAAAGGTCCCTTTGAGGCTTTAATGCTGACGTAGCAGCTCGTAGCATCACGCGGTAACACACAGCCGTGTTATGTGCGTGATAATTTAACACCCGACCTTCACTTTCAACCCTTTTTCAGGCAGAAATAAGCGATATCTGCAGAGCTAGCTGTTAGCCGGTTAGCTCCTGTAAGCTAACTGTCATTACATTAGCAGTACAAAAGAGGCGTGAACAGACGTCACATCCGGTCAGTAACACTTATTAGAATACAAAACATCACCTCAGTTGGTGTTAGTATAAGTTTCATAATTAAGTTCATAGAGGAAAGTAATTTTAAAAGCTTTTATGTGTGAAACAAACCTCAGTAGTGTGAAGCTGCAGCAGTGGAGTCTGTTGCCTGGTTGTCATGCGCAGAGCCGCCGCGGTGCATGCCGGTAATTGTAGTCTTTGATACGAATGCGTCTGAAGGTGGCTGATTTGGGTTTTGAGGGGATTAGAACTACAACTCCCAGAATGCATTGGAGAGTGCGACGTGTCAACGACAACAGCTGGACGTTTCATTCAAATTCTGGACTGAAAATAGAAGAATATTATTTATTTGTACTCGTATTTTTTATATATTTTAAATTCACAGTAAAATATTTATCACAAATTAAGAAAAAAGCGTTGTATTTTACAGCTCATTAATTAAATGCAGTACATTTGTATTTAAAAATAATTGTGGTGATAAAATATATACAATTAAAAAAATATATAAATACAATTAAATTAAAGTTTTAAAAATAGTTATTAAAGGTATTAAAATAAAAAACGTTAAATTAGAAAAACTCCTAGTATATATACACATTTAAAAAAATAGATGGATAAATTGCAAGCAGTTATTTAAATTAGAAATACTTAATGAATTAATTATAGTAAATTAATAAAAGTAGTTTTTCATAGCTTTAATTGTGCAGCTAAACATGTAGCTATTCTTATTTCTTTGATGCCAACTTGTGCTTCCCCCCGTACCTTATTATTTGTATCTAATAATAAACAATGCATTTAGTTTTTTTGATGATTTGGAATAAAGCCTTTTTGCGGTTTACTTTAAAAATATGTTTATTTCAGCGCAGTGCTTCCAGAATGAATTGCTTTCTAATTTGTGGCTTTAATGACTTTCTTACACAAAATATACATCTAATTTCTTTTGGAACATTTGAGTTTCTTCTTCGGTTCTTTAGGCGGTTCCAGCTCCTTCTTCTTCTGTGGTTCTCTCGGTTGTCACCAGCTTGCTCTCCAGGCGGTGGACTCGGTGCTTCAGTTTGCTCTGCGTGGCTTCGTGTTCGGCTAGCAGTCGAGCGTATCGAGTCTGCAGGGCGTCCAGCGAGGTCGTCATCCTCTCCACCTTGTCCTCCATCTCCTTGGGGTCCGGACCCTGTGCCGCCACCTGCAGGACAACAACAGGTATTACACCTTTGTGGTTTTATTTTTTAAAGCTCTCCTCTCATGCTATTTTTAGGCATATATTATGGGTCTCACATATATATATATATAATTGTTCATGTTGGTGATCATCGAACTAACCGACGATGGTGGCAAAGATCAACACACCCACCTGGAGGACAATAAAACAACAAGTTCATCCATCAAAATATCTCTCCAACCCTGGGACACAAACTTGGCAGTCCGTTGAATCCTTTAAAGGTCTCCTATTAAACTATGTGTAGGCTTATATTATAGGTCTCGATATATAAAGAATATGTCTATGATGTGTTTTCCTCAAAATACCAAACAGATCGTGCATTTTAGACAACCCTCATATCCCTCTATTCCAGCCCTGTTAGAGAAGTGCTGATTCTGGGTCTAAAGCAGGGGTGTCAAACTCAATTTCATCGCGGGCCACATCAGCATTATGGTTGCACTCAAAGGGCCGGTTGTAACTTTAAGACTATATCAAAAATACATATATAAATATATCATATATATAAAATAATGTATTATATGACATCATTGCCTCTGCATTGGATTATCATCGGATAGGGTAATAACTTCATAATTAACTACGTCTGAAAGCAGAAGTCTAGGGCAAGTCTCTTCAGTGCGCATGTCCCAAAATGATTTTAAAAGAAAAGCCAAATTCTGGAGAAAAATAAATAGAAGTGACATTTAGAAATAAACATCTAATTCTGAGAAAAAGGAATTCTATGAAAAAATGCATATTTTGAAGAAAAAAAGGCAAATTCTGAGAAAAAAGTCATATTCCAGATGCATTGTGGGACATGTAGTTTATGGGCAACGTGCATCTGTAGCATGTAACCGTGTAATAAACATATTATATTCTTTGCAAACTCTTGTGGGGCCACATAAAATGAAGTCGCGGGCCGAATGTGGCCCCCGGGCCTTGAGTTTGACACCCATGGTCTAAAGCTTTAAAAGAAAAAGAGTTTCTGATTGGCCCGTGGGTGTAAAGCCCGCCCACATTTCCAATATAACTTCATATCCAGTCCAAGTCCACTGAGACATATGTAACATTTGTGATATTGGGCTATATAAATAAACATTAATTGATTGATTGATATCGGCAGCAGATCTGGATCAGCTCCGTCGTTCCCCCGTTTGTAGAGATGTGGGTACGGAGGAAAGAGAGAGGGCTTTACTTTCACTTTGTGAGTCTCCTGACACACCGGAGGTATTTATATATAAAAGACATCAACAATGTTTATGCATAAAACACGTAAAAAAAGTGCATTTCGCACGATAGGATTACCTCCAGGTCCAGCAGCCCGTCCTTCATCAGGATCTGCCGTCCCTTCTCCTCCAGTAGAGCTTTAGCGTCGGGGTACTCTGTTAGCGCCTCCATCAGGTCGTCTTTGGAGAGGCAGAAGAGGTCAGAGTACCCGATGCTCCGGATGTTCGCCGTCCTACGATTTCCTGCCTTACTGCCTGTGGAAGAACGACACTCGGGAATACAAACGATCTATATATCTAATATACAATGTCAAATAGCATTGTTCTTAGTTTTAGAGTTGTAGAGTTGTAAGTTTTTCATTGCCATATCTGCACTGTAGCTAATGTGCTAATGACAATAAATACAACTACAATAAACGAGATGCTGTCTCTATTTGTATGTTTATTTACATTTTATTAGTTGAGAATAAAGTCAAAAGTTTGAATAAAGTCGACCTTTTGAGGATATCATCTTCAAGGTGGGAATACAATTGTTAGGTGAAGACCAAAATGTTGAGAATAAAGTAAGAAATGTGGGGGGAAAAGGCAAATGTCTTCCTCTCACTTTTCCCTAAACCCGGTACAGTTAAACCACTACTCTTTTACCTTTAATAGCCAGGATGCTGATCTCTCCGAAGTAGCTCCCATCGCTCAGAACCACAAACTGCTTGATGCCGTCGTCAGCGACCACAGCCAGCTTCCCCTCCTTGATGATGTACATCTCCCTGCCGATGTCGCCCTTCTTACAGATGTAATCTCCGGGACTGTAGACCTGAGGCTGCAGCTTCAGCACCAGCTCCACCAGCAGACCTGCCTCGCAGTCCGCAAAGATACGAACCTGACCAAAGAAACACAAGAAAATTATGTTTTTTGATACTTAGAGGGTTTTTAAGGTGCTGTTTGATGTGCACACCTTCTTCAGGGTGTCCAGGTGGACGTTGATGGCGATTTCAGCTCTCAGTTTGTCTGGCAGGTACTTCAACACCTCCCTCTCATCCACTGCTTTCTTATTGGTCCACAGGAAATCAAACCATTTGATCACTCGCTTCTCCAGGTCCTTAGTTACCTGGAAGACAAGTCAAAGATAAGACCCAAACTTACCAACCAACCAACCAACCAACCAACCAACCAACCAACCAACCAACCAGCCAACCAACCAACCAACCAACCAACCAACCAACCAACCAACCAACCAACCAGCCAACCAGCCAACCAACCAACCAACTAAGAAACCAACCAACCAACCAACTAACCAACCAACCAACCAACCAACCAACCAACCAACCAACCAACCAACCAACCAACCAACCAACCAACCAGCCAACTAACCAACCAACCAACCAACTAAGAAACCAACCAACCAACCAACCAACCAACCAACCAACCAACCAACCAACCAACCAACCAACCAACCAACCAACCAACCAACCAACTAAGAAACCAACCAACCAACCAACCAACTAACCAACCAACTAAGAAACCAACCAACCAACCAACCAACCAGCCAACCAACCAACCAACCAACCAACCAACCAACCAACCAACCAACCAACCAACCAACCAACTACCACAACATTCAACCAAATTACAGATCAAACAACCAACTACCCAACAAACCAACTTACATACTAACCTTTCTGAAGGTCATGTACTGTTTGATTGCGTCAATGCGAGCCTGGAAGTTGGCTCTGGCAGCGTTCATGTTGGTGATCATCGAACCAACGTTACCGACGATGGTGGCAAAGATCAACACACCCACCTGGAGGACAATAAACAACAAGTTCATCCATCAAAATATCAAAATATCTCTCCAACCCTGGGACACAAACTTGGTGGTCCGTTGAACCCTTTAAGCCACATTTACCAGGAAGTCAGTGACGACGAAAAAGTACTCTGAGTTCTCCACAGGGGGCGGGGTCTCTCCTATGGTGGTGAGCGTCAGTGTGGACCAGTACATACTGTATGCGTACTTCCTTATCAGACGACCAAACTCTGGATTTGCCGTGTCGGGATACACAAATCTGTCGGCCCCGAAACCTGAAGGAAAAAAGAGGATGAGTCAGATGTTTCTATATGAACAACACCAATCAAACAACCACTGGAGATTCAAACCAGCAACCGTACCGATAGCCTTGGAGAAGGAGTAGTAGAGGCAGGCGTTCCAGTGGATGATGATGACGATGTACATGACAAGGTTGGAGATTCGGAGAGCGTTTGGGTAGTTAGTCCTTGTCTCCGTCCTCTGGAAGAACTCTAGCATCCTGAAACAAAGAAAAACATTTGAATCTAACTTGCAGAAATCAGGAAATTGTCAGCATTGATGTTTAAAGAAATACTTTTGATACACAAATATAATTTGTGTATCAAAAGTCACCTTGTGTTAACTTGAACTTGTGAGAAAAGCATTTTCAAGTAATTTTTTTAAGTACTTTTATGTTGCCTTTTACTTCTACTCTACTTCTACAATATTATCCAACCAACACACTAACTTACCAACTAACAAACCATTCAACCAACCAACCAACCAACCAACCATCCAACCATCCAATCATCCATCCATCCATCTATCCAACCATCCAACCAACCATCCAACCAACCAACCAACTAACCTACCATCCATCCAACCAACCAACCAACCAACCAACCAACCAACCATCCGTCCAACCATCCGTCCAACCAACCATCCAACCAACCAACCAACTAACCTACCATCCAACCAACCATCCAACCAACCATCCATCCATCCATCCATCCAACCAACCAACCATCCAACCAACCATCCATCCATCCAACCAACCAACCAACCAACCAACCATTCAACCATCCGTCCAACCGTCCGTCCAACCAACCATCCATCCATCCATCCATCCATCCAACCAACCAACCATCCAAACAACCTACCATCCAACCAACCAACCAACCAACCAACCATCCGTCCAACCAACCATCCAACCATCCAACCAACCATCCAACCAACCATCCGTCCAACCATCCATCCATCCAACCAACCAACCAACCAACCAACCAACCGTCCAACCAATCATCCAACCAACCAACTAACAAACCATTCAACCAACCAACTAACCAACCATCCATCCAACCATCCATCCAACCAACCAACCAACCATCCAACCATCCGTCCAACCAATCATCCAACCAACCAACCAACCAACCATCCAACCATCCAACCATCCGTCCAACCAATCATCCACCAACCAACTAACAAACCATTCAACCAACCAACTAACCATCCATTCATCCATCCAATCAACCAACCATCCATCCATCCATCCAACCAACCAACCAACCATCCAACCATCCGTCCAACCAATCATCCAACCAACCAACTAACAAACGATTCAACCAACCAACCAACCAACCAACCAACCAACCAACTACCAATGTTGTGTGTACCTGTTGAATCGTAACAGCTTGTTGAGGCGTATCTCAGGGTATCTCAGTCCAAAGATGAAGTACAGGAGGTCGGTGGGGATCATGGAGACCATGTCCAGTTTGTACTGTAAGCTAACCAAGTAGCGCTCACGCAACTTCGGAACGTCCTTCACCAGCAGACCCTGCTCCAGGTAACCTGCAGGAACATGTCGTATCAAAGTTTAGTGTCATATTTCAGTGTGTGTGTGTGTGTGTGTGTGTGTGTGTGTGTGTATGTGTGTGTGTGTGTGTGTGTTTGTGTGTGATCTGACCGGTCCTTGTTCTGAATATCATGTCAGCGATGTACAGGAGGTCGCATAGAAAATCCACGAAGAACCAAAAATACAAATAATCAGACTGTAGCTCCTCTAAGCACGCCCTGAAACACACAACGTTGGGGTTAGTCACTTTTAAACATGGTAAAATCAGAATGTGTGTGTGTGTGTGTGTGTGTGTGTGTGTGTGTGTGTGTGTGTGTGTGTGTGTGTGTGTGTGTGTGTGTGTGTGTTACCTGGCTATGATCAAGGTCCAGTTGTACATGACAGGGATGGTGATAAGACCCAGCCAGTGGTAGTAGAGGTTACTCGCCGGGTCAATTACTGTGAGCTCTTTAGGACTGAAACATATATGACTGATTAGAATAACTTTTCAGAAAAATCAAAGCCTTGTATTTTGTGATTCAGTGGATAATAAACAACCAAACCTACGCCTCGTCTTTGGCCTTCTTCTCTTTCTCCTTTTCCTCTTTCTCCTTCTTCTCTTTCTCCTTTTCCTCTTTCTCCTTTAGCTTGTTCTCCTTCCTCTCCTTTTTCTCCTGCTTCTCCTTCCTGAGAATAAAGACCAACGTCACGTTAAGGAAAACTCATAACATAGTGATCTCGGTGGGTTTTGTATCCGGTAAGGCCTCAGAACGCTTTTAACGTACTCCTTCTTCTCCTTCTTCTCCTTCCTCTCCTTCTTGTCTTTCTTCTTCTTCGTCTTTTCCTTCCTAGAAGACAAAATGGAATCCATCAGAAAACACCTTGTGAGTAATTATGTTGATGTTCTGTGTGCTGAAGAAAAAAACATACTCTTCTTCTTCTTCGTTGTTGTTGCTGTTGTTGGCGTTAAACAGAACTCCTGGCCCGGCTTGTTGATCGGTTCTGAAACGACGACAGGACTGGTTTACCAAGATCATCAGTTCTAGTTGGGAACTCTCACAAGGATCCCTAATATATGTTTAAAGGATCTTCATAGGGCCCTTGGATCTCTTTACAGACTCCTCGATCCTTGAGAAGAACCAGGACCAGTGAAATCTCTTTAAGTAACTCAAGAAATGGACCTTCTTGCGTATCGGTTGAACCTGCCCATGGACACCAGGAACCTTTTTAAAGGACCATTAGAACATCTTAAAGGCACTATATAACATCCTTAAGGAAGCTTAGAGTCTTTAGAACTGCCTCAAAACCACATTAAACCTTGTCAAGCAACAAGGACCTCTAGAACTTCCTAAAGAAACCATCGATCCTTAAGAGGACCCCTAAAACCTACAACAACATTTTAAAGGACCATTAGAACATCTTTAAGACTCTTTAGAACCGCCTCAACACCCCATTAAACTTCATCAAGCACCGTTGAGACCTCCTAAAGGACCTCTAGAACTTCCTAAAGAAACCATCGATCCTTAAGAGGACCCCTATAACCTACAGAAAACATTTTAAAGGACCATTAGAACATCTTAAAGGCACTATAACTCCTTAGAAGCTAGAGTCTTTGGACTGCCTCAACACCCCATTAAACTTCATCAAGCACCGTTGAGACCTCCTAAAGGACCTCTAGAACTTCCTAAAGAAACCATCGATCCTTAAGAGGACCCCTATAAACTGCCAAAAACATTTTAAAGGACCATTAGAATATCGTTAAGACTCCTTAGAACCGCCTCAACACCCCATTAAACTTCATCAAGCAACTTTGAGACCTCCTAAAGGACCTCTAGAACTTCCTAAAGAAACCATCGATCCTTAAGAGGACCCCTATAACCTGCCGAAACATTTTAAAGGACCATTAGAATATCGTTTAAGACTCCTTAGAACCACCTCAACACCCCATTAAATTTCATCAAGCACCGTTGAGACCTCCTAAAGGACCTCGAGAACTTCCTAAAGAAACCATCGATCCTTAAGAGGACCCCTATAAACTACAAAAACATTTTAAAGGACCATTAGAACATCGTTAAGACTCCTTAGAACTGCCTCAAACCCACATTAAACTTCATCAAGCACCGTTGAGACTCCTAAACGACCTCAAGAACTTCTTAAAGAAACCATCGATCCTTAAAGGACCCCTAAAGGACCTCTAGAACTTCCTGAAAGACCCCTTGAAGTTCCCCCTGGATTGTTGGACTCATTCAATCATCATTTGCATTGATCGTTTGTTAGCCTTTGAGTGTTGGACCTCTCACCTGTCCCTCTCCATGTCTTCACCTGGATCGTCCTGCAGAGCGATGGTGGGCGATGTCGACCTGTTTGGAGACCGGACTGACGGAGCTACTTTGGCCATGCAGGTATCCTTTCCTCTGACTTCCTGATGACAAAGAGAAAGAGTTCTAGTAATAGTCCTGAAGTTTTGGTTCGACTAAACTCAACTCTGAATATTAAAACGTTACGCTGGTTAAGTCCTTTATAGTTTGCAAAGAGAGAGAGAGTAATACACGCAGAAGAGGTGAGGTGTGTGTAGACGGAGAGATTGACCCTGATGGGGATTAAGAGATTACAGGAGATGATACTGTCTCGCACACACACACACACACAGACACACACACACACACACACTTATACGATATTAGGAATTGCACATCAGTGTGTGTGTGTGTGTGTGTGTGTGTGTGTGTGTGTGTGTGTGTGTGTGTGAACATGATAACACTAAGCAGGTATGGCTTTATACATTTGAGAAACACGGTTGCATTTGAATAAATACATGGTCATTAAAAATCTAATTTAAGTGGATTTAATGTAAAGAAAGATTAAGTGACAATCTTGTAAATTATTTTATATATTTATTTGTATTTATTTAAATCAAATATTTGAGAAATAAACTACATTTAAAAAACATGTATCTTATGCATTGGATATTCTTCTTAAATAATAAAATAAACAATAATTTCCTCCATTTATTCTGCGCTAGAATTACTTAATGAATTACTTATTAATATTTTTCAAATTGCTTTATCATTTAATTAATAATTGAACTTACTTTATTGTTCATTTGTCAAGTATTAATTGACATAGCACTATTTCATATTTACTTTATATTTAAAAATATGAAAACAAATATTTCAAATCCTCGCTTCTCTCCTAAGAATAATAAGTGGATCCATCATAGCCCTCTCTTACAGGCTCATACATCCCGTAAACAACATATAAATTAATACAAATATGTATAAAATGAGGCCTATATTTAAAGGCAATCCCTCGTGAGTTATGTTAATATGACATGTGGGGGTTAAAGTGTTGAAACCCAGAGTTACAGCATTACAGCAGCTGTTGTAGTAAAATAAATAAATAATCCCTCTTGTTGCTAGGAGCGGCAGCCTCCCGCAGCGCGCCTTCTGATTGGCCCGCAGCTCGTCCCCGCGGGCCAATCAGAAGCGAGTGCGTCCGCCATGAGAATCCATAATCCCCATTCTTCTTTATTATCATCAATACTACGATTTATAACCGACAGGACGTCAAAATAAACGCCTCTGTGTCACTAAGTCTTCCTTTTGTCGATCTTTCCACGCAGGAATGAGGAGATAAATGAGTGTTTTTGTCACATTTTGCGAAATAAACATGGTTTTTTTACAAAATGGATGTAACATTGGAATACAATAGGACATGTTGTGTTGTTTTGTGGTTTATTTAGTGTGTTTCTCCCCTGGTTTCTCCACACACAGATGACCCTAAACTGCTGCTGCTGTTACCGGCTGCTGCTGTAATGGCGGGGCTGTCAAAAGTACCAAAACAAGTACACACTCTTCTTCCGGTTTGAGTACAGGCCTACAAAATAAAAGCTTTGCAATCTGCTAATTATTTTTTCTATATTTCTATATCAGTTGTATGCTTTGTATAAAAACGAACCTATGCTGTATTTTATATAATTTTAGATTAACTTCTGGTCTATTTCATTGTTTAGATTATTAAAGTGCATTTAGTTGGGCTTTTCGAGCATATGTATTACATCTATACACACAACTACATCGAAGGTTTTGTATGGGGGAAATAGCACCCATCTTTCACATCGATCCTGCTTTTACTTTTGAATTCCCCCCCTCTCACCAGGGCGGAAGTGAGTGCTGCGGCTTTGCTTGCTTCACGAGCCGCTGGAGCTGATGGCGGCTGGCGGAGGGAGAGGAGGGAGAAAGAGAGAAAGAGAGAGAGGAGAACCGAGAGGAGAGAGAGAGGAGGCCGACCACCGAGCACTGAACACCGACCCCTGCTCCCTCACCAGGCCGACCACCGAGCACCGCAGCCCGGCACACAGACGCGCAACACCCCGGTGCAGCGGTGCGTTGTTTTTGTTTATTATCGCTGCCAAAAAGGGGGTGGGATTTCACCGGAGGGTCGGTGTGCAGGTTGTGCATGTACACACTGTTAATAGACTGCATCTCGGGCTGCTGCAATGTGTGTATTTGTATCATAATGTGTGTTATTATACATGTGAAGTGTACATATATGTGTTTTTTTGTTATCAGACGCGTGTATTTTGGGGGGTTTGAGGGGGGCTAGGGCCCGGATTCAACAACAGTCCTTATTAGGATTGCACCGTACTTCCTACTATAATTAAATACCACTGGTGTATCTGACTGCTGCGATGGCGTCTTAGGGCCAATGGAGAGTTAACAAATGAAGTAGAATTGGAGCCACATTGTAATATCATGAGAAAAAACTACATAGTTGTGATTTTATTGAATTATTTTCAGATATAAAATCTATAATTCATCAGGGATTATATTAAAAAAGGGGATATTCTTGTATACTTAAATGGTAAATCAACGATAAAAAAACATTAAAAAATATTCTATAATGTATTTATATCTGAGATGACAAAATATTACACGTACCATCAACGAACACAATCTGATATATTTTGGTATTAAACTCGGTTATTTTTAAAAACGATTTGAAATTTGCACGAAATTAGAGCAAAAATATTCAACATAAAATAAAATATGGTCTGAGATGACAAAATAATACATTTGCAAGAAAAAAACCTGACATTTCTCCGTATTAAAGCCATAACTTACAAGAAAAAGTGGATATTTACAGAAATAAAACACATTCCCTCGACATATGAGTGATTTCTTCGAGAGTAAAAAAAGGAAAATCCAACGTTATTAAAGTCGTAATTTAAACTCTGATATTATCTGAAAAGTGGCGAATTCTTGCCCGTTTTGGACTCACTTTTGGATATTCTTTGAGGTTGAAATAACACATTTTCAAATGAAAAACAAATTCTCCAAGATTAGGAACTTAATTAGCGAGAATGAAATAGGGAAATATCTTCGGAGATTGAAGTGGAACATTCGCTAATTTAATAAAATAAAAGCCAAACATTTGCTCAAGAAAAATCTCGAAATATTATGAATTAATGTCACTAATTTACTAGATATATTGTCTTAAGTTGGATCAACGACACCGCAGCAACCACCTGTGCATTCAGATAATAGTTGATAAACTAATCAAATAATAAAGGGGTTTTCAATCCTGGTCATTTTAGCCTAAAAACGATTCATTACATATGAGCTACTAAGATGCAAAGGGGTATAATAGGAATATTGTAGGTACGGTTATTTCTAATATATGTATATTTGAGGTATTAGTGTTATATATTTAAGTGTGTGTGTGTGTGTGTGTGTGTGTGTGTGTGTGTGTGTGTGTGTGTGTGTGTGTGTGTGTGTGTGTGTGTGTGTGTGTGTGGTGTGTGTGTGTGTGTGTGTGTGTGTGTGTGTGTGTGTGTGTGTGTGTGTGTGTGTGTGTGTGTGTGTGTGTGTGTGTGTGTGTGTGTGTGTGTGTGTGTGTGTGTGTGTGTGTGTGTGTGTGTGTGTACTGACCCCCACACTGTCCTTTAATAGTGTTTCCCCAGTATGTGTGCAGGAACTCTTTACAGACCACCTACGTTTCCTGCAGTGTGTGTGTGTGTGTGTGTGTGTGTACACGTGTGTGTGTGTACACGTGTGTGTGTGTACGTGTGTGTACGTGTGTGTAAAGCCTTGGGATTAAGGACATCTCTGCAAAGCGAGGGTCGTTCCTCTTGTTGGTTTAATGTTCAGGGTTTCCCTTACTAGTCAATACTGGCTTTCAAAAATAACATGTTTTTTAAACGGGTAATTATTTGTGTTTAAAGAACTGCACTGATTTAATGGTGAACATAAGAAAGGTATTTGAGTTGTTTATTTGTTGAGTAATTCTCTCTATGTGGATGCAGATGATGCCAAGCTTTGAATATTTCTTTACATTTCAAAAAATATTTCAAACCTTTTTCCTGACAAACAGCTGTGTGCAATTCAAATGCAAATTAATAAATATAAATTAAAGAATCCCAGAGAAAGGATCTATCAGTGTACACAAGGACAGGGACGTGTTTGTTTTTTTATGTCGGACTTGAATTTGTTTTTGACCCTCTTTAAGGTCAGGGTCCTTGGATTGCACGCTGTCGTTAACAGTTCTCAGAAGTACACAAAAACAAGCGTGTGTGTGTGTTGTGGATAGAGAGGCAGCTTTGTGTCGGGTTGTGGTTTGAGTTCTGCGGGGATGAATATCAAACAGGCCTGTAGTAGTGTGTGTGTGACGCGCTGTCTTGTTGTCTGTCAATAAACTATTGTCTTTTCTCTCTCTCTCCGGTGCAGGACCTCGTATCGGCCGTCATCCCGTCTCGCTCGGAGACTACAGCTGCAGTTCTTGTAGTATTTAGTTGCAGTAGTCAGCACTTCTACCTGTGAAACATCAGAGGGGTTTTAGTCAGAGAGGTGACCTCTAAAGTGGATTACAGCAGCTTTAAAGTCTTTTAATTGAAGCATTTTGATGCTAATGAGCCTGGAAAGACTAGCTTAGCTCGTTAGCTTGCAGGGGGTTCTACTTTGTCGTCTGAAATCTGACAAAACTGCGCTCCTTCACTGTGGAAATTAAAAAAAGGCTCTTAAAAATGTAGATTATCTTAATTATTAAGATACTTGCAGTTATCAGATAACAGCTAGTGCAGCAGTTCCAAACCAAACACTCTTCAGAAAACAAATTCAGATTTTGAAAGGAAAATGTAGTTGGGACTTGGACCACAGTGAAGTGTTTGGCAAGCTAACGGCTTGTTAGCGGCTAGTGGTGAGCGTGCAGCGGTGGCGCGGGGCTAGCTCCGGGCAGAGCGGGGGTGCGATGGAGTACCACTCTAGTGGCAGCCTGCCCCTGCTGGGGAGACCGCGGTACTGCCCCGGAGCTAACGCTAATGGAGGCTACCTGTGTGAGACGGGACACTGCTGCGGGGAGACCGGATGCTGCACCTACTACTACGAACTCTGGTGTAA
Source organism: Champsocephalus gunnari (assembly GCA_036324595.1). Lineage (NCBI taxonomy): Eukaryota > Metazoa > Chordata > Actinopteri > Perciformes > Channichthyidae > Champsocephalus > Champsocephalus gunnari. The sequence continues at coordinate 1,502,295 of CM070441.1, forward strand.
GTTGGGTTTTACTGTGTTTCAAGTAAAGTAAAGGAACTACATTAAAGTAAAAAGCTAATGTTGGGATATTAAGGAACTACAGCAAGGTCACATGACTTCACGTCACCACCGCTAAGCTAAAGGAGGCTAATGTTGGGCTATTAAGGAACTACAGCAAGGTCACATGACTTCACGTCACCACCGCTAAGCTAAAGGAGGCTAATATTGGGCTATAAAGGAACTACAGCACGGTCACATGACTTCACGTCACCACCGCTAAGCTAAAGTTGGCTAATGTTGGGCTATAAAGGAACTACAGCACGGTCACATGACTTCACGTCACTACCGCTAAGCTAAAGGAGGCTAATGTTGGGCTATAAAGGAACTACAGCACGGTCACATGACTTCATGTCACCACCGCTAAGCTAAAGGCGGCTAATGTTGGGCTATAAAGGAACTACAGCACGTCACATGACTTCACGTCACCACCGCTAAGCTAAAGGTGGCTAATGTTGGGCTATAAAGGAACTACAGCACGGTCACATGACTTCACGTCACCACCGCTAAGCTAAAGGAGGCTAATGTTGGGCTATACAGGAAATACAGCACGGTCACATGACTTCACGTCACCACCGCTAAGCTAAAGGAGGCTAATGTTGGGCTATAAAGGAACTACAGCACGGTCACATGACTTCACGTCACCACCGCTAAGCTAAAGGAGGCTAATGTTGGGCTATACAGGAAATACAGCACGGTCACATGACTTCACGTCACCACCGCTAAGCTAAAGGAGGCTAATGTTGAGCTATAAAGGAACTACAGCTCGGTCACATGACTTCACGTCACCACCGCTAAGCTAAAGGCGGCTAATGTTGAGCGTGAGGACGTTTAGTAGTTTCATTTGCGGTGATGGAAAGTAACTAACTAAATGTATTCAAGTACTGTACTTAAGTACACATTTGAGGTACTTGTACTTTACCTTTACTTTATAAATTCAGTTTTTGCCACAAAAAACCTTTAAAATATTATGATTTGGTATTGATTGAACCATCCAGCATTATATTTACCATGAGTGGGTTAACAGATAGTGAGTTGGCAACATTTTTGCTAATAACCGTTTTGTTCAAAAATATTTAATAGTTCCAGCTTCTTAAATGTTTTGAAAGATTTCCTGCTTTTGCTTTTAAATATAAAACAATATTCCATTTTTGATTTTCCTGAGTACGTTTTTATTTGTTAACATTATAAGTATTGGGTTTTTTAACATAGAAAGAACATACAGTCACACGATGTGAAACAATAATACAAAAAATATATGAAAGAATAACTCGTTTCTATATTTAGAGATAGTTACTATTATTATTATAATCCGCATTATTTGTATTCCTTATCCTTGTATCAGTGTTTGATAGCGATATTCACACATGTTCTCTTGCTTTCACAGTACTTGTATTCCTTGTACTCAGTACGTCGGTGTGTTTGTGCTCAGGGTTCTGGCTGCTGTGGACGGTCCTCATCCTGTTCAGCTGCTGCTGTGCGTATCGACACCGAAGAGCCAAGCAGAGAGTCCAGCAGCAGCAGAGACAGCGAGAGATCAGCCTGCTGGCGTATCACGGAGCCAACTCGTACCCATCCTCCATGCTGGACCTCAGTAAGAGCCCGTCACCCTGCGATGCACTTCAGTGGCCGACCAGCAGAGAAGTTATCAAGGCTTCGGTCACAGGCTCCTCCCACAGAGCAGCACGATACAACAGATAACATCGTTACAAGTGCAAGTAAATACAAATACAATAGAATATAAATAGTGCAAGGAGAGTCTGTATACAAGTCACTGGGATATAATATATTAGATAAAGAGACAAGGCATAAGAGAAGTTAAAAGACTAGAAATAAACAATCCAAAACATCTCAAATAGAAATGAAATAGCCTTAAAAAAGTAAAAAATATATATTATATATATTAGATAAATAATTTGTAAGTTATCGCAGATTTAAAAACAAAAAATCAAGATTCAAGGCTAGTCTTCGGTCACAGGCTCCTCCCACAGAGCAACACGATAAAACTGATAACATCGTTACAAGTGCAAGTAAATACAAATACAATAGAATATAAATAGTGCAAGGAGAGTCTGTATACAAGTCACTGGGATATATTAGATAAATAATTTGTAAGTTGCAAACCGATGACTGTTATGGATGCTCTTTTCAAAAGTTCAGGTGTTTAACCGTCTTATGGCCAACGAGATAAGATGAGATCAACAGTACTTTGATCGATCCCTATTTGGGGAATGCTTGCGTTGCAGCTCATAAAGAGACGAGGCATAGAGAAGTTAAAAGACTAGAAATAAACAATCCAAAACATCTCAAATAGAAATAAAATAGCATTAAAAAAGTGAAAAATATACATGTGGAAATACTAATTTACAGTAACAACATCTAAAGCAGGATATTATAAATACATTAATTGTGCAAGGGATGGATTATTAAATACTAATATTTACCTGGTGTTCAACATGTAAGAAGTAGAAAGTACAGGTATTTGAGTTCAACATGAGAGAAGTAGAAAGTACAGGTATTTGAGTTCAACATGTAAGAAGTAGAAAGTACAGGTATTTGTGTTCAACATGTAAGAAGTAGAAAGTACAGGTATTTGTGTTCAACATGTAAGAAGTAGAAAGTACAGGTATTTGAGTTCAACATGTAAGAAGTAGAAAGTACAGGTATTTGAGTTCAACATGTGAGAAGTAGAAAGTACAGGTATTTGGGTTCAACATGTGAGAAGTAGAAAGTACAGGTATTTGAGTTCAACATGTGAGAAGTAGAAAGTACAGGTATTTGAGTTCAACATGTAAGAAGTAGAAAGTACAGGTATTTGGGTTCAACATGTAAGAAGTAGAAAGTACAGGTATTTGAGTTCAACATGTGAGAAGTAGAAAGTACAGGTATTTGAGTTCAACATGTGAGAAGTAGAAAGTACAGGTATTTGAGTTCAACATGAGAGAAGTAGAAAGTACAGGTATTTGAGTTCAACATGTAAGAAGTAGAAAGTACAGGTATTTGAGTTCAACATGTGAGAAGTAGAAAGTACAGGTATTTGGGTTCAACATGAGAGAAGTAGAAAGTACAGGTATTTGAGTTCAACATGTAAGAAGTAGAAAGTACAGGTATTTGAGTTCAACATGTAAGAAGTAGAAAGTACAGGTATTTGAGTTCAACATGTGAGAAGTAGAAAGTACAGGTATTTGAGTTCAACATGTAAGAAGTAGAAAGTACAGGTATTTGGGTTCAACATGTAAGAAGTAGAAAGTACAGGTATTTGAGTTCAACATGTGAGAAGTAGAAAGTACAGGTATTTGAGTTCAACATGTGAGAAGTAGAAAGTACAGGTATTTGAGTTCAACATGAGAGAAGTAGAAAGTACAGGTATTTGAGTTCAACATGTAAGAAGTAGAAAGTACAGGTATTTGAGTTCAACATGTAAGAAGTAGAAAGTACAGGTATTTGAGTTCAACATGTGAGAAGTAGAAAGTACAGGTATTTGGGTTCAACATGAGAGAAGTAGAAAGTACAGGTATTTGAGTTCAACATGTAAGAAGTAGAAAGTACAGGTATTTGAGTTCAACATGTAAGAAGTAGAAAGTACAGGTATTTGAGTTCAACATGTAAGAAGTAGAAAGTACAGGTATTTGAGTTCAACATGTGAGAAGTAGAAAGTACAGGTATTTGAGTTCAACATGTGAGAAGTAGAAAGTACAGGTATTTGAGTTCAACATGTAAGAAGTAGAAAGTACAGGTATTTGAGTTCAACATGTAAGAAGTAGAAAGTACAGGTATTTGTGTTCAACATGTAAGAAGTAGAAAGTACAGGTATTTGAGTTCAACATGTAAGAAGTAGAAAGTACAGGTATTTGTGTTCAACATGTAAGAAGTAGAAAGTACAGGTATTTGAGTTCAACATGTAAGAAGTAGAAAGTACAGGTATTTGAGTTCAACATGTAAGAAGTAGAAAGTACAGGTATTTGAGTTCAACATGTAAGAAGTAGAAAGTACAGGTATTTGAGTTCAACATGTAAGAAGTAGAAAGTACAGGTATTTGAGTTCAACATGTAAGAAGTAGAAAGTACAGGTATTTGAGTTCAACATGTAAGAAGTAGAAAGTACAGGTATTTGAGTTCAACATGTAAGAAGTAGAAAGTACAGGTATTTGGGTTCAACATGTAGAGAAGTAGAAAGTACAGGTATTTGTGTTCAACATGTAAGAAGTAGAAAGTACAGGTATTTGAGTTCAACATGTAAGAAGTAGAAAGTACAGGTATTTGTGTTCAACATGTAAGAAGTAGAAAGTACAGGTATTTGAGTTCAACATGTGAGAAGTAGAAAGTAAAAAGTCGTCAGAAAAATAAGTAGTGGAGTAAAGTACTGATACCAGAAAAATGTACTTAAGTACAGTAACAAAGTATTTGTACTCCACTTGTTCCAGGTTTCTTGGCGTCTCTGAAGCTGCCGTCCTACGAGGAGGTTGCAGCTCAACCCTCAACTCCTCCCCCTCCATACAGCTCGGTGTTCACCACCCCTCGTTACCCTCAACCCCCCAGAACCAGCGACCCCCATCTGCTCACGCAACACGACCCACTCCTTCATCGCCCGCTCAGCGACGGACCCTCCTCCCTCAGCTCAGACAACAGGTAACAACGAAGCTGACTGTGACGGAAAGGTCTGAAGCAATGGAGCCGAGACTCCGAGAGACACTGATAGTTTATTATCGAGATACAGCCGGAGAATCTGACAAGACATGTTCTGCCGCCACGAGGGGACACTGCTACTTCCTAACCAATTCTGAAGATCTCGTCTTCTAGCTTTGAACTAGTTTGGAGTGTAATGATCAACATTCCTCATCAGTGAGACTGAACAGATATGGGTCCTGAATCGACACACCTACCCGATTTTGGGAGTCACAGGCCGTCAGAGGCAGTCGGGCATTCGCGGCGCCCTACTCAGGTCGGTGTGTCCCGCACCGTCATTTTCACACCTCCCGCGAGAAGGGTCTAGCTGCGGCCGCGGCCAGTGGAGGTTGAACCAAGCCCCCAGGAGTGCGCCGGAGTCTTGTGGCCAAACGGCGGTACTACACTTCCTTTGTGGTCTCTAACTCGTTGGATAATTTCTTTTAAACTAAATAAACTACCCAGTATGAACGTTCCCGGGTAGCAGTTCTCTTCCCCCCATCCTAACCCTAACCACTCCCTACCTTTGTACCTAATCCTAATCTTCCTTCCTCCCTCCTAAACCCTAAAACCTCTCCTACTGTAAGAAAGTAAAATCAATGTTTATACTACATGGGCTGTATGATGTAAATCTCGTCAATTCGCTTTTAACGGTGGTGCCTCTCAGCCACCGTAGTGTCGTGTCAGGTGGGTGTGTCGTGTACCATCGTGTACCGCCGTGTACTGGCCGCGACCGCAGCTGGACCATATTGCCTCCCGCGGCCAAAGAAAGTCGGCCAAAGAAATCACTCTGATTGGCTGTTGCCTCTTTTGAATGACGGATACACACGACCGCTGCCTGCTGGTAAGGACAGTTATTGCCACTCGTCGCCTGAAGTCTTTGCGGTGTGTTCATTAGGCGACGTAGCGGAACGAAAAAGTCGGGACGCCTTCGATACGCGTTCTTCGGTTTCAGGTTGGTGTGTAGCGGCCTTAAGAGAGATAGCAGCAAAACCCAAGGCCGTAGACTATGCCGTGGGAACAGAGAAAGTGAAAGGAGAAAACGATGAACTGTGTCAAAGGTTTATATCCCTCAGCAAATGATTCCCCAACACTAACGATAACTTAGACAATGTTATAACTTACGTTGTTGTTGTTGTTGTTGTTGGGGACATTTTCCATCAAATTGAATGACCCGACTGCAGGCAGCATAAGAGGACGAATAACATCAATAAAGAAATTGAGAGACATAGGTGTAAGGTGCAATATCTGTAACTATATAAAAATATTGTATTAGATATCGGACGCTCCTCTCTCCAGTCTATGTCTTGAGATATCTACATTATTATTGCACAACACAAGCTATTGCTACCTCGTCATTTCATAAATCTCAATGAATAATAAATGTATATCTTCCCTTCAGCTCCAGTTGTTCCTGCGACTCCTGCTGCCCGTCCTCTCCATGTAGCTCCTCTTTATCGGCGGCCGTCACGTACGAAACCGACACCAGTCACGCCACGACGCCCAGCGAAGCCCCGCCTCTAATGCTCGACGTCACCATGGAGACCATCACAGCCGCAGCATCTCGTTTGGAGATCGACGAGACACGAATTCTGGTTTCCGAGAGGATGTTGGGCTCCGTGGCCGTTGAGATCGGAGATGAAGTCGCTTCCGGAGAACGGCAAACTGTTGTTGACTCACCGGTTCCCAACCAGGATGTTACGGTGGCGGTTGTTACCATGGCGGTCTCCCCTCTGACCTCCCCCTGCTTAGAGGTGGTTCTTCCTGTTGGAGCTACATCTCCCATCATGCAACAGCTTGACCTAGTACCATGTACCCCAACACTCAGCACCAGTAGTACTTTCCCTAGTCCAAGTGAAGTCCAAATAATAAGCATTGATGGTCCAACTGATGAACATATCCTTACCCCAAAAACCACCTCATTGTCGGGCCCTTCTACCCCAACAGCTAGCACTTCGGACCACAACCCTGATCCAACAAGAACTTTTGATACAGCCAACGTTCCCAGTAGCCCAACCTCGGCACCAGGATCAGATGTTGGAATGACTTTGGCCTTGATAAGTGAAGCGTCTAATCTCCCAAGCCAGGACCCAAATCCTAGCCTTGTGCCAATCCCAGCACCTTCAAACCTTCCCCAAGCCAAAGTACCTTCAACCCGAGCTCCAGAACCAGTTCCCACAAACCTAAGCCCCTTTACAGAACCATTACCCATAAGCCTTCCCCAAACTCCAGACCCTTCACCTTCTAACCTTAACCTAGTTTCAAACCTACAATCTAAACCCACCATAGTCCACGACTGTGAATCTAACCCTATCCTAAAACCAGTACCTGCAAACCTTACCCTTGCGAACCACACCCCGGATCTAACAAGAACTTTTGATACAGCCACCGTTCCCAGTAGCCCAACCTCAGTACCAGCATCAGATGTTGAAATGACTTTGGCCTTGAAAAAAGACGCAACTAAATCTCCAAATCCAGACCTAAATCCTAGCCTTGTGCCAATCCCAGCGACTTCAAACCTTACCCAGGCTCCGGAGCCAGTACCCACAAACCCAAACGCCTTTCCAGACCCAATGCCCACAAGCCTTCCCAAAACTCCAGACTCTTTGCCTTTAATCCATACCACAAATCCAAATCTACGACCTAACATCAACATAGCTCCAGACTGTGAATCCAAACCCCAAAACCTTCTCCTTCCTACAGAAGCACCGAAATTAGCACATTTCCTGATACAAGAACCGTCACCTGGGTCACCTGGGTCTGGTCTAGCCTCGGTTCCTCCCAACCCGACCTCAGACAAGAACCCAAACCACGGTTCTGTTGCTATTCTGGTTTCTTGTCAAGATCCAGCCCCAGAATCCGCCGATGTAACGGCTCAATCGACAGAACAAGACCTTATCAGTCCGTTGCCATCAAATATCCAGGCTGGATTTAGTTCTGGATCTTGTACAAGTGTTGGTTCTAGAACAAGTCCAATATCGGTTCCTGCTCCAGTGCTTACGTTGACCACACCTGCATCCTCCCCTTCCTCTTGCCCAGCAATAACTATAGAATCATCGTGTACACCTGTAGCCCTCTCCCCATCCTCACCCCTTTCCTTGTCTTCAACTTTTCTCCCGGCCCCAGCTTTACTCCTGGACCCCCTCACTGCAATGCACCAGTCCAACAAAAGTGGATCTTCTTCTGGCCACGCCTCCTCTCTTTCCCCCTCGCCTCGTGCTACCCAGTCGCCGCCGAAACAGACCTTATTTTCCCCCTGTGTGGATATCTTTGAACCGGGACCTCCAAACTGGGAGGACGACGAGGACGACCAGGAAACCGAGGACAACGACGATGAGGAGGATGAGGACATGGGAGCGGATGAAAGCCAGTATAGACACCGGCGACTTACCGGCGACTCTGGCATCGAGGTGTGTAGGTGTCGGGTGGAGGATGAGGATGAGGAAGAGGAGGAAACGAAGGAGGATGGGATTCAAGAAGGAGGTGGAGAAAGGGATAAAAAAGGAGGAGGAAATGGTGATCTTCATGACAGTGTGGACTGCCCGGCACGAGGTCAGATGACCACAGGGGAAGGACTTGTACTGTGCACCTCCACCGATACTCCAATATCCGAGGAAGGCGCCTCCGAAGTCGTCATTGTCGTGGAGTCCGTGTGATTGACAGGAAGTGGGCGGAACAAACCATTCATCATCCAGGCAAGGGTTGAAGTTAATGATGGCCTTCACCCCTTAGAACTGTTATTTGAGATTGTCCTGATAGATGATTGTGATTGCGGTTACGTCATGTGATGTTTGTTCGGCAATTGTTTGTCAGATCAGCAAAGGGTGTCGGGCTTTAGGAGGAGATTCAACAGGATGCTCACGAGGAAAGGTTTTAGTGCGATGTGGTTTGGAGGTTTCTGCATGGAGAGGCATTTTCTTAAATTGCATCCAGGGTTGATCCAATTGGACAAATACTGCACTACAGCATTCACGACACACTGGGGTCGAGGTTCGGCCAAGTCGTATTCACAAATGAAAGATAGCAATTCTTCTGAAATTACCCTAGGTGCAATTTTATTGGAGATAACCCAATCTGTCCACCCATAGTATTTTACCCTAACAACCATTTCTAATATTATACTTGCGTGGTCCGATGACGCTCGCTAGATGTAAACATCATTCCTCTTATCTACGTCTGTCCAAATGAAACGTATGACGTCTGGTTTTGAAACAAGTCAAACTGATCGCTTTGGACACGAAAACCGACTAATGTGGGAGGATGATTCACTCTGACTGACAGAGGGACGACTGATTCATCAGAAAGCTTACTTCGATGTACAAGTCAGTCAAGGGAAGGGAAATTAGGGAGACAGTTTCTCAGATTGGATGTTTTCATGACAACTTGGTCCTGTATGGAAGATTCCTGGGTTTTTTCCTGTGCGTCAGTGGACAAAAGCTTTTTGCATAAATAGGAACAAACAATAGACACTTTTAGACGGAAACAAAGCCCCAAACAAAAGGGATGTGAACACGTCATCGCTATCGTCTTTGTCTCTGAATTTGAGGACGGATACAACAAAACGTTGTAGAAACCAAACGATCTAGAGCAGGGGTGTCAAACTCAATTTCATCGCGGGCCACATCAGCATTATGGTTGCACTCAAAGGGCCGGTTGTAACTTTAAGACTATATAAAAATACATATATAAATATATCATATATATAAAATAATGTATTATATGACATCATTGCCTCTGCTTTGGATTATCATCGGATAGGGTAATAACTTCATAATTAACTACGTCTGAAAGCATAGGGCAAGTCTCTTCAGTGCGTATGTCCCAAAATGATTTTAAAAGAAAAGCCAAATTCTGGAGAAAAAGAAATAGAAGTGACATTTAGAAACAAAAATCTAGTTCTGAGAAAAAGGAATTCTATGAAAAAAATGCATATTTTGAAGAAAAAAAGGCAAATTCTGAGAAAAAAGTCATATTTGAGATGCATTGTGGGACATGTAGTTTATGGGCAACGTGCTTCTGTAGCATGTAACCGTATAATAAACATATTATATTCTTTGCAAACTCTTGTGGGGCCACATAAAATGAAGTCGCGGGCCGAATGTGGCCCCCGGGCCTTGAGTTTGACACCCCATGGTCTAGAGTCTTATCTCTAAAATATTCTCTTTCTGCATCCCTCCATAGCCATCTTCCTTTTTATCATTCAGAACCCTCGATTATATTTTATTCTGATGGATAAATCAACAAAGTCAAGCTATTTTAGGACCCGAACTGGCGGTAATCTGAATCGTGTTAAAGAATTGGAGAATATATAATTTGTTTTAAGGACTTATGGACGTGTGGATATTGATATTTTGTGACAGAAAGACATAAAGGTAGAGTATATTTTGTCAATGATAGAACAAACGTTTTTGTTGTACATGCTGGTGTATGTCCAATTAGTGAAGAGCAATATTTTTCATCAGCAAGAGTCTGTATATAAACGACGCCCCCTAAAAAAGGAAAGAAGCTAAAGCAATGTTTTGGTAAAAACTTACCCCAGATATAAGTGGACTTTAATTTTAAATATACCTCACTGTTTCCAATCTCCCCAAATCGCTCTGGAAGAACTCAAAATGCATCTAGAAATCAAAGTTTTCAGCAACATGTGCGACTTTCACCCAACAGCAGTGCAACGATTGTAAGTCATTTCCAACACACTTTACGGAGGAATGCCAACACACATTTGTTAAGCTCGATAAGTAGTAGAAGTCCAAATGAATGTGATGATAATACACTGACAGTTGGTTGTACATTTCGGTTAAAAAGTTAATATAAATGTACAACAAAAAAGGCAGGAAAACAAGATGAGGAAAAGGCGGTACAAAGTTTCCCCAAATACACTGCATTGTTGTAGCAGGAAGTATTCTCAAATCTTTAACCCTAAAAATGTCCCTACAAGTTCAATGGAGTGCGAAGATGTGATGTTTTTACCCATTTCACGTCACCTTTCCACGTCTGCTGCCAACACGTGCACTTTTTACTGCCGTTAACGTCAGCTGTTTCAGTTTCAAGTTCACCAAATGTGTGTTGGTCCGAACCAGACGTCAGACTGTTGGAAGAGTCACCAGAGAGTAAAGTCTGACCTTTAGCTAATGAGAGACCGAGTGTACCGAAACCCGAAGTGTTCAAAGAGACAGGAACATCCCATTGGAGGTGGTCACCTGACAATATATCATTAACTCAACCGTCTCCGATGTAAACCCCTTCGAAGTCTGACCCACAAACCCTGTTTCCATGCTGCATCACGACCGGACTTCACTACCCATTTCTCGCAAAAAGACGACGGGTGTACCTTTGCAGATAATGCTACGTCGGACCTCCCTACGACAAAAGCAATGTCCTGCCATGGAAAAGGACTCGCGTGGACTTCAAATGGCAGCAACAGAGCGCACAGTTTCTACGTCTAAATCTGGGTGTTTTGGAAGTCAGATTGGAAACCAAGGTGCACAAGATTGGATTCACACGTGGATGGATTCACTAATCCAATATTTTGTTTTTTAAACCTATTGCGGAGCTGAATTCACAGAAATATGGTTCCGAGTAAACGTGGATGTCAAAGAGAGCTCAAGCGGATTGCTACGATGGCGGATCGGCGTCGAAAACTACACCTTCGATTGAGTGTACGCCGACTATTCGCCTGTTGACCGTAAGAGTTCGTAGAGGCTTCAAGGACCTTTTCTCAAGGGTCATACCTAGCCATTGATGTTGTGGTTGATGGTGTTTTTTGTTTACCTGAACTAATAAGGTTATATATCTCCATGGTTAAAAGAGTGCCATTTCTACTTGACCACTGTTACTACTTAGCGTTAGATGGAGCGGCTCTCGCTCTGCGTGGGTGTGGACTTTCGACCTGAGTGACTGGGAAAATGTTCGGTCCAAAATCTGTCTGTTGTAGCTCGAGTTCCCAAAGGCTCTGCCGCTCTGAAATCAGCCTTGTGAAAAAAGGGAAATTTCCGCCAAACAATGTGGGATTTTACCCAAATATCCTTCCAGAGATAGGAGGTGACGTACAGATGAAACCGTGGAGAATCACCCTGACAACGAGCTGATGTTAGGGCGTTTAAAGCATTTGGAAAACTCCTATTTATCCTTTTTTGTTGAGTCAAACCGGGGCAAGTTTTTCATCAAATGTTGGTGGGACAAAGAATCTCTGATGGATCGTTTCACACTGACTGGATTCACATTGATAAGATGAGACTTTAGTGCATTTAGTTAAAGATTGGTAAAGTCCCCAAATGACCCAAAAAAGTAAAAGGTTCAAGACTTATTTGGGGAATTTTTACCGCCATCTCTTACGGTAGCTTTGGAAAACTACTGCTTTTTATTTTTCATAAATCATCTTTGGGAAAGTTTTTAGCCGTTGACTGATGTTTAATTTCTTGAGACACAACTGGTCCTGATGTAATGTGAACCCAGTCACACAATTCTGGCCTCATGTCTTTAAAGAACTTCCACTTGTTCCACGAGGATATTGGATTTAGCTTCACCTGTGGTGTTTGACAAATTATTTAATTTACTAAAAGCGTCCGTATGTTCCTCCGTCTAAATAATGTTTTTATCTCGTTGTTTCTTGTCTGCTGTCCTTCCTGTTTGCATGAGGTTTCCGTCGGAGGAGTGGAAGGAAGCAGAGGAGAGACTGGTCTTTAAAATCCCTTAATATTACGATGATAACGATGATAATTATTAGAAATACTAAATTATTAGTGAGTGTGTATGTGTGGATGTATGTGTGTGACCTAACTAAACCAGCCTGTTCTAAAAGTGTGTGAAGATATACTGAATAAAAACTGTCAAATCTACTAAAAGTCTGTCTTTATTCACTGGTACTAATAATTACAACAAAACTGGAGATTAATCATTATTTATTTATTAAAACATTATTAATGTCAAGTTACACTCAAAAAACAAAAAGGAAGTTAATCATAAAAACATAATATTTATATGGCTTACTTACACTTTGTTTAAATTACAAGCAAATCATTTAAACTAGCTTAGCATTAGCCTAGCATTAGCTTATATTTATACTTTTTTTATTGTAAGATGTTTTTATTTAGAGGTTAAGTAGGGGTTAAGCTAACTTTCTCTAATTTTACTGTAAATGTAAATATGTTGAAAATCAAGGTCGCTACGTCCTAATCCAAAAAACCCTACTTTTTGATTAAATGGAGTTATAATAAAACAAAATGTGCCGTTTTCATGACCTATTACAAATTATATTTTATTATAATCAGAATAATAAAGGACTATTAGTGTGCATATTAACACAGTCATAGTTTAAGGTTAGTTTTCACGTCAGCATTTGAATGTCACATCATGTCAAATGTGATCTTAATCACAAAAATATAGTTTTATGATTGTAAACTCCGCCCCTTTCACTTGGCCCCACCTCCTTTTCACTAAGCCCCACCCTCCCACCCCTCCCTGGGAGTGACCACGACCTTATAAGGCAGCGGCTGAAGGACGACGCCCAGTCGCCCCTGCAGGTTGGGCGGGGAAGCCCCGTCCGGCAGCTTGAAGCTCATTCGCTGGAGCAGAGACGACAGGAAGAGGAACAGCTCCAGCCTGGCCAGTGATTCGCCGACGCAGACTCGAGGCCCCGCCCCAAACGGCATGAAGCAGGGGGGCGTCACCCGGTGTCCCCGGTCGTCAAGGAAACGGTCTGGAAAGGCGGGAAAAAGTGTTCAGGTGCATTTTTTTAAGTAGGATTTTTCCGATTAGGTAGTTGTATTTTGTGTTTTACCTGGGTTAAAGAGGTCCGGTGTGTCCCAGTGTTCGGGGTCGTGGTGAATCGCCCACATGTTCACCAAAACTCGAGTCCCACGACGGACCGGGTGACCTCCAATACTACGAGAGAGAGAGAGAGAGAGAGAGAGAGAGAGAGAGAGAGAGAGAGAGAGAGAGAGAGAGAGAGAGAGAGTTTTAAACATTTCTGCAGCTTATAGCTATTTCCATTATTGTTAAAACTGTCAGTTATTTCCTGACAAATGGTCACAAAAAATTGCGTATTTAAGGTGTAGTATTTAAGGTGTAGGATTTAAGGTGCTGTATTTAAGGTGTAGTATTTAAGGTGTAGTATTTAAGGTGTAGTATTTAAGGTGCTGTATTTAAGGTGCTGTATTTAAGGTGTAGTATTTAAGGTGCTGTATTTAAGGTGCTGTATTTAAGGTGTAGTATTTAAGGTGCTGTATTTAAAGTGTAGTATTTAAGGTGTAGTATTTAAGGTGTAGTATTTAAGGTGCTGTATTTAAGGTGTAGTATTTAAGGTGCTGTATTTAAGGTGCTGTATTTAAGGTGTAGTATTTAAGGTGTAGTATTTAAGGTGTAGTATTTAAGGTGCTGTATTTAAGGTGTAGTATTTAAGGTGTAGTATTTAAGGTGTAGTATTTAAGGTGCTGTATTTAAAGTGTAGGATTTAAGGTGTAGTATTTAAGGTGTAGTATTTAAGGTGCTGTATTTAAGGTGTAGTATTTAAGGTGCTGTATTTAAGGTGCTGTATTTAAGGTGTAGTATTTAAGGTGCTGTATTTAAGGTGCTGTATTTAAGGTGTAGTATTTAAGGTGCTGTATTTAAAGTGTAGTATTTAAGGTGTAGTATTTAAGGTGTAGTATTTAAGGTGCTGTATTTAAGGTGTAGGATTTAAGGTGCAGTATTTAAGGTGCTGTATTTAAGGTGCTGTATTTAAGGTGTAGTATTTAAGGTGCAGTATTTAAGGTGCAGTATTTAAGGTGCTGTATTTAAGGTGCTGTATTTAAGGTGTAGGATTTAAGGTGTAGTATTTAAGGTGCTGTATTTAAGGTGTAGGATTTAAGGTGTAGGATTTAAGGTGTAGGATTTAAGGTGCTGTATTTAAGGTGTAGGATTTAAGCTGCAGTATTTAAGGTGCAGTATTTAAGGTGTAGGATTTAAGGTGCTGTATTTAAGGTGCTGTATTTAAGGTGTAGTATTTAAGGTGCAGTATTTAAGGTGCAGTATTTAAGGTGTAGTATTTAAGGTGCTGTATTTAAGGTGTAGGATTTAAGGTGCTGTATTTAAGGTGTAGGATTTAAGGTGTAGTATTTAAGGTGTAGTATTTAAGGTGCTGTATTTAAGGTGTAGTATTTAAGGTGCTGTATTTAAGGTGCTGTATTTAAGGTGTAGGATTTAAGGTGTAGTATTTAAGGTGTAGTATTTAAGGTGTAGTATTTAAGGTGCTGTGTTTAAGGTGCTGTATTTAAGGTGTAGGATTTAAGGTGTAGTATTTAAGGTGTAGTATTTAAGGTGTAGTATTTAAAGTGTAGTATTTAAGGTGTAGTATTTAAGGTGTAGTATTTAAAGTGCAGTATTTAAGGTGTAGTATTTAAGGTGTAGTATTTACCTGCTGTCCGTCATGGCGGTGTGCGGAATCAGCACTGGACTGACCGGTCTGATCCTCATGCCCTCGTTGATCACACTCTCCAGGTACGGCAGCCGGACTCGGTCCGACACACAAACCGGACGCTCACCCAGCTGTTCGTCCAGCTCCGCTTGAACCCTGCGCTGCACCTGCAGCACAAGTACCTTTACTACCCCGAGAGTACACACACTACACCGAGAGTACACACACTCTACACCGAGAGTACACACACACTACACAGAGAGTACACACACACTACACCGAGAGTACACACACACTACACCGAGAGTACACACACACTACACCGAGAGTACACACACTCTACACCGAGAGTACACACACTACATCGAGAATACACACTACCCCGAGAGTACACACACTCTACACCGAGAGTACACACACACTACATCGAGAGTACACACACTCTACACCGAGAGTACACACACACTACATCGAGAATACACACTACCCCGAGAGTACACACACTACACTGAGAATACACTCTCTCTACTCTGAGAATACACACAGAGTACACACACAGAGTACACACACAGAGTACACACACAGAGTACACACTGAGAGTACACACAGAGTACACACAGAGTACACTGAGAGTACACACAGAGTGCACACAGAGTACACTGAGAGTACACACACAGAGTGCACACAGACTACACTGAGAGTACACACAGAGTACACTGAGAGTACACACAGAGTGCACACAGAGTACACTGAGAGTACACAGAGAGTACACACTGAGAGTACACACAGAGTACACACTGAGTACACACAGAGTACACACAGAGTATACACTGAGAGTACTCACTGAGAGTACACACAGAGTACACACAGAGTACACACAGAGTACACACAGAGAGTACACACAGAGAGTACACACAGAGAGTACACACAGAGTACACGGTCAGGTACTGCAGTACTACCTGGGGGTGGTGCAGTATGAAGGCCAGGATCCACAGCAGCGTGGTGGATGTGGTTTCCACGCCGGCCCCAAACGCCTCGGCTGCCGTCATCAGGACGTGATCGTCTGTGATGCCCCCCCCCTCCTGATGCCCCTCCCCCTCCTGATGCCCCTCCCCCTCATGATGCCCCGCCCCCTGACCCTGCAGCAAGGCATCCAGAAGGTCCCGCGGGGGCCCGTCACTCAGGGACGCCTGCAGGAGAGTTAATACAATACAGCATTTCATTGAGTATTTGCAGATACAGCGTACGCACACGTTTAGTACGCACGCGTTAGTACGCACGCGTTTGTACGTACAAAAGTTAAACTACATAAAAAATTAACAGGATAAAAACTATTTTTAAAATCAGTTTAAATGGAAGCCGCTTTAGGGACAGGAAGTGCATTTAGCTGTATGCGAATAATTTCTATAAATAAATGTAAATTATGAATAAAATATAATATATATGCAAAATAATAAAAACAATATTACAAGTATTTAAAAAATACTCTAATATACGGTTATGTTTTCTACAGGGTATTTAAACATATTTCAACATTACTCCGCGCATGTCTGAATGGACGGTGTCGTGAGTTGCCGTCACCTGGTGCTCCTCCAGTTTGCGGCTCAGCAGCCGGTCCCTGACGGCGATGCAGCGCTTCAGCGTCCGGAGGCGCCGGTTGGGAAACAGCTGAGAGGCAGCGCGTTGGAAGTCATGAGAGTTACCATGTGATTCAAAGGTGTTTTGTGGAAAGTCATGGTCTTTTTTGTACGGAAGAGGATTAGGGCCACATGAATATTTTTTTTGGGAGGATTTAAAAATATATATATATTTGTTCTGAGAAATAAAAGTCAGAATTCTGACTTTTTTTGGTGGTGTGTTCACAAACTACAACAAACTTGCATATTGACTACATTACATATTCTCCAGTTGCAGAACACAAACCTGACTTGACAGAAATGTAATTTGTTCATGTAATACTGCTAAGATGTTTAAGGATTCAAACAAGAACAGTTGCATGCTTCATTGTTCCTATATGGAAACAGACAGTTGTAAAATACAATGTACTGTCTGCTCCCTCTTGCTTTGTGTGCATTGTAAAATGATATGCCGCTTACCCAGGTGAATAACTTGTGTAAAAGCATGAATGTGGAGCTAACCCCTTATCTGACCATTGACTGGAATATAAAGCTGCAAAGCAAGTGCCTTGTTCAAAGCATACTTGTTTATTTAGAACCTATTTTATACTAGTGTAAAAAGTCATTCAGACATAATCTTAAAATAATGCTTAAAATGTTTTATGATCAAATGTTTCCTCAGGTGTCACATCGCCTTGATTCCAAATGTCTTGTTAAAGTTTCAAGTGGTGGACTGGGTGGTTCTTCTAAATACACATACACACTTTCCCTATACACACACGCACACACACACACGACTCTCAGATGTGCATATACAGACTGAATAGTCTTCTACCAGTTCTCTTAGTTATGAGAAGTTATGATTACAATTGTTTGCTTTTTACTAAGATTGCAAGTGTTGCTTTGATACTGAAAGACATTCTGAAGGTAAGTTATGTCTCAACATCTGTTTTGCAGGCATTGTTGTGTGCAACAAAACCTATCTTTTATTTTTGGATACTTTAATAATTGTTATTGCACTGGCAGATATTTGTTCCGTTTCTATATTTCACATCTCGTGGATCAACCAATAATTAAAAAAAAATTGAAATATGTGATGAGGGATTTCTAGAGAGGGTCTACTTCAGGCACCTTGATCCAGGGGTAGATGTCGAGCAGCCCCCCCCCGGCGATGGTCTCCACGATGCCGTCGTTGTACCGCATCACTTCCCTGCAGCTCGGCGTCGCCGTGACGATACGTTGAGCTGAACACCAGCGTGCACACCACGTTAGTGACAGCTCTCGTTATCGCGGGCGACGGGTCGAAGCCCCGCCCCCCTCCGGACAACAGCTCCAAACACAGCTCGTCCACCGAGGACCGGACTAAAGGAAACACGTAATACATATATATAATAACAAGTATTCTTATTACATCCAGCTGGAGGAAGAGATTACACTCTAAGAGTTATCCATCTGTAAAGGAACAGCAGACTTTGATATTGAAAGTCTCTGGAGCTTCACATCGTGTTAGTGAAGTGTCCGCTTGACCGTCGAAGAGAACAATTCTTAAACGAAACTCAAAAGACTCGAGACCGTTACGAGTGAAACCGATTGGAAGGAAGATAATGTTCCAGTCACCCACGAACACGTGTTCACAGATCATCCAAAACATCTCACATGTGTTCTGAATACTGCAACATAAAAGACAGGTTTTAGTTAAATATTCAGGAGTAGTATCGTATTATGTTCCATGCATTATTCTCAATCCTGCAGTGTTGCGCTATGTCCTGTATTAAGTGGACTGTACTCATATAGCGCTTTATCCAGTCTCTAAGACCCCTCAAGGCGCTTTACAGACTGCATGTCGTTCACGCATTCACACAGAGCAGTGTGCCTAACTCTAGGACAGTGCTTCTCAATGTGTGGTGGTGGTCCGCGAGCGCCCCCTAGTGGTCCGTGAGTATATTGGTACAATTTCACATTTTTAATAAATTAAAGTTTTCCCCACTCTCGCGGGAATATCTCCGCAATGGAGCGAGCTTAAGTTTCACTGTCGACTGCATGATATAGCCCAGCGCAACACCTTCGTCACACATGTTGCCACTTGTTTGTACCATGTTCAGGCGATTAGTAATCTGTTCTAGAAAAACGATGTGATTTTGGATATTTGTGGAGTTAGGTGGTCCGCGAGTGTTTTTTTATTGGTTGAGTCCTTGGTGTGAAAGAGTTTGAGAAACACTGGTCTAGGACCTCACACACACACACACACACACACACACACACACACACACACCACACACACACACACACACACACACACACACACACACACACACACACACACACACACACACACACACACACCACACACACACACACACACACACACACACACACACACACACACACACACACACACACACACACACACACACACACACACACACACACACACACACACACACACACACACACACACACACACACACACACACACACACACACACACACACACACACACACACACACACACACACACACACACACACCACACACACACACACACACACACACACACACACACACACACACACTGATCTCTCAGGGTTCAGTGTCCCGCCCAAGGATACATCGACATGTTGGCTGCACGGGCTGGGATCGAACCCACAACCTTCTAGTTGAAAGACGACCGCACGCCCTCGCAGCCACAGTCGCCCCCTATTAACGCTGTTCTGTACCGATGTCCCGCAGGCGTCCGCTGCCCTCCCCGAACAGAGTGAAGGAGTCGTGGACGAGGCGGCGGTGCGTCTTCCAGAGCGGAGAGAAGTCTGCGAAGGCGATGTCTTTCCCCCCCCGAGTCAGCAGGTCCGTGGTCACCTGCGCGGGAATGAGGATGCTTTAATACACGTCTCTACTGTCAGTTACTCATATCGTGCTGCATCTTTGGGTCTTTGCTGTATTTATGTCCGGTATTTATTCTGCAGCAGGAACACGTTTTAAAAATGAAAGGATTTGAGAACACGTTGGTCTTCCTGTGAAAGTAGGACGGTATACTGAAGAAGACCTTTTTGGACAAAATTAGGACTTTTTAAAGACTTAGAATACTTTTATAACTAAATTGAGCACTTGTTATGAACCCCCCCCCTCACCATGAAGGGTCTGCCAGCGAACTCCCTCCCGCGCTGCAGCAGGACCTCTCTGGCCTCCTGGTGCCGGTTCAAGACCACCGAGAGGTGAGGGCCGAGGAGCAGCGAGAACACGGGGCCGTACCTCGGGAGAGAAGGAGCACAGCTCAGAGGAAGCTCCGAGGTAATGCAGAAGGCTCTTTGAGAAAGTACAGAAATAATACACAAGATGTACATGTATGTATACAGAAAATAAATGAAAGAAGAAATTAAATAAACAGGAAACACAGAAACAACACAGACGATATATATATATATATATATATATATATATATATATATATATATTGTTGGGGAAGTATTCCCAAGGCCCGTAACCGGGACCCAGTGATCAGTTCTGACCCGAGGAGCAGGGGCCGGGGTGCTGACCCACACGGCAGCAGCGAGCAGGTCCTGGCTGTAATGCAAGGGGACACCCCGGCCCCTCCTCTTCATCGCGGTCCTGGATCACGCGCTCAGGAAGGCCATCGGTGGACGAGAGCAGGATCTCGGCTTCGCTCTGACACCAAGGAGGTCGAGGCGACACCCAGCAGCAGTCCTGACTCCTGACAGACCTGGACTCTGCGAGGCGACACCAGCCTGCTCTCCGACAGCGTGGAGCGAGCACAGGACGTCTGCACGGAGTGGAGTCAGAGGGTGCCACGGCGGCCTGAGGTCATCGCCGATAACATCTGACCGGACATCCACCTCTGACGACAACAGACGGCCTGGGCTTAAAGACGTCCAGGCCTTCCAGTGCCTGGCTCATGGGTCAACTCAACCGAGCAAGCTCTCAAGGTGAAGAAGGCCCTTGCATGGAGGGCCCTGAGCGGCATGGCCAGTGTCTGGAGCTCCAACCTGCCCGTCCAATCAGAGTCAGCCTCTTCTACGCAGCGGGAGAGTCTGTTCTCCTCTCAGTGAAGGACTCTGAAGCCGCCCGGCTCGTCTCTGGACGGATGAAGGCTGCGAGCAGTACTTAAGTCAGCAAGAGTGAACATGTAACCAACAACATCCTGTACGAGGGAATACCAAGGGCGAGCGAGGACATGCGGGGCGAGCGAGGACATGCGGGGCGAGCGAGGACATGCGGGGCGAGCGAGGACATGCAGCCAGGAGAATGAGACGAGCAGGACAAAGGCATCAAGAGCTGCCGGCCGGCAAAGCGGTGCCGTGGGACCAACACGCGGGCATCGGTCACGAGGACGTCCCGCACCAACATACGTGGACGTGCTCAAGAACGACGCAGGAGCACAACGCACCAATGAACTGGCCGGATGTCTGGAGACCCGGGAGGCCCGGTTCCAGAACAAAAGGACTCAGGGTGCATCTGAGATTAGAGAGGGTGCAGTGGCAAAGTGCTATTGTTATAAGTGGGGAGTGGACCTAACACCCTCTATGGGGTCTTCACCTCCTCTAGGGGGGGTCCGGGGGCATGCTCCCCCGGGAAGATTTATTGTTAAATATTGAAGTTAAAAGCATCGATCTGGTGCACTTTGAGAGCAACATTAAGAGATCTATCTATGTGCTCGGTCCCAGTCCCTCATCACGTAGCCTATCAGAGCATGGCGCCAGTTGTTGCAGCCAGTCGTGATGAAGGCATCTGACGGACTTGAACTGAAATGTCTGCATGCAGAAGATGGCATCTTTTGTACAGGAATATTCAGCCCATCTCTGTTGTGAAACCATGAGCTGCACAATGAGCGCCTCGCCCCGCTGGACAGGCGAGTTGGTACCTGTTTAAATACACCTGGGCAGGCTCTGTCCTCTCAGAGGTCCTCTGGTACTTGCGGGCCGCCGAGGGGTGGCGGTGTTTGGGGCAACGAAGACGGCTGCGGCTGCTCCGCCTCCGTGGGCGAGGCGGGCAAAGCCGGCGAGTCGGGCGGGAGGACGTTAGTGTCCACGACAGTAACGTAACGTCCCCATGATCTGAACTGGTATACCTGCAGCAGATGCAGTGTGTGCTGGCGATACGGGCTGGCTGGTTGAACCATGTTCTGATCCATCACTGACGCTGGGTCAGCACCTTGTCCTCGGAGCGGCACAGGGCACGCGCACCTGACATAATGACGCTACTTACCGTTTACATTGATCAAATAAATGCAGCAGACAATGCTATTCAACCACAAGTACCATTTATTTTATTTCAACTGTATTCTTCTTCTTCTTATAATTATTACTACTATTGTTAGTAATAGTCGACAAAATGTAATATTTTTCTCTCAGTGCCCCGTGTCTCTGAGTCCTGACTCCATCAGAGCTCCAGCTCTCCCCGTCTCTCTGAGTCCTGAGTCCTGAGTCCTGTTGCTTCAGACGGCCCCCTCATGTCTGAGCAGGAGAAATACAGAACCAAAAGCCAACATGCAGAAAGGAAACAGAGGAATATATAAACGGAGAGAAACTTAGAAATTAAGAAATCCAGAAAAACTGAAATAAACAGAGAAAAAAGCCACAGAAAAGGCTTTGAAGGACACTTGAAGGGAAAGTGAAGTCTTAAGGGTTTATGCTGAGACGTCCTCTCACCTGTGTCCCAGCTGAGTGAAGAGCAGGTGGGGGGGGAGACCTCCTCGCATCCAGGGGAGGCTGCCCAGCAGGGGGAGAGAGGGGAGAGAGGGGAGAGAGCCAGGAGCCGAGGGGCGAACGAGGAGGAAGAGGAGGAGGAAGGCTGCACCAACGAAGAAGAAGAGGACGAGAGAGGAGGGGAGGAGGGACGAGAGAGAGGAGACGAGATGAGAGGACATGGTGAGGAAGTGAGGAGAGAGAGAGAGAGGACGCTTATATGCACACTGTCCAAGGTCTGAGAGAGTGTGCGTGTGTGCGCATGTGTGTGTGTGTGTGTGTGTGTGTGTGTGTGTCAGCCTTGATGTTATCAGCTGTGCGTCATCCGTTTCGTTCCAGCTCTCGCTGACTTTGAGGACACTTGGTTCAAAGTGTTTCAAAGCTCTCGCTGACTTTAAGGACACTTGGTTCAAAGTGTTTCAAAGCTCTCGCTGACTTTAAGGACACTTGGTTCAAAGTGTTTCAAAGCTCTCGCTGACTTTAAGGACACTTGGTTCAAAGTGTTTCAAAGCTCTCGCTGACTTTAAGGACACTTGGTTCAAAGTGTTTCAAAGCTCTCGCTGACTTTAAGGACACTTGGTTCAAAGTGTTTCAAAGCTCTCGCTGACTTTAAGGACACTTGGTTCAAAGTGTTTCAAAGCTCTCGCTGACTTTAAGGACACTTGGTTCAAAGTGTTTCAAAGCTCTCGCTGACTTTAAGGACACTTGGTTCAAAGTGTTTCAAAGCTCTCGCTGACTTTAAGGACACTTGGTTCAAAGTGTTTCAAAGCTCTCGCTGACTTTAAGGACACTTGGTTCAAAGTGTTTCAAAGCTCTCGCTGACTTTAAGGACACTTGGTTCAAAGTGTTTCAAAGCTCTCGCTGACTTTAAGGACACTTGGTTCAAAGTGTTTCAAAGCTCTCGCTGACTTTAAGGACACTTGGTTCAAAGTGTTTCAAAGCTCTCGCTGACTTTAAGGACACTTGGTTCAAAGTGTTTCAAAGCTCTCGCTGACTTTAAGGACACTTGGTTCAAAGTGTTTCAAAGCTCTCGCTGACTTTAAGGACACTTGGTTCAAAGTGTTTCAAAGCTCTCGCTGACTTTAAGGACACTGGTTCAAAGTGTTTCAAAGCTCTCGCTGACTTTAAGGACACTTGGTTCAAAGTGTTTCAAAGCTCTCGCTGACTTTAAGGACACTTGGTTCAAAGTGTTTCAAAGCTCTCGCTGACTTTAAGGACACTTGGTTCAAAGTGTTTCAAAGCTCTCGCTGACTTTAAGGACACTTGGTTCAAAGTGTTTCAAAGCTCTCGCTGACTTTAAGGACACTTGGTTCAAAGTGTTTCAAAGCTCTCGCTGACTTTAAGGACACTTGGTTCAAAGTTAGTTTTCTCAGAAAGCTTTATTTCGTATTTAAGGCTTTTCTCTGTTTTCGCTCCAAAGCACACTCAGCCGTCAGAGGGAGAGGTGCATTGTGGGTAATGCAGGCGGCATGTTTTTGACTTTGAAGAGAGAGCTGCAGACGACAGAAAATGAAGGACAAACTGAGTGTGTGTGTGTGTGTGTGTGTGTGTGTGTGTGTTGGGTGGAGTGTGTGTGGGCGAAGTAAGAGACACTGTTGCCATGGCGCCGTGCCACCTTCTGCTCCCTCCACCTGTTATAAATCACACTCACTCACACACACACACACACACACACACACACACACACACACACACACACACACACACACACACACACACACACACACACACACACACACACACACACACACACACACACACACACACACACACACACACACACACACACACACACACTCGCAACAACACACACACACACACACGTTACAGCTGCAGTTCCGCTCCTGGCCGCTAGAGGCTGCTCCATTCTTCATTAAAGTGAACAGGGAGAACTTTTGTTCTGGTATTTAAGTTAAGTTAAAGAGACTCTATACTTCTTCCTTAGCTACAGCTAAATGACACTTTGATTAATAATCATTCATTCAGAAAAGAGTCTGCAGAAGTATCTGTAGTAAAAACGAGTACTTAGTGAAAGTTACCGTGACATTGCATGTGTGAGCAGAGGGATACCCTGCTGTGTGGGTCCTCGTGCGACCTCACAAGCACACGCGCTGCAGGGACATCAGATCTCAGGAGCAGTTATTATTAAATACATGTTATTTATAACCGGCGGACATTTTGTCACGTTCTCCGGTTTCAGCACCGCGGACAGCTCCGCGCGCGCACGCTGTACTGTATATCATGATATAACATCATATTAATATGCATGGGTATTTAAATATATCACCGCTCCACGTATGACATGCCTTCACGTGCACCGTCGCCCGTGATGCTGTCGCCATGGAGACGAGAGGAGATTGAGCGCAAGCGTTATGTAAAGAGGAAGTGAGGAGCTGCAGATTCATGAGCAGCTATTGTTGTTGTTGTTGTTGTTGTTTTCAACATATTGTTTTCCTTTCTTAGGTCCTTTATGACGATGTGAAGACTTTCACTTTCTGATTCTGCAAAGTAAGTACTCTGAGACGACAACAACAACAACAACAACAACAACAACAACAACAACAACAACAACAACAACAGCTATGCATGTATTATCTGTAATAAAGAGTCCTCTCCTGCTGATGTCCAGGTGTATATCAGTGTGTAGTGTCTCTACTTTAAAGAGTCCTCTCCTGCTGATGTTCAGGTGTATATCAGTATGTAGTGTCTCTACTTTAAAGAGTCCTCTCCTGCTGATGTTCAGGTGTATATCAGTGTGTAGTGTCTCTACTTTAAAGAGTCCTCTCCTGCTGATGTTCAGGTGTATATCAGTATGTAGTGTCTCTACTTTAAAGAGTCCTCTCCTGCTGATGTTCAGGTGTATATCAGTGTGTAGTGTCTCTACTTTAAAGAGTCCTCTCCTGCTGATGTTCAGGTGTATATCAGTATGTAGTGTCTCTACTTTAAAGAGTCCTCTCCTGCTGATGTTCAGGTGTATATCAGTGTGTAGTGTCTCTACTTTAAAGAGTCCTCTCCTGCTGATGTTCAGGTGTATATCAGTGTGTAGTGTCTCTACTTTAAAGAGTCCTCTCCTGCTGATGTTCAGGTGTATATCAGTATGTAGTGTCTCTACTTTAAAGAGTCCTCTCCTGCTGATGTTCAGGTGTATATCAGTGTGTAGTGTCTCTACTTTAAAGAGTCCTCTCCTGCTGATGTTCAGGTGTATATCAGTATGTAGTGTCTCTACTTTAAAGAGTCCTCTCCTGCTGATGTTCAGGTGTATATCAGTATGTAGTGTCTCTACTTTAAAGAGTCCTCTCCTGCTGATGTTCAGGTGTATATCAGTGTGTAGTGTCTCTACTTTAAAGAGTCCTCTCCTGCTGATGTTCAGGTGTATATCAGTATGTAGTGTCTCTACTTTAAAGAGTCCTCTCCTGCTGATGTTCAGGTGTATATCAGTATGTAGTGTCTCTACTTTAAAGAGTCCTCTCCATCTGATGTTCAGGGGTATATCAGTATGTAGTGTCTCTACTTTAAAGAGTCCTCTCCTGCTGATGTCCAGGTGTATATCAGTATGTAGTGTCTCTACTTTAAAGAGTCCTCTCCTGCTGATGCTCAGGTGTGTATCAGTATGTAGTGTCTCTACTTTAAAGAGTGCTCTCCTGCTGATGTTAAGGTGTATATCAGTATGTAGTGTCTCTACTTTAAAGAGTCCTCTCCTGCTGATGTTCAGCTGTATATCAGTATGTAGTGTCTCTACTTTAAAGAGTCCTCTCCTGCTGATGTTCAGGTGTATATCAGTATGTAGTGTCTCTACTTTAAAGAGTCATCTCCTGCTGATGTTCAGGTGTATATCAGTATGTAGTGTCTCTACTTTAAAGAGTCCTCTCCTGCTGATGTTCAGCTGTATATCAGTATGTAGTGTCTCTACTTTAAAGAGTCCTCTCCTGCTGATGTTCAGGTGTATATCAGTATGTAGTGTCTCTACTTTAAAGAGTCCTCTCTGCTGATGTTCAGGTGTATATCAGTATGTAGTGTCTCTACTTTAAAGAGTCCTCTCCTGCTGATGTTCAGGTGTATATCAGTGTGTAGTGTCTCTACTTTAAAGAGTCCTCTCCTACTGGTGTTCAGGTGTATATCAGTATGTAGTGTCTCTACTTTAAAGAGTCCTCTCTGCTGATGTTCAGGTGTATATCAGTGTGTAGTGTCTCTACTTTAAAGAGTCCTCTCCTGCTGATGTTCAGGTGTATATCAGTATGTAGTGTCTCTACTTTAAAGAGTCCTCTCTGCTGATGTTCAGGTGTATATCAGTATGTAGTGTCTCTACTTTAAAGAGTCCTCTCCTGCTGATG
Organism: Champsocephalus gunnari; assembly: GCA_036324595.1. Lineage (NCBI taxonomy): Eukaryota > Metazoa > Chordata > Actinopteri > Perciformes > Channichthyidae > Champsocephalus > Champsocephalus gunnari. The sequence goes on from CM070441.1 coordinate 1,529,034, forward strand.
TTCAGGTGTATATCAGTATGTAGTGTCTCTACTTTAAAGAGTCCTCTCCTGCTGATGTTCAGTGTATATCAGTATGTAGTGTCTCTACTTTAAAGAGTCCTCTCCTGCTGATGTTCAGGTGTATATCAGTGTGTAGTGTCTCTACTTTAAAGAGTCCTCTCCTGCTGATGATCAGATGTATATCAGTATGTAGTGTCTCTACTTTAAAGAGTCCTCTCTGCTGATGTTCAGGTGTATATCAGTATGTAGTGTCTCTACTTTAAAGAGTCCTCTCCTGCTGATGTTCAGGTGTATATCAGTGTGTAGTGTCTCTACTTTAAAGAGTCCTCTCCTGCTGATGATCAGATGTATATCAGTATGTAGTGTCTCTACTTTAAAGAGTCCTCTCCTACTGGTGTTCAGGTGTATATCAGTGTGTAGTGTCTCTACTTTAAAGAGTCCTCTCCTGCTGATGATCAGATGTATATCAGTATGTAGTGTCTCTACTTTAAAGAGTCCTCTCTGCTGATGTTCAGGTGTATATCAGTATGTAGTGTCTCTACTTTAAAGAGTCCTCTCCTGCTGATGTTCAGGTGTATATCAGTGTGTAGTGTCTCTACTTTAAAGAGTCCTCTCCTGCTGATGATCAGATGTATATCAGTATGTAGTGTCTCTACTTTAAAGAGTCCTCTCCTGCTGATGTTCAGGTGTATATCAGTATGTAGTGTCTCCACTTTAAAGAGTCCTCTCCTCTGATGTTCAGGTGTATATCAGTAAGTAGTGTCTCTACTTTAAAGAGTCCTCTCCTGCTGATGTTCAGGTGTATATCAGTATGTAGTGTCTCCACTTTAAAGAGTCCTCTCCTGCTGATGTTCAGGTGTATATCAGTATGTAGTGTCTCCACTTTAAAGAGTCCTCTCCTCTGATGTTCAGGTGTATATCAGTATGTAGTGTCTCTACTTTAAAGAGTCCTCTCCTGCTGATGTTCAGGTGTATATCAGTATGTAGTGTCTCTACTTTAAAGAGTCCTCTCCTGCTGATGATCAGGTGTATATCAGTATGTAGTGTCTCTACTTTAAAGAGTCCTCTCCTCTGATGTTCAGGTGTATATCAGCGTGTAGTGTCTCCACTTTAAAGAGTCCTCCTCCCTCTTCCCTTTGCTGCCGCAGTGAAGGAAACCCTGCTCCTCTCAGCTGTGCTACGTCACCTCCCGCCTGTCCTTATATGGCGCGGGGATCCCGGCGTCACAACCGGAAGTAGCTCCATGTTTGGGCAGCTACGGAGGGGGGAATCCCTCGCGCCGGAGTCGACCAATCAGGAGGTGCCTGGAGTTACCTAGGAGACGGAGAGTATAAAAGCCGCCGAGGCAGGGAGAGCATCTTCACACAGCACCGAGCTTCACCGGAGGATTTATCCAAACACACACACAACAACACACACTATGCTCCTGCAGCGCGAGGACAGCTTCATGTCGGACTTTGAGGACGCGTGCAGCATGTGGGTGGACAGTGTGGGCTCGAGCCCCAACAGAGACTCTGAGGGGGGGTCCCCAATCTGCCAAGGTGCGTTCAGACAAGTAGAGAATAATGACAGCATGTGTGTTTAGTGAAAACGTGGATATTTAGAATGATTACATTTTGCATTAATATTGTTATTTGTATTTAATATACCACTTTATATTTGAGTTACCTTATCTGCATATTTAAATGTGTAGCTTTTATTTCGGTGCACATTTTTTAAAAATCGATACATAAATAATTGTTTAAATAGAGCAATAGTACTTGTGTTGTATTATTTTAAAGTGTTCATAAAGCACCCTGCCTCGCGCATCGCTGCTGCTGCCCACTGCCGAGTTATTATGCAACGACAATAACCCCCCCCCCTCCTGCAGGGCTCTCTCCGGGAACAGACGCCTCTGACTCGGATTTCTTCTCCGACTTCAGTGACTGCTCCTCGGACTCCCTCTCGCCCTCGCTCGGCTACAGCAACAGCTTCTTCGCGGAGCCGGAGGCGCCACCCCCGGGACTGAGCAGCACCGCGGACGCCATCCTCAACATGATCACGGAGATCGTGGGGATCTGCACCGAGATGGAGCAAGACTCTTCCCCGGATCTTGCAGCCCCTTCCCCGGCCGCAGCCTCTCCTTCCTCCCCCCTCTTCGCTCCATCGCCATCTTCGTCCTCTGGCCCCCCCAGCGGTGAAGCGCCCCCCCCCTCTCGCTGCCATGGTTTCCCACCCAGTTGTGGTGAAAAGCGAGTTTCTGAGCTCCAGCTGCAGCAGCGGGTGCTCCCACTCTTCGATGCCCGGGAATGCCGCTCTGTTCCCGGGCAGCGCGGACCCTCTGCTCCCGCTGTCGACTCTGGAGCAACAGGTGGATGTGTGTGACTTCATCGACTCCCTGCTGGGCTGTGAGGCCGGGCAGAGCGACCTGAAGCCCGGCTTCGAGGTGAAGCAGGAGCCACTGGAGGACTGGCTGAAGGGGTTCCCGGTGACCGGGGGGGATCCCGGTAACTACGTCATCAGCAGACCGGTGAAGACGGAGCTGTTCTCCCCCCCCCACGCTCCCCTCCACCGTGGACGCGCATCTGCTCTCCTCCCTTCTGCAGGGCGCGTTCCCGATAGTCAACATCAGCAGCATGCACGCAGCCCCCAAACAGTCACGCACAGGGAGGAGAGCTCCCGCGCAGAAGGCGAAACCCTTCACGTGCACGATGCACGGGTGCGAGCGCCGCTTCTCGCGCTCAGACGAGCTCAACAGGCACGTGCGCATCCACACTGGACAGAAACCCTTCACGTGCACCATCTGCTCGCGCAGCTTCAGCCGCAGCGACCACCTGACCACGCACACGCGCACGCACACGGGGGAGAAGCCCTTTTCGTGCGACGTGTGCGGCAAGAGATTCGCGCGCAGCGACGAGCGGAAGAGGCATGGGCGCGTGCACGTGAAGCAGCAGCTACGTGCGCAGATGATGGCCGCCTACTCGCTGGCCGTGAACGCGCCTGGCGTCTGAACATGAAGTAACTATCACTGCAGAGAGCAGTAACCGTCAACTGGAAAAAGCGTCGATGTGACGTCACACAGGTGTTCCTCTCACGGCGCATGCGTACAGGAGGAAGCATCTGCAGGTGGAAAAACTACAGACTGAGGACTTTAAACATGTGGAGAGTAACTAAGTACATTTACTCAAGTACTTTTACTTAAGTGTGAGGTACTTGTACTTTACTTGAGTATTTCCATGTTTTGTTACCTTGTACTTCTACTCACTTCAATCAGACTTGAGTTCCACCTGGAGTAAACCACCAGCTACCCTGCAGTCTACAAAGTACTTCAGACTAGCTGCACCTCCACCAGCTACCCTGCAGTCTACAAAGTACTTCAGACTAGCTGCACCTCCACCAGCTACCCTGCAGTCTACAAAGTACTTCAGACTAGCTGCACCTCCACCAGCTACCCTGCAGTCTACAAAGTACTTCAGACTAGCTGCACCTCCACCAGCTACCCTGCAGTCTACAAAGTACTTCAGACTAGCTGCACCTCCACCAGCTACCCTGCAGTCTACAAAGTACTTCAGACTAGCTGCACCTCCACATATCATATATATTATTCTGAAATGGACCAATCTGCACAACGACTACTTTCACAGTCTTTCACTATATTTAGATGAGAATACTTTCTACTTTCACTTGAGGGACATTTTGAATGAGGACTTTTAGATCTGAGTACTTCTACTTTTATTAAAGTACATGATCCGAGTACTTGGACTTCTACTAAAGTACATGATCCGAGTACTTCTACTTCTACTAAAGTACAATATCAGAGAAACCGTCCGTCTGTAAATATTTCTGCATGACGACCAAGTGAATGTCCGGATGTCGTGAAGCTGTTTCCACTCAGAAGATATTTCTATGTTTGTAACACATCTCTATTTTTCTAGTCCGTCTACCTCTTTGTGAGTGTTTTACATGGAGAGTATATGTATATATTTACGTATATATTTACAGTATATATTTACAGTATATATATTTATAGGAGAACACAAAGCCAGATTTCTATGGCGGATTATCGTGCGATGATGTCACTTTTTTCTATGAAAGGAGTCTTCATTCTGGGGTTGAAGCACATTGCTCTATAGCTCTATAGATATCTAGTATAGCACTATAGCTCTATAGATATATAGATTATATATAGCTCTATAGATCTATAGCACTATATATCTATAGATCTATAGCACTATAGCTCTATAGATCTAGATATATATAGCTCTATAGCACACAGTGCAGGTTCAATGTTCATGTTTTCATCGTTCTGCATGGAGGCTGCTGCTGCCAATAAAACTGAGTATCAGAGACATGGTGTCTTCACTCTGCACCACACTACACACACACACCACCACACACACCACACACACACACCACACACACACACACACCACACACACCACACACACACACACACACACCACACACACACACACACACACACACACACACACACCCACACACACACCACACACACACACACACACACACACACACACACACACACCACACACACACACACACACACACACACACACACACACACACACACCACACACACACACACACACCACACACCACCACCACCACACACACACACACACCACACACCACACACACACACACACACACACACACACACACACACACACACACACACACACACACACCACACACACACACACACACACACACACACACTGGGCTTTTATTTTGAAAGGTTAAGGGAGGAAGTGGATCTGGTAGAAGAAACATCTAATCGTATTCATCATCGCTTAATGTTGATTTACTTTTTATCTTCAGACCGTAAAGGATTTGACGAAAAAATACAACTGATCTCGCCCCTCATGATGTAAGCCTAAAGGGCTTGTATTTATCTTCTTCCTCCTCCTCCTCCTCCTCCTCTTCCTCCTCCTCACTTCATTGCTAGGCAACAGATGTTTCCCATAATAGTCCCTGTCGCTATGGCAAGCCGAAGGTCGCGTTGCCGTGGAAACAGCAGCATAAAACCTAACGAGGGATTTTTCATATTTGCACAGGAGCTGATGTGAGTCATCTCGACATCCCATAATACTCTGCTTCATGTTCATCATGAGATATCACCTCCATGATGATTATTCAGTGAGGATTTCATATGACGACTGCAGAAGGCCTAATGTCACTCAATTAGACATGTAGCAACCAGGAAGTGAGTTACAAAGACTACAAAGAGACTTAGAAGGACTACAAAATATGCAAAACAGCTGCAACCGTGAAAAGGAAGAAAACCTCCACAGATGAACGCACGAATACAACCAAGAGACTGACAATGGCCTCAAGGAGACACAACAAGACTAGGAGACTTGAGTAAGACTACAAGGAGACTTAAGAAGACTACAAGGAGACTTAAAAAGACTACAAGGAGACTTAACAAGACTAGAAGGAGACTTAACAAGACTACAAGGAGACTTAACAAGACTACAAGGAGACACAAAAAGACTACAGGAGACTTAACAAGACTACAAGGAGACTTAAAAAGACTACAAGGAGACTTAAACAAGACTACAAGGAGACTTAAGCAAGACCACAAGGAGACTTAAGAAGACTACAAGGAGACATAAAAAGACTACAAGGAGACTTAACAAGACTACAAGGAGACTTAAAAACACTACAAGGAGACTTAAATAGACTACAAGGAGACTTAACAAGACTACAAGGAGACTTAACAAGACTACAAGGAGACTTAAAAAGACTACAAGGAGACTTAACAAGACTACAAGGAGACTTAAAAAGACTACAAGGAGACTTA
>CM070441.1:1534939-1554939 GCA_036324595.1 Champsocephalus gunnari
TTAACAAGACTACAAGGAGACAGAGATTAAGTAAGGACGACAAGGAGACTTAAGAAGACTAGAGGAGACTTAAAAAGACTACAAGGAGACTTAACAAGACTAGAAGGAGACTTAACAAGACTACAAGGTGACACAAAAAGACTAGGAGACTTGAGTAAGACTACAAGGAGATTAGAAGACTACAGGAGACTTAAAAAGACTACAAGGAGACTTAACAAGACTAGAGGAGTACTTAACAGACTACAAGGAGACAACAAAAGACTAGGAGACTTACGTAAGACCACAAGGAGACTTAAGAAGACTACAAGGAGACTAAAAAGACTACAAGGAGACTTAACAAGACCACAAGGAGACTTAAGAAGACTACAAGGAGACATAAAAAGACTACAAGGAGACTTAACAGACTACAAGGAGACTTAACAAGACTACAAGGAGACTTAAGTAAGACTACAAGGAGACTTAAGAAGACTAGAAGGAGACTTAAAAAGACTACAAGGAGACTTAACAAGACTAGAAGGAGACTTAACAAGACTACAAGGTGACACAAAAAGACTAGGAGACTTGAGTAAGACTACAAGGAGATTTAAGAAGACTACAAGGAGACTTAAAAAGACTACAAGGAGACTTAACAAGACTAGAAGGAGACTTAACAAGACCACAAGGAGACTTAAGAAGACTACAAGGAGACATAAAAAGACTACAAGGAGACTTAACAAGACCACAAGGAGACTAAGAAGACTACAAGGAGACATAAAAAGACTACAAGGAGACTTAACAAGACTACAAGGAGACTTAAAAACACTACAAGGAGACTTAAATAGACTACAAGGAGACTTAACAAGACTACAAGGAGACTTAAAAACACTACAAGGAGACTTAAATAGACTACAAGGAGACTTAACAAGACTACAAGGAGACTTAAAAAGATTACAAGGAGACTTAACAAGACTACAACGAGACTTAAATAGACTACAAGGAGACTTAACAAGACTACAAGGAGACTTAACAAGACTACAAGGAGACTTAAAAGACTACAAGGAGACTTAACAAGACTACAAGGAGACTTAACAAGACTACAAGGAGACTTAAAAACACTACAACGAGACTTAAATAGACTACAAGGAGACTTAACAACACTACAAGGAGACTTAAATAGACTACAAGGAGACTTACAAGACTACAAGGAACTTAAACAAGACTACAAGGAGACTTAAAAGATACAAGGAGACTTAACAAGACTACAAGGAGACTTAACAAGACTACAACGAGCCTTTAATAGACTACAAGGAGACTTAAATAGACTACAAGGAGACTAAAAAAGACTACAGGAGACTTAACAAGACTACAGGAGACTTAAAAAGATTACAAGGAGACTTAACAAGACTACAACGAGACTAAATAGACTACAAGGAGACTTAACAAGACTACAAGGAGACTTTAAAAGATTACAAGGAGACTTAACAAGACTACAACAAGACTTAAATAGACTACAAGGAGACTTACGTAAGACTACAAGGAGACTTAAGAAGACTACAAGGAGACTTAAAAGACTACAAGGAGACTTAAGAAGACTACAAGGAGACTTAAAAGACTACAAGGAGACTTAACAAGACTACAAGGAGAACTGAAAAAGATTACAAGGAGACTTAACAAGACTACAAGGAGACTTAAAAAGATTACAAGGAGACTTAACAAGATTACAAGGAGAGTTTAACAAGACTACAAGGAGACTTAAAAAAGATTACAAGGAGACTTAACAAGACTACAACAAGACTTAAATAGACTACAAGGAGACTTAAGAAGACTACAAGGAGACTTAAAAAGACTACAAGGAGACTTAACAAGACTACAAGGAGACTTAAAAAGATTACAAGGAGACTTAACAAGACTACAACGAGACTTAAAACACTACAAGGAGACTTAAAAAGACTACAAGGAGACTTAACAAGACTACAAGGAGACTTACGTAAGACTACAAGGTGACTTAAGAAGATACAAGGAGACTTAACAAGACTACAAGGAGACTTAAATAGACTACAAGGTGACTTAAAAAGACTACAAGGAGACTTAACAAGACTACAAGGAGACTTAAGAAGACTACAAGGAGACTTAACAAGACTACAAGGAGACTTAACAAGACTACAAGGAGACTTAAATAGACTACAATGAGACTAAAAAAGACTACAAGGAGACTTAAATAGACTACAAGGAGACTAAAAAAGACTACAAGGAGACTAAAAAAGACTACAAGGAGACTTAACAGACTACAAGGAGACTAAAAAAGACTACAACGAGACTTTAAATAGACTACAAGGAGACTTAACAAGACTACAAGGAGACTTAAAAAGACTACAAGGAGACTAAAAAAGACTACAAGGAGACTTAAAAAGACTACAAGGAGACTTAACAAGACTACAAGGAGACTTAAAAAGACTACAAGGAGACTTAACAAGACTACAAGGAGACTTAAATAGACTACAAGGAGACTTAAGAGACTACAAGGAGACTTAAAAAGACTACAAGGAGACTTAACAAGACTACAAGGAGACTAAAAAATAAAAAGATTACAAGGAGACTTAACAAGACTACAACGAGACTTAAAAACACTACAAGGAGACTTAAAAAGACTACAAGGAGACTTAACAAGACTACAAGGAGACTTAAATAGACTACAAGCTGACTTAAAAGACTACAAGGAGACTTAACAAGACTACAAGGAGACTTAAGAAGACTACAAGGAGACTTAACAAGACTACAAGGAGACTTAACAAGACTACAAGGAGACTTAAATAGACTACAATGAGACTAAAAAAGACTACAAGGAGACTTAAATAGACTACAAGGAGACTAAAAAAGACTACAAGGGACTAGACTAAACCCTACTAAAAAGACTACAAGGAGACTAAAAAAGACTACAAACGAGACTTAAATAGACTACAAGGAGACTTAAAAAGACTACAAGGAGACTAAAAAAGAGCTACAAGGAGACTTAAAAAGACTACAAGGAGACTTAAAAAGACTACAAGGAGACTTAACAAGACTACAAGGAGAGTTAACAAGACTACAAGGAGACTTAAAAATACTACAAGGAGACTTAAAAACACTACAAGGAGACTGTAAAAAGATTACAAGGAGACTTAACAAGACTACAAGGAGACTTATCAAGAGTCTTACAAGCAGAGACTTAACAAGATTACAAGGAGAGTTAACAAGACTACAAGGAGACTTAAAAAGATTACAAGGAGACTTGACTACAAGACTACAAGGAGACTTAAATAGACTACAAGGAGACTTAAGAAGACTACAAGGAGACTTAAAAAGACTACAAGGAGACTTAAGAAGACTACAAGGAGACTTAAATAACTACAAGGAGCTACTAAGAGACTAAAAGATTACAAGGAGACTTAACAAGACTACAAGGAGACTTAAAAAGATTACAAGGAGACTTAACAAGATTACAAGGAGAGTTAACAAGACTACAAGGAGACTTAAAAAGATTACAAGGAGACTTAACAAGACTACAAGGAGACTTAAATAGACTACAAGGAGACTTAAGAAGACTACAAGGAGACTTAAAAAGACTACAAGGAGACTTAAGAAGACTACAAGGAGACTTAAAAGACTACAAGGAGACTTAAAAAGACTACAAGGAGACTTAACAAGACTACAAGGAGACTTAAACTAGATTACAAGTAGCAACTTCCAGCACTTCTCAAGCAACTACAAAAGCACAATGTGTCTTACAACCTCCAACGCACTATACTCCTACTAACCACCACACGCTACTTCAAAAAGCGACTACAAGGCGACTTCCTAACAGATACTACAGGAGACTTCCGTAGACTACAAGGAGACTTAACAAGACTACAAGGAGACTTAGTACTACACGGAGCTTAAAAATGACATACAAGGCGACTTTACAAGACTACAAGGAGACTTTCAAAGACTACAAGGAGCTTAACAGATCTACAAGTAGCTTACAGATCTACAAGGAGACTTACTAGTTTACACTACAGGAGCTTACTCAGACTCTACATGTCACTTATACGAAGATTACAAGGAGACTTGAACAAGCTATCCAGGAGCTCACCCTAGTCTAACACACGTCACCTTATAAAACCTCACGCTTACTATACGCACATATCCAGGAGCTTACGCGACCCTTCTCAACGAGACTTCTCAAGACAACAGTCGACTCTAACAACCAGTCACGAGCTTATCGACCTACAAGCTTTCAACCAGGACTGCGACGAGAGCTTATCATACTCACTCACACTCTCAAAGCACACACTTCACCAACGCGTCCCACACTTAAAACGACCACACGCGACTCAACCACACTACACTGAGCTCCAGTCACGACTCCTCTACACCTACGTCACACTACGTCCCCAACACGCTCTCCACAGCGACACTCAACGCAATCGTCTCACCGAGGCGACTTACCACCAGATCTCATCCATAGGAGACCTCAACATGACTCACCAGGGAGACTCATGCTACACGCGCTTCTACCAGCACCACATCACACTTATCCAAAAGCACTACAAGCGCTTCTCAACTCACAAGGCGTACTTAACATGACTACCAAAGTTTATACTCTCATCCTCGACTACAAGACCCATTGCTAAGATTCCTTCACCCTGGCTATCTACCTAAGATAGATTACATAGGAGTCATAACAAGACTACAAGGAGACTTAAATAGACTACAAGGTGACTTAAAAAGACTACAAGGAGACTTAACAAGACTACAAGGAGACTTAAGAAGACTACAAGGAGACTTAACAAGACTACAAGGAGACTTAACAAGACTACAACGAGACTTAAATAGACTACAAGGAGACTTAACAAGACTACAGGAGACTTAAATAGACTACAAGGAGACTTAACAAGACTACAACGAGACTTAAATAGACTACAAGGAGACTTAACAAGACTACAAGGAGACTTAAACAAGACTACAAGGAGACTAAAAAGACTACAAGGAGACTTAAAAAGACTACAAGGAGACTTAACAAGACTACAAGGAGACTTAACAAGACTACAAGGAGACTTAACAAGACTACAATGAGACTAAAAAGACTACAAGGAGACTAAAAAGACTACAAGGAGACTTAAACAAGACTACAAGGAGACTTAACAAGACTACAAGGAGACTTAACAGATCACAATGACTAAAAAAGACTACAAGGAGACTTAACAAGACTACAAGGAGACACAAAAAGACTAGGAGACTTAAGTAAGACTACAAGGAGATTTAAGAAGACTACAAGGAGACTTAACAAGACTACAAGGAGACAGGAGACTTAAGTAAGACGACAAGGAGACTTAAGAAGACTAGAAGGAGACTTAAAAAGACTACAAGGAGACTTAACAAGCTAAAGAGACTTAACAAGACTACAAGGTGACACAAAAAGACTAGGAGACTTGATAAGACTACAAGGAGATTTAAGAAGACTACAAGAGACTTAAAAAGACTACAAGTGAACTTAACAAGACTAGAAGAGACTTAACAAGACTACAAGGAGACACAAAAAGACTAGGAGACTTACGTAAGACCACAAGGAGACTTAAGAAGACTACAAGGAGACATAAAAAGACTACAAGGAGACTTAACAAGACCACAAGGAGACTTAAGAAGACTACAAGGAGACATAAAAGACTACAAGGAGACTTAACAAGACTACAAGGAGACTTAACAAGACTACAAGGAGACTTAAGTAAGACTACAAGGAGACTTAAGAAGACTAGAAGGAGACTTAAAAGACTACAAGGAGACTTAACAAGACTAGAAGGAGACTTAACAAGACTACAAGGTGACACAAAAAGACTAGGAGACTTGAGTAAGACTACAAGGAGATTTAAGAAGACTACAAGGAGACTTAAAAAGACTACAAGGAGACTTAACAAGACTAGAAGGAGACTTAACAAGACCACAAGGAGACTTAAGAAGACTACAAGGAGACATAAAAAGACTACAAGGAGACTTAACAAGACCACAAGGAGACTTAAGAAGACTACAAGGAGACATAAAAAGACTACAAGGAGACTTAACAAGACTACAAGGAGACTTAAAAACACTACAAGGAGACTTAAATAGACTACAAGGAGACTTAACAAGACTACAAGGAGACTTAAAAACACTACAAGGAGACTTAAATAGACTACAAGGAGACTTAACAAGACTACAAGGAGACTTAAAAAGATTACAAGGAGACTTAACAAGACTACAACGAGACTTAAATAGACTACAAGGAGACTTAACAAGACTACAAGGAGACTTAACAAGACTACAAGGAGACTTAAAAAGACTACAAGGAGACTTAACAAGACTACAAGGAGACTTAACAAGACTACAAGGAGACTTAAAAACACTACAACGAGACTTAAATAGACTACAAGGAGACTTAACAACACTACAAGGAGACTTAAATAGACTACAAGGAGACTTAACAAGACTACAAGGAGACTTAACAAGACTACAAGGAGACTTAAAAAAGATTACAAGGAGACTTAACAAGACTACAAGGAGACTTAACAAGACTACAACGAGACTTAAATAGACTACAAGGAGACTTAAATAGACTACAAGGAGACTAAAAAAGACTACAAGGAGACTTAACAAGACTACAAGGAGACTTAAAAAGATTACAAGGAGACTTAACAAGACTACAACGAGACTTAAATAGACTACAAGGAGACTTAACAAGACTACAAGGAGACTTAAAAAGATTACAAGGAGACTTAACAAGACTACAACGAGACTTAAATAGACTACAAGGAGACTTACGTAAGACTACAAGGAGACTTAAGAAGACTACAAGGAGACTTAAAAAGACTACAAGGAGACTTAAGAAGACTACAAGGAGACTTAAAAAGACTACAAGGAGACTTAAATAGACTACAAGGAGACTTAACAAGACTACAAGGAGACTTAAAAAGATTACAAGGAGACTTAACAAGACTACAACGAGACTTAAATAGACTACAAGGAGACTTAACAAGACTACAAGGAGACTTAACAAGACTACAAGGAGACTTAAAAAGACTACAAGGAGACTTAACAAGACTACAAGGAGACTTAACAAGACTACAAGGAGACTTAAAAACACTACAACGAGACTTAAATAGACTACAAGGAGACTTAACAACACTACAAGGAGACTTAAATAGACTACAAGGAGACTTAACAAGACTACAAGGAGACTTAACAAGACTACAAGGAGACTTAAAAAGATTACAAGGAGACTTAACAAGACTACAAGGAGACTTAACAAGACTACAACGAGACTTAAATAGACTACAAGGAGACTTAAATAGACTACAAGGAGACTAAAAAGACTACAAGGAGACTTAACAAGACTACAAGGAGACTTAAAAAGACTACAAGGAGACTTAACAAGACTACAAGGAGACTTAAATAGACTACAAGGAGACTTAACAAGACTACAAGGAGACTTAAAAAGACTACAAGGAGACTTAACAAGACTACAAGGAGACTTAAATAGACTACAAGGAGACTTACGTAAGACTACAAGGAGACTTAAGAAGACTACAAGGAGACTTAAAAAGACTACAAGGAGACTTAAGAAGACTACAAGGAGACTTAAAAAGACTACAAGGAGACTTAACAAGACTACAAGGAGACTTAAAAGACTACAAGGAGACTTAACAAGACTACAAGGAGACTTAAAAAGACTACAAGGAGACTTAACAAGACTACAAGGAGACTTAACAAGACTACAAGGAGACTTAAAAAGACTACAAGGAGACTTAACAAGACTACAAGGAGACTTAAATAGACTACAAGGAGACTTAAGAAGACTACAAGGAGACTTAAAAAGACTACAAGGAGACTTAACAAGACTACAAGGAGACTTAAAAAGACTACAAGGAGACTTAACAAGACTACAAGGAGACTTAAAAACACTACAAGGAGACTTAAAAAGACTACAAGGAGACTTAACAAGACTACAAGGAGACTTACGAAGACTACAAGGTGACTTAAGAAGATTACAAGGAGACTTAACAAGACTACAAGGAGACTTAAATAGACTACAAGGTGACTTAAAAAGACTACAAGGAGACTTAACAAGACTACAAGGAGACTTAAGAAGACTACAAGGAGACTTAACAAGACTACAAGGAGACTTAACAAGACTACAAGGAGACTTAAATAGACTACAATGAGACTAAAAAAGACTACAAGGAGACTTAAATAGACTACAAGGAGACTAAAAAGACTACAAGGAGACTTAAAAAGACTACAAGGAGACTTAACAAGACTACAAGGAGACTTAAAAAGACTACAAGGAGACTTAAATAGACTACAAGGAGACTTAACAAGACTACAAGGAGACTTAAAAAGACTACAAGGAGACTTAAAAAAGACTACAAGGAGACTTAAAAAGACTACAAGGAGACTTAACAAGACTACAAGGAGACTTAAAAAGACTACAAGGAGACTTAACAAGACTACAAGGAGACTTAAATAGACTACAAGGAGACTTAAGAAGACTACAAGGAGACTTAAAAAGACTACAAGGAGACTTAACAAGACTACAAGGAGACTTAAAAAGACTACAAGGAGACTTAACAAGACTACAAGGAGACTTAAAAACACTACAAGGAGACTTAAAAAGACTACAAGGAGACTTAACAAGACTACAAGGAGACTTAAATAGACTACAAGTGACTTAAAAAGACTACAAGGAGACTTAACAAGACTACAAGGAGACTTAAGAAGACTACAAGGAGACTTAACAAGACTACAAGGAGACTTAACAAGACTACAAGGAGACTTAAATAGACTACAATGAGACTAAAAAGACTACAAGGAGACTTAAATAGACTACAAGGAGACTTAAAAAGACTACAAGGAGACTTAAAAAGACTACAAGGAGACTTAAAAAGACTACAAGGAGACTTAAATAGACTACAAGGAGACTTAAAAAGACTACAAGGAGACTTAAAAAGACTACAAGGAGACTTAAAAAGACTACAAGGAGACTTAAAAAGACTACAAGGAGACTTAACAAGACTACAAGGAGACTTAACAAGACTACAAGGAGACTTAAAAGACTACAAGGAGACTTAAAAACACTACAAGGAGACTGAAAAAGACTACAAGGAGACTTAACAAGACTACAAGGAGACTTAAAAAGACTACAAGGAGACTTAACAAGACTACAAGGAGACTTAACAAGACTACAAGGAGACTTAAAAAGATTACAAGGAGACTTAACAAGACTACAAGGAGACTTAAATAGACTACAAGGAGACTTAAGAAGACTACAAGGAGACTTAAAAAGACTACAAGGAGACTTAAGAAGACTACAAGGAGACTTAAAAACACTACAAGGAGACTTAAAAGACTACAAGGAGACTTAACAAGACTACAAGGAGACTTAAAAAGACTACAAGGAGACTTAACAAGACTACAAGGAGACTTAACAAGACTACAAGGAGACTTAAAAAGATTACAAGGAGACTTAACAAGACTACAAGGAGACTTAAATAGACTACAAGGAGACTTAAGAAGACTACAAGGAGACTTAAAAAGACTACAAGGAGACTTAAGAAGACTACAAGGAGACTTAAAAAGACTACAAGGAGACTTAAAAAGACTACAAGGAGACTTAACAAGACTACAAGGAGACTTAAATAGATTACAAGGAGACTTAAGAAGACTACAAGGAGACTTAAAAAGACTACAAGGAGACTTAACAAGACTACAAGGAGACTTAAAAACACTACAAGGAGACTTAAAAAGACTACAAGGAGACTTAACAAGACTACAAGGAGACTTACGTAAGACTACAAGGAGACTTAACAAGACTACAAGGAGACTTAAAAAGACTACAAGGAGACTTAAAAAGACTACAAGGAGACTTAACAAGACTACAAGGAGACTTAAAAAGACTACAAGGAGACTTAACAAGACTACAAGGAGACTTAAAAAGACTACAAGGAGACTTTACAAGACTACAAGGAGACTTACTAAGACTACAAGGTGACTTAAGAAGATTACAAGGAGACTTAACAAGACTACAAGGAGACTTAAATAGACTACAAGGTGACTTAAAAAGACTACAAGGAGACTTAACAAGACTACAAGGAGACTTAAGAAGACTACAAGGAGACTTAACAAGACTACAAGGAGACTTAACAAGACTACAAGGAGACTTAAATAGACTACAAGGAGACTTAACAAGACTACAAGGAGACTTAAATAGACTACAAGGAGACTTAACAAGACTACAACGAGACTTAAATAGACTACAAGGAGACTTAAAAAAGACTACAAGGAGACTTAAAAAGACTACAAGGAGACTTACAAAGACTACAAGGAGACTTAACAAGACTACAAGGAGACTTACAAGACTACAAGGAGACTTAACAAGACTACAAGGAGACTTAAAAAGACTACAAGGAGACTTAAAAAGACTACAAGGAGACTTAACAAGACTACAAGGAGACTTAAAAAGACTACAAGGAGACTTAACAAGACTACAAGGAGACTTAAAAAGACTACAAGGAGACTTACAAGACTACAAGGAGACTTACAAGACTACAAGGTGACTTAAGAAGACTACAAGGAGACTTAACAAGACTACAAGGAGACTTAAATAGACTACAAGGTGACTTAAAAAGACTACAAGGAGACTTAACAAGACTACAAGGAGACTTAAGAAGACTACAAGGAGACTTAACAAGACTACAAGGAGACTTAACAAGACTACAACGAGACTTAAATAGACTACAAGGAGACTTAACAAGACTACAAGGAGACTTAAATAGACTACAAGGAGACTTAACAAGACTACAAGAGACTTAAATAGACTACAAGGAGACTTAACAAGACTACAAGGAGACTTAACAAGACTACAAGGAGACTAAAAAAGACTACAAGGAGACTTAAAAAGACTACAAGGAGACTTAACAAGACTACAAGGAGACTTAACAAGACTACAAGGAGACTTAACAAGACTACAAGGAGACTAAAAAAGACTACAAGGAGACTTAAAAAAGACTACAAGGAGACTTAAAAAGACTACAAGGAGACTTAACAAGACTACAAGGAGACTTAACAAGACTACAAGGAGACTTAAAAAGACTACAAGGAGACTTAACAAGACTACAAGGAGACTTAAAAAGACTACAAGGAGACTTAAAAAGACTACAAGGAGACTTAAAAAGACTACAAGGAGACTTAAATAGACTACAAGGAGACTTAACAAGACTACAAGGAGACTTAACAAGACTACAAGGAGACTTAACAAGACTACAAGGAGACTTAAAAAGACTACAAGGAGACTTAACAAGACTACAAGGAGACTTAAAAAGACTACAAGGAGACTTAACAAGACTACAAGGAGACTTAACAAGACTACAAGGTGACTTAACAAGACTACAAGGAGACTTAAAAAGACTACAAGGAGACTTAACAAGACTACAAGGAGACTTAAAAAGACTACAAGGAGACTTAACAAGACTACAAGGAGACTTAAAAGACTACAAGGAGACTTAAAAAGACTACAAGGAGACTTAAAAAGACTACAAGGAGACTTAAAAAGACTACAAGGAGACTTAACAAGACTACAAGGAGACTTAAAAAGACTACAAGGAGACTTAACAAGACTACAAGGAGACTTAACAAGACTACAAGGAGACTTAAAAAGACTACAAGGAGACTTAACAAGACTACAAGGAGACTTAAATAGACTACAAGGAGACTTAAAAGACTACAAGGAGACTTAAAAGACTACAAGGAGACTTAAAAGACTACAAGGAGACTTAAAAAGACTACAAGGAGACTTAAAAAGACTACAAGGAGACTTAACAAGACTACAAGGAGACTTAAAAAGACTACAAGGAGACTTAACAAGACTACAAGGAGACTTAAAAAGACTACAAGGAGACTTAAAAAGACTACAAGGAGACTTAACAAGACTACAAGGAGACTTAACAAGACTACAAGGAGACTTAACAAGACTACAAGGAGACTTAACAAGACTACAAGGAGACTTAACAAGACTACAAGGAGACTTAAAAAGACTACAAGGAGACTTAAAAAGACTACAAGGAGACTTAACAAGACTACAAGGAGACTTAAAAAGACTACAAGGAGACTTAACAAGACTACAAGGAGACTTAAAAAGACTACAAGGAGACTTACAAGACTACAAGGAGACTTACAAGACTACAAGGTGACTTAAAAGACTACAAGGAGACTTAACAAGACTACAAGGAGACTTAAATAGACTACAAGGAGACTTAAAAAGACTACAAGGAGACTTAACAAGACTACAAGGAGACTTAAAAAGACTACAAGGAGACTTAACAAGACTACAAGGAGACTTAACAAGACTACAACGAGACTTAAATAGACTACAAGGAGACTTAACAAGACTACAAGGAGACTTAAAAAGACTACAAGGAGACTAAAAAAGACTACAAGGAGACTTAACAAGACTACAAGGAGACTTAACAAGACTACAAGGAGACTTAACAAGACTACAAGGAGACTAAAAAAGACTACAAGGAGACTTAAAAAGACTACAAGGAGACTTAAAAAGACTACAAGGAGACTTAAAAAGACTACAAGGAGACTTAAAAAGACTACAAGGAGACTTAACAAGACTACAAGGAGACTTAAAAGACTACAAGGTGACTTAAAAAGACTACAAGGAGACTTAACAAGACTACAAGGAGACTTAACAAGACTACAAGGAGACTTAACAAGACTACAAGGAGACTTAACAAGACTACAAGGAGACTAAAAAAGACTACAAGGAGACTTAAAAAGACTACAAGGAGACTTAACAAGACTACAAGGAGACTTAACAAGACTACAAGGAGACTTAAAAAGACTACAAGGAGACTTAAAAAGACTACAAGGAGACTTAACAAGACTACAAGGAGACTTAACAAGACTACAAGGAGACTTAAAAAGACTACAAGGAGACTTAAAAAGACTACAAGGAGACTTAAAAAGACTACAAGGTGACTTAAAAAGACTACAAGGAGACTTAACAAGACTACAAGGAGACTTAAAAAGACTACAAGGAGACTTAACAAGACTACAAGGAGACTTAAATAGACTACAAGGAGACTTAACAAGACTACAAGGAGACTTAAACAAGACTACAAGGAGACTTAACAAGACTACAAGGAGACTTAACAAGACTACAAGGAGACTTAACAAGACTACAAGGAGACTTAACAAGACTACAAGGAGACTTAAAAAGACTACAAGGAGACTTAAAAAGACTACAAGGAGACTTAACAAGACTACAAGGAGACTTAACAAGACTACAAGGAGACTTAAAAAGACTACAAGGAGACTTAAAAAGACTACAAGGAGACTTAACAAGACTACAAGGAGACTTAACAAGACTACAAGGAGACTTAAAAAGACTACAAGGAGACTTAAAAAGACTACAAGGAGACTTAAAAAGACTACAAGGAGACTTAAAAAGACTACAAGGAGACTTAACAAGACTACAAGGAGACTTAACAAGACTACAAGGAGACTTAAAAAGACTACAAGGAGACTTAAAAAGACTACAAGGAGACTTAAAAAGACTACAAGGAGACTTAACAAGACTACAAGGAGACTTAAAAAGACTACAAGGAGACTTAACAAGACTACAAGGAGACTTAAAAAGACTACAAGGAGACTTAAAAAGACTACAAGGAGACTTAACAAGACTACAAGGAGACTTAACAAGACTACAAGGAGACTTAAAAACACTACAAGGAGACTTAACAAGACTACAAGGAGACTTAAAAAGATTACAAGGAGACTTAACAAGACTACAAGGAGACTTAACAAGACTACAAGGAGACTTAAAAACACTACAAGGAGACTTAAAAAGACTACAAGGAGACATAACAAGACTACAAGGAGACTTAACAAGACTACAAGGAGACTTAAAAACACTACAAGGAGACTTAACAAGACTACAAGGAGACTTAAAAAGACTACAAGGAGACTTAACAAGACTACAAGGAGACTTAACAAGACTACAAGGAGACTTAAAAACACTACAAGGAGACTTAACAAGACTACAAGGAGACTTAAAAAGACTACAAGGAGACTAAACAAGACTACAAGGAGACTTAAAAAGTACATACTCACATCTTGTTCTTGACCTACAAAGTAGAAGTACTCAGATCTGGTTCTTGAGTAAAAGTACAAGTACTCAGATCTGGTTCTTGAGTAAAAGTAGAAGTACTCAGATCTTGTACTTCAGTAAAAGTAGAAGTACTCAGATCTTGTACTTGAGTTAAAGTAGAAGTACTCAGATCTTGTTCTTAATTCAAAGTAGAAGTACTCAGATCTGGTACTTGAGTTAAAGTAGAAGTACTCAGATCTTGTTCTTGAGTCAAAGTAGAAGTACTCAGATCTTGTACTTGAGTTAAAGTAGAAGTACTCAGATCTTGTTCTTTGAGTAAAAGTAGAAGTACTCAGATCTGTACTTGAGTCAAAGTAGAAGTACTCAGATCTTGTTCTTGAGTAAAAGTAGAAGTACTCAGATCTTGTACTTGAGTTAAAGTAGAAGTACTCAGATCTTGTTCTTGAGTAAAAGTAGAAGTACTCAGATCTGGTACTTGAGTAAAAGTAGAAGTACTCAGATCTTGTACTTGAGTAAAAGTAGAAGTACTCAGATCTTGTTCTTGAGTAAAAGTAGAAGTACTCAGATCTTGTACTTGAGTAAAAGTAGAAGTACTCAGATCTTGTTCTTGAGTAAAAGTAGAAGTACTCAGATCTTGTACTTGAGTAAAAGTAGAAGTACTCAGATATTGTACTTGGGTAAAAGTAGAAGTACTCAGATCTTGTACTTGAGTAAAAGTAGAAGTACTCAGATCATGTAGTAAAAGTAGAAGTACTCAGATCTTGTACTTGAGTAAAAGTAGAAGTACTCAGATCATGTAGTAAAAGTAGAAGTACTCAGATCTTGTACTTGAGTAAAAGTAGAAGTACTCAGATCTTGTTCTTGAGTAAAAGTAGAAGTACTCAGATATTTTACTTGAGTAAAAGTAGAAGTACTCAGATCTTGTACTTGAGTAAAAGTAGAAGTACTCAGATCTTGTACTTGAGTTAAAGTAGAAGTACTCAGATCTTGTTCTTGAGTAAAAGTAGAAGTACTCAGATCTTGTACTTGAGTTAAAGTAGAAGTACTCAGATCTTGTACTTGAGTCAAAGTAGAAGTACTCAGATCTTGTTCTTGAGTAAAAGTAGAAGTACTCAGATCTTTTACTTGAGTAAAAGTAGAAGTACTCAGATCTTGTTCTTGAGTAAAAGTAGAAGTACTCAGATCTGTACTTGAGTAAAAGTAGAAGTACTCAGATATTGTACTTGAGTAAAAGTAGAAGTACTCAGATCTTGTACTTGAGTAAAAGTAGAAGTACTCAGATCTTGTAGTAAAAGTAGAAGTACTCAGATCTTGTACTTGAGTAAAAGTAGAAGTACTCAGATCATGTAGTAAAAGTAGAAGTACTCAGATCTTGTACTTGAGTAAAAGTAGAAGTACTCAGATCTTGTACTTGAGTAAAAGTAGAAGTACTCAGATCTTGTTCTTGAGTAAAAGTAGAAGTACTCAGATATTTTACTTGAGTAAAAGTAGAAGTACTCAGATCTTGTACTTGAGTAAAAGTAGAAGTACTCAGATCTTGTACTTGAGTAAAGTAGAAGTACTCAGATCTTGTTCTTGAGTAAAAGTAGAAGTACTCAGATCTTGTACTTGAGTAAAGTAGAAGTACTCAGATCTTGTACTTGAGTCAAAGTAGAAGTACTCAGATCTTGTACTTGAGTCAAAGTAGAAGTACTCAGATCTTGTACTTGAGTAAAAGTAGAAGTACTCAGATCTGTACTTGAGTAAAAGTAGAAGTACTCAGATCTTGTTCTTGAGTAAAAGTAGAAGTACTCAGATCTTGTTCTTGAGTAAAGTAGAAGTACTCAGATCTTGTACTTGAGTAAAAGTAGAAGTACTCAGATCTTGTTCTTGATTAAAAGTAGAAGTACTCAGATCTTGTACTTGATTAAAAGTAGAAGTACTCAGATCATGTAGTAAAAGTAGAAGTACTCAGATCTTGTACTTGAGTAAAAGTAGAAGTACTCAGATCTTGTACTTGAGTAAAAGTAGAAGTACTCAGATCTTGTTCTTGAGTAAAAGTAGAAGTACTCAGATCTTGTACTTGAGTAAAAGTAGAAGTACTCAGATCGTGTACTTGACTAGAAGTAGAAGTACTCAGATCATGTACTCGAGTAAAAGTAGAAGTACTCAGATCTTGTACTTGAGTAAAAGTAGAAGTACTCAGATCTTGTTCTTGAGTAAAAGTAGAAGTACTCAGATCTGGTACTTGAGTAAAAGTAGAAGTACTCAGATCTTGTACTTGGGTAAAAGTAGAAGTACTCAGATCTTGTACTTGATTAAAAGTAGAAGTACTCAGATCATGTAGTAAAAGTAGAAGTACTCAGATCTTTTACTTCAGTAAAAGTAGAAGTACTCAGATCTTGTACTTCAGTAAAAGTAGAAGTACTCAGATCTTGTTCTTGAGTAAAAGTAGAAGTACTCAGATCTTGTACTTGAGTAAAAGTAGAAGTACTCAGATCTTGTACTTGAGTAAAAGTAGAAGTACTCAGATCTTGTTCTTGATTAAAAGTAGAAGTACTCAGATCTTGTACTTGAGTAAAAGTAGAAGTACTCATATATTGTACTTGAGTAAAAGTAGAAGTACTCAGATCTTGTACTTGAGTAAAAGTAGAAGTACTCAGATCTTGTACTTGAGTAAAAGTAGAAGTACTCAGATCTTGTTCTTGAGTAAAAGTAGAAGTACTCAGATCTTTTACTTGAGTAAAAGTAGAAGTACTCAGATCTTGTACTTGACTAAAAGTAGAAGTACTCAGATCATGTACTTGAGTAAAAGTAGAAGTACTCAGATCTTGTACTTGAGTAAAAGTAGAAGTACTCAGATCTTGTTCTTGAGTAAAAGTAGAAGTACTCAGATCTTGTACTTGAGTAAAAGTAGAAGTACTCAGATCTTGTTCTTGAGTAAAAGTAGAAGTACTCAGATCTTTTACTTGAGTAAAAGTAGAAGTACTCAGATCTTGTTCTTGAGTAAAAGTAGAAGTACTCAGATCTTTGTACTTGAGTAAAAGTAGAAGTACTCAGATCTTGTACTTGAGTAAAAGTAGAAGTACTCAGATCTTGTACTTGAGTAAAAGTAGAAGTACTCAGATCTTGTACTTGAGTAAAAGTAGAAGTACTCAGATCTTGTTCTTGAGTAAAAGTAGAAGTACTCAGATCTTTTACTTGAGTAAAAGTAGAAGTACTCAGATCTTGTACTTGACTAAAAGTAGAAGTACTCAGACCATGTACTTGAGTAAAAGTAGAAGTACTCAGATCTTGTACTTGAGTAAAAGTAGAAGTACTCAGATCTTGTACAGTAATTGTAGAAGTACTCAGATCATGTACAAGTACACTATTTACCTCTGAACTGTAGTGGAGTAGAAGTACAAAGTAGCATAACATGGAAATACCCAAGTAAAGTACAAGTACCTCTAAGTGGTACTTACCTGAGTACTTCGTTACTTCCCACCTCTGGATTTACTGTGTAACATTTAATTATGACGTGAGTTGCATTAAATGCCACCTTATATATAAGTGAGGTGACAGAGAGCACGTGATGGACGCCTCTGACACAACTCGTTCATTACACACAACACAACACAACACAACACAACACAACATGCTAAAGGAGCTTCATCAGAGTTACAGAGAAACACACAGACAGACAACAACACACACTCAGCAGGACAACAACACACACTCAGCAGGACAACAACACACACTCAGCAGGACAACAACAAACACTCAGCAGGGCAACAACACACACTCAGCAGGCAACAACACACACTCAGCAGGGCAACAAGCAGAGACGATATGCACATTAGAAAACCCTAAACCCAATAAAACAACTCAGGACTTGAGCCTGCTCACCTGAGTGACGTCATTCTGAGTCCTGCTCACCGGAAGTCCTCCAACTGATCAACACACGTTAAAGAGCCGCTGTTAGCATGATCGTGTTAGCATGTTAGCTACACCAACATAATCCACGTTGTGACAGAAATGATGATTATAAGTATATTTCATTTCAAATACATTTAAATTAAGACTATTTCTTTTTCTACTTCTGTTGAAATATTGCTATTTGTTTAAAGCAATTATTTGTTGCTTGAAAATGTTATTGTTTGTTCGTTTAAAAAAACGATAATAATAAAATTAATTATACAAATAAAATACAAATAAAACAATAAATAATAATAATAATAAAACAATAACATTAATAATGATTCACTATGAAACAACAACAATACAAATACAATAAAATAAACGTATTTTAAAAATGAATGTATTTGTAGCCCCTCCCTCTTTTGCTCCGCCATCATCTGCACATCAGGACCTCGTGACGGTTTGACGTCACCAGCTACACGCAAACACACACACACACACACACACGCACACAGACCGTCGCTGCAGAGTTCAGAGTGTGTTCGCAGCCGGACGGGAGCTTGGTGTTCACGATTATGGGATGTCTCGTTCAGACGCTCGGGGTGTAAAAAGAGGAGCAGGAAACCATGGCAACCGGGAGGGGATCTTACCGTAGAGCTGATTGATCGACGCACGAGACAGATCTCCGTTTTGCTGCACAGGTGAGTGTTCAGGTACACACACACGCACACACGCACACCACACACACACGCATGTAGACTGTTCAAATAATAATAATTAGATCTGATTGATGTGTTACTGCTGCATTGGGTAGGAACAATGTCAAGATTAATAAGTATAAATATACATAGCAACAGTATACAGATATATTATATACAGATATATGTATATATACAGATATATGTATATAACATATCTATTTCATATAAAGTACAAATACAATGGAAGAAAAATATGACACAAGTCCAGAAAGGATTGATCAGAACGCCAGAACACGGAGTTATGAGGTTCACTTATGTGTGTAATTCATTTACATCCAATGGTTGTTGTTGTTGTTGTTGATATATTTAAGATATAACAATAAAACAAAACTGCCTCAGGAAAGTGAGATGATTAAAAACAGGAAATAAACTGAAGAATAAAAGACGTAAACGTAGAAAAATACATTTCTTTCTTCCTGCGCATCCATCCGTGATGATTCCTCTGCATGGACACACCACACACACCACACACACCCACACACACACACACACACACAGTCAGTAGGGTGGAAGACGCATGCTTCACTGAACGATTACACACATGGCCTACAAACGTCAAATCCAACAAGCGTGTGTGTGTGTGTGTGTGTGTGTGTGTGTGTGTG
This sequence comes from Champsocephalus gunnari, assembly GCA_036324595.1. Taxonomy (NCBI): domain Eukaryota; kingdom Metazoa; phylum Chordata; class Actinopteri; order Perciformes; family Channichthyidae; genus Champsocephalus; species Champsocephalus gunnari. The sequence goes on from CM070441.1 coordinate 1,554,328, forward strand.
TGTGTGTGTGCTGGGAACATGTATGAACATAACGAGTTCCTACATGAAACAATATCATATAAACACACACACACACTTTTGCAGAATATGTTATTAATATTTTTATTCTACAGACTTCACTCTCATTAAATCTTTATCTGTGCAAAATCAATTATGCAACACACACACACACACACACACACACACACACACACACACACACACACACACACACACACACACACACACACACACACACACACACACACACACACACACACACACACACACACACACACACACACACACACACACACACACACACACACACACACACACACACACACACACACACACACACACACACTGACCCAGTTTTTATTCTTGGGTGCTTTTATGATATTTTCATATCTCTCTGCCTCGCTCTGGTTTCGTCTTGCAGGTGCCGCTTCCTGCTGAAGAATGTCTTCCTCTTCCTCCTCTTCCTCATCTTCTTCTTCCTCTTCTTCCTCTTCTTGTCCCTCTTCCTCCTCACTGCCCTACTTCTGTCCTCGCTGTGGAGACGGTTTTCGTTTCTCGTCCGTACCTGAGCTCCGTGTTCACCTGGTCAGCCGACACACCTACGAGACCCTG
>CM070441.1:1559939-1572439 GCA_036324595.1 Champsocephalus gunnari
ATTCTGGTGCAGCGCTGAGATCAGGAGGCTCGTTTTCGCCCGGAAAAACACACCTGGCACAGGTAAACCGTTTGATTTGTTCATGTTATTGCATCACTTCCTGTGGCCCCTTCAGAATAAAAGCCTCTCCTCTTCCTCCTCTTCCTCCCTTTCACCAGCCCGTCCTCACCTGGCGGACATCTTGCGTTTGAGGGCGGGTCTTTTCTGCGTGTTTCCATATTTGGACGTGCGCTCGCTGCTGCACGCCGCCGAGGTCTGCTCTGATTGGCTGTTCGTTGCTAGGCACCCGGCCGTATGGACACGCCTCCGGCTGGAAAACGCCAGGGTGTCCGCTGAGGTAGGGCGGCCATCTTTGTTGAAATATCGGTCAAATATTATACATAATTAAAACATATTATTGGTCTGAACAGAATTCTTAGTTTTTGATTTAGAACTATTTTGGTATTATATTTAAACTCCAAATTCATTCTGATAAAGGTATTATATTTATAATTTAGATTTATAATGTATTGAAAGCTGTGATTTATTTGTACAGGTAGTTTTGGCATGTGTCACCTCACAGATGTGTTTTTTTATTTAAAAAAAACGTCAGTTATTCGTCAGGGACTATTTTGAATCCACATTAACCGTGTTCCTTTGTGTGTGTGTGTGTGTGTGTGTGTGTGTGTGTGTGTGTGTGTGCGTGTGTGTGTGTGTGTAGTTCCTGACGACCCTGTCTCAGTGGTGCACTCAGACTCAGTCCGTGGTTCTGCACAACCTTAAGCCTCGGAGCAGACGAGCCGACGAGACGCGGGAGGATTACCACAAAAACACACGGTAAAAAACGACTTTTTATCATGCGTCATACTCAGGAAAATCTTTTGAAACCCACCCACCGACTCCCATTAACCCGTGTCTTTACATTTCACTTAAAATCACATTTTTAACCTTAAAAAAGGACTAAGTGTCCTCACAATGCAGAGTGTCCTCACATGCAAAGTGTCCTCACAATGCAGGAGTGTCCTCACAATGCAGGAGTGCCCTCACAATGCAGGAGTGTCCTCACAATGCAGAAGTGTCCTCACAATGCAGAAGTGTCCTCACAATGCAGGAGTGTCCTCACAATGCAGAAGTGTCCTCACAATGCAGGAGTGCCCTCCACGTGTCCTCACAAAGCATCCAATACAAGCGTACACACACTCGTCATAATTCTGCCAAATTGACTGCTCTCTGTTCTCAGGTCTTTATCTCAATTTATTTAATTGCTTCTAGTTTTTTCACTTATTTATTTTATGCATGTTTGTCGTATGGAATATTTTTCTGAAATGTGTTTGAATATTTAAAAAAGTGGTTATACAGTAAATGTATCATTAGAATTTCTTTTTTTATCAAGCTACATTTTTCATGTTAGCACGAAAATAAGCAGAAAGGATATTATATAATAATAATAATACAATAATGCATTTTATTCATAGAGCGCTTTCCTAGAAACTCAAAGACACTTTACAAAGCAACACATCATAATTGAAACACACTTAAAATATATAAAACACAACATGACTACAGATTAAAAGCCGTTCTGAAGAGGTGAGATCGGGGTAGTCACAAGTGTGTTTGGGGACAAGGGAAGCTAAGTGCTCCCAAAGTGCATTGTGGGTGTTGTAGTTTACCTGTGTGTGTGTTCTGTGTTAGGGGCGTAGTGGAGCCCGGGGTGGAGGTCCTGCTCCGGTCGGCGGGGGGGAGTCTGCTTCACCTGTCTGTCTCTCAGTGTCCTCACATCCTCACAGACAGAACGCTGTGGCTCGCCAGCTGCTACAGCAGGAACCTGAACACACTCACTTACAGGTGAGTTCACCTGTCGCACTGTCCACCTGTCTGTTCACCTGTCTGTCCACCTGTCTGTTCACCCGTGTGTTCACCTGTCTGTTCACCTGTGTGTTCACCTGTCTGTTCACCTGTCTGTCCACCAGTCTGTTCACCTGTCTGTTCACCTGTCTGTCCACCTGTCTGTCCACCTGTCTGTTCACCTGTCTGTTCACCTGTCTGTTCACCCGTCTGTTCACCCGTCTGTTCACCTGTCTGTTCACCTGTCTGTTCACCTGTCTGTTCACCTGTCTGTCCACCTGTGTGTTCACCAGTCTGTCTGTTCACCTGTCTGTCCACCTGTCTGTCCACCAGTCTGTCCACCTGTCTGTTCACCAGTCTGTTCACCAGTCTGTCCACCTGTCTGTTCACCAGTCTGTTCACCTGTCTGTTCACCTGGCTGTTCACCCGTCTGTTCACCCGTCTGTTCACCCGTCTGTTCACCCGTCTGTTCACCCGTCTGTCCACCTGTCTGTTCACCTGTCTGTTCACCTGTCTGTTCACCTGTCTGTTCACCTGGCTGTTCACCTGTCTGTCTGTTCACCCGTCTGTTCACCTGTCTGTTCACCCGTCTGTTCACCTGTCTGTTCACCTGTCTGTATATCATTCAAATATGTAATATTCCATTCCTCACATACTTATGTATATATAATATCCTGCTATATATTTTGTGACTGAAAATGTGTAATTCAACATGTGTAATGCTATTTGATTTCTATTGAGATGTTTACATTTTGGAATGTTTATTTCTAATCTTTTAACTGGTATTGTACAATGCCGTCTGTTTATGCTGCTGCAACCCAACATGGGATAATAAAGATATCTCTTATGTTTATAGATAGTTTGCCTCCTATCTATATTCAGAAGCAGTTTGAATTCAGAGTAATATAAATTGTTTTATTTTTCTTTATTCATTGTAAGTGTATTCTTTTTGGAAAATATGTCCATTATGGCCAACATTTTATTATAAATTATTCTATTTATATTTTTTACCTGTGTGCAGGAGCTCTTCAGATCCTCTTGGTCACGAGGTTCTCTGGGCCCTGGGTGCAGGCTGCAGGAACATCAGCAGCCTGCAGGTGGCGCCAGCTCACCCCTGGTCAGCGCACACACACACACACACACACACACACACACACACACACACACACACACACACACACACACACACACACACACACACACACACAGTGGCTAAGTACAATACAACACATTTGTTTTTCTTTAGCCAACAGCCCACTCGCTTCGGAAACCGCTGCCTGCAGACGATTGGTCGATGCTGGCCCCGCCTCCAATCCCTCAGTGTGGGCGGAGCTGGCTGTGGGACGCAGGGATTGGTCGCCTTAGGTAAGACAGCACTATTGAGACATTTATGTTATTTAGTTATTTTTTGTCAGTTAGGGTATTTCTTTACAGAGAAAAGACTGTGTGTGTGTGTGTGTGTGTGTGTGTGTGTGTGTGTGCAGTGCGTAGCTGTGCTCAGCTCCAGGTGTTGGAGTTGGAGCGTGTTTCCGACCTCGGCCTTCAGGCGGCGACGGCGCTGTGTGAGGCCGGACTGAAGAGCGTACACACACTGATCCTCACACACACTCCTGTCAGCGGCCAGGCCCTTCTGCACTTCCACAGTGAGACACACACACACACACCACACACACACACACACACACACACACCACACACACACACACACACACACCACACACACACACACACACACACACACACACACACACACACACACCACACACACACACACACACACACACACACACACACGAGTTAACAGAGCTGGAACTAGTGCATTCTTTGGGGGACTATTTTCAGCGGTTGATTAATCCACATGTATTGTTATTGTGTGTGTGTGTGTGTGTGTGTGTGTGTGTGTGTGTGTGTGTGTGTGTGCAGGTGTGTGTGAGAACATCAGGTCCATGGGTGTGGAGGTCTCAGTGTCGGATTACTTCGAGGAGCCAGACTCTCAGGAAGCTCAGCATCTGTTCTGGGAGATATTGAACACACTGAAGGTGAGAGGCAGTGAGAACATCATAACTATATGAATAATTAGTGAAATCAAAATATAAATAAACGGTAAATATATTGGAAACTAATGAAAATAAATTAAATGTGGTTTTTTATATATTTTTCCCTTTCTTCAGGTTCTCCAGAAACGTCCCGGTCTGTGTGACGTCCTGCAAATTAAAACTGGATGAACACACACACACACACACACACACACACACACACACACACACACACACACACACACACACACACACACACACACACACACACACACACACACACACACACACACACACACACACACACACACACACACACACACACACACACACACACACACACACACACACCACACTACAACCCTAACCAAGTCTTCACCCTAAAATGAATGACCCCCCTTATGGGGACCTCCAATTTGTCCCCATAAGGGAGGCGAGTCCCCAGACGTGACTGTGTAAACAGATGTAGGTCCCCACAAGTATAGTAATGCTAGGCCACACACACACACACACACATTTTTCTAAGTATGTTTTGCACTCTAGTGAAACAGCCCTTAGTCTTCCTTTAGCAATTTTATTTTTTTTAAACAAAACTCGTGCATTTTTACTCTATTTTTGACAAAACCTGAACCATAGTAAAGCCTCCATTCTGTCCCAAGAAATACAATTAAGTCTTAAACTATTTTTCTTACCCACAAAGCCGAATCTCCCCGTCTCCATCGGCTGTATCCCCCTTTAAAGTAACGACGTCCTCCCTTAGTGAACCTCTCAGGAGACGCCAGAGACGAGCGCTTCAGAAAGCCATACTCCCCGTTCTGAAGCCCTTTATTCCCACCGTGAGATGAACCGTTATCCCGTAGCTTTACTCTCACTATATGCACAGCCACACAGATATATTTGCACCAAAGACATTCAGATGTTTTGTGTCGTGTGTGTTTCCGGTGATCCCCCGTCCCCGTGTGTTCTGAAGGGTCTTCTGCATGACAGCGCTCTGCAGTCTCAGCCCCTCAAAGTGCAGCCTGCAGCGAGTAGAGCTCTGACCGGAGAAGACCGGTCTGTGCCCACAACGCCTCGCTGGACCTTCCGTTTCCTCCTGGGTACAGTGACGTGCCCAAACCCAACTGGACCCATCCGCGGAGCCGTACGTACGTCCCGGAGCCGTTACGTGTGTGTGTGTGTGAGGATTGGAAGCCACACACACACTCAATCCTCACACACACACACACTTTTCTCAGCTGCAGCGCCGCCGATTTCTCCTCCCTGAGACGGCGGGACGCGGCGAGGCTGGGAGTCGGTGACAAACTCCCAGCCAGGCTGCGGGTGTGTGTGTGTGTGTGTGTGTGTTCGGGCTGTGTCTCGCAGACGGCCACTGGGCTCACAGAGTGAACACACACACCATACAGAGACGCTGTGAGAAACCAATGAGAGTGGAACGATGTGAATCCAGTCGACCTCAGCGATGGGACTCTGATCAGCGGGAATGACCTTTACAATCTTTGTGTCTTTAAAGCTGCTCAGTGTCGTTTAAGTGATAACTAAATAATAAACGTTCTGTTCGCACCTTGAGATGCTCGTGTTGTTACTGAGCCGCCTGGAGTCACGGGAGGGCCTCAGAGCAAGGAAGGAGGTGAGGAATCCAGATAAATAAAAACATTGAGAAAGAAAACTAAATCAAGAAGTGGAACTTGTGAAAGTGAAGAAAACAATAAGTACATTTAGAAGATTTGAATGTAAAACAAATATAAAGACAAATTAAATCTATAATTAAGGATTTGTTTCTGTCCATTTTAATGTTAAAATAGAATATTCATTTAATTTATTTTGCGTATACATTTTCAGAAATAACCTTCTTTTCCTTTATCCTTTTTACAACATGCTTTTATGATGGCACTTGTGCCTGTGTGTGTGTGTGTGTGTGTGTGTGTGGATGTGTGTGTGTGTGTGTGTGTGTGTGTGTGTGTGAGGATGTGTGTGTGTGTGTGTGTGTGTGTTAGTGAGGGTGTGTGTGTGTGTGTGTGTGTGTGTGTGTTAGTGAGGGTGTGTGTGTGTGTGTGTGTGTGTGTTAGTGAGGATGTGTGTGTGTGTGTGTGTGTGTGTGTGTGTTAGTGAGGGTGTGTGTGTGTGTGTTAGTGAGGGTGTGTGTGTGTGTGTTAGTGAGGATGTGTGTGTGTGTTAGTGAGGGTGTGTGTGTGTGTGTGTGTGTGTGTGTGTGTGTGTAATAAAACACGCTGTGATAAACAGATCGAAGGTTAAGAGCAAAGGTCGTGTGTTAACAGCGAGCAGGAGAGCGTGTAAACAATGCGTCTGTTCTGACTGCTGGACTACAAAGGGACGTGTGTGTGTGTGTATATTCTAGCGTGTGTGTGTGTGTATATATATTCTAGCGTGTGTGTGTGCGTGTGTGTATATATATTCTAGCGTGTGTGTGTGTGTGTGTGTATATATTCTAGCGCGTGTGTGTGTCATCATGGTTCGGACGGTGAGGCCTCGCCACCTTCTGCTGGCGGCCATGTTGGCTCTGCTCCTCTTCTTCAGCTCCTTCTGGCTCCGTGAGTGTCTCCATGGCGGCCATTTTGGCTCCACCTCTGTCAGTTTCTACTTTACAGGGGGGAGTCACTCAAATACTCCTTTTACTTGAGAATTTACAATAATGTTTTTATTTTATGACAAATTAATTCAACTTTAAATTCAGTAAAATAACTGTTTTCTTTATTGTCTTGATATTATAATGTCAAGTAATAATAATTTTTTTAAATAATTTGTACTCGTTAACATGTATTGTGTGTATTGTGTGTATGTGTATTGTGTGTATTGTGTGTATTGTGTGTATTGTGTGTATTTCTGATGCAATAGTGGGTTTCTTTTAAATAATAACTGTTTTTATTCTATAATCTGTCTTCAGCTCAGGGTGGAGGCAGAGACTGTGGCAGCGCTGGGCAGCCATGTTTGAAGTCTATATGGCAAAAGGTAGACACACACACACACACACACCACACACACACACACACGTTGTTTGATATAAGCATAACATTTAAAATTTAAATATACATACCTGAATTAAAGAAAACATATTTTTTGAACTCTTTTTAACTTTTAAAATTCCATTTAATTTAGAAATCGTTTTTATCTTTTAAAGACTTAGAGAGGGTAATTAACGCTTTTGTGACATCGCGACTGGACCACTGCAACGCTTTGTATGTGGGCACGGATCAGGCATCCATAAAGCGCCTGCAGCTAGTGCAGAACGCAGCTGCACGTCTCCTGACTGGCCGCAAAAGGCGTGACCACATCACCCCCATCCTGGCCTCACTGCACCGGCTTCCAGTTCGGTTCAGAATAGATTTTAAACTCCTCTTATTTGTTTTTAAGGCCCTAAAGGGCTGGCTCCGGCTTATATAGCTGACCTAACCCAGCGATACACCCCAGCCAGAGCTCTCAGGGCTGCCGACCAAATGCTGCTGGTAGTGCCGAAAACCAGGCTCAAAACTAGAGGGCCCGGCCTTCGCAGCAGCTGGTCCCCGGCTCTGGAACACTCTGCCCTCACCTGTGAGGTCGGCCCGACACTAGGGGCTTTAGATCCTCTCTGAAACACACTTCTTCTCTCTGGCCTTTTGAAAGTGAGCAGAGCATGACATTTTGTATTTTAACTGTGTCTGCCTTTATATCTGTTGTTTTTAACTTAAATGCTACAAACTGCAATATGTTCCGTATATTTTTTATTCACGTACAGCACTTTGGCGCGACCGAAAGTTGTTTTAAAATGTGCTTTATAAATAAACTTGATTTGATTTGATAGAAATAAAGAAGAAACTGTGTAAATGCAGTATAAACCTGGTTTTCTTTCAGGCTGCGCCCCCATTGGTCGCTGCCGAAGCCCCGTCCCTCATTAAGGAGTGTCCCGGCCAATCGTTTCAGGCCAAGATTCTGCTGCAGTATTTGAAGCTCAGCCTGAGCGACGCTGACGACGTCCTGCTGGAGCCGTACCTGCAGAGCTGGGATCAGCTGCTCAAGTACACTCAATATATATTCATTTATAAAGGAATTGTACAACCTTTACTTAGTTAAATGCTCTCACAGCACCCGTTTAGCTTATCTTAGCATAAAGAGTAAAAACAGGGGGAAACAGCTAGCCTGGATAGGTCCATAAAAAACGTTAATTCAATTAAAAACTCAAATAAAAGTACTTCATTTACATCTAATTCAAAAGTGGCTCCTTAAATAATCACAAAAGAGGATGAAAGGAATATTTCAACATTTCTGTTCGGTGCAAATGTTATGTCTGTACGGCACCTGTTTAGCTTAGCTTAGCATGCGGTGAAGAAACAGAGTAACGCATCAAAAAGTCAACGACTTATTAATGTAGTAATACAAATCATACATTCGGATTGTGTTGATCCAGATGGAACTAATTTAGTTTAAATATTTGTCATTAAATGTTTCTTATTGTCTGTGATAATAGAGAATCATGAAAAGCAACATTTGCACTCGATTGCTGCTCGGTAGGAAGCAAATTAGCTAGACATGCTAACATTAGCAATACAAATACTCTCTTGTCTCTCTTCAGGTTCATGAAATCCCTCGGGACGATGATCAGTTTATTCTCCGGTAAAGTGACAGAGAAAGTTGTAGTGATACAGGAGCTGTCACTCAAACACAGCGCAAAGGATCATGGGAAACGTAGTCCACAAAACCCAGCGTCGTTCGGACTAAAAACAGGGGTGAGTGTTGCAACAATAAAGCTGGAATAAATGATGTTTTTATCTGATTTTGTTTGGGTTTTTTTTGCTCTCCAGGCATATCGTTCGCTCAGATCCATGGTGGAGGCGGAGCTTAAAGAGGGCGTGGTCGACTTTTCCCACCGCTCAGACTCCGGCTGCCGGACGCTTCTTCGACTTCACCGATCGCTGCTCTGGCTGAAACTCATGCTGGAGGGTTTGGCCGAAGGACCGGACGCCGACGGACAATTCAAAACACCTGGAGAGCTGTGCAGGTGATGCTAACAGGCTAAAGCTAACCGCTTGTTGTATAGTTCAAAGAGGCTAAAGCTAATAGCTCACCATTTGATTACAACAGGCTATATTTTTTTATCTCATAGCACTATACCGACAGGCTAAAGCGAACAGCTCCCAGGTCGGGATGCTATGCTAACAGGCGTAATATAGCAACTGTTGACTGATGCCATTATGCTAACAGTTCCCAGCTTATGCTAAAAAGCTAACGTTTAAAGCTCCTAACACGTCCCAGGTCATGACATCATGATTTAAGTGTGTCGTTTTAATCTTTACATTTTAGCATTTAAAGTGTCTTTGAGTACCACGAAACCCACTCCATATACCTGTAAATAAAGGAAAATAAATCAGAATAAAAAAAATATATATATAGCAGATATTATTCTTATTATATTATAATTTATAAAATTATATAAAATTAAAATGTACAGGATTTAACTGATTCATTACATTATAATAAAGAAGTTTATTATGTGTTAAAAAACACCGCTCTAAAAATAAAATGTATTATTATTGTTGTTATCATGCTAACAGGCTTAAGTTAGCCGCTCCATGCTATGATACCAACAGTATACAACTATCACGTCCCAGGTCATTACATAATGCTAACACGCTAATGCTAACATGATATAATAATAATAGATAACATTTATTATAGTGCTTTCAAGGAACCCAAGACCGCTTTACATGGTGTGAACAAAAAAAGATATTGACACAATAAGTTTCCTTCCCCTCCCCCCCCCAGAGACGCCTACATCGTTGCCCTGGCCCCCCACCACCCCTGCGTCATGCTAACATGCTAATGCTAACACAATATATTCCCCCCCTCAGAGACGCCTACATCGTGGCCCTCGCCCCCCACCACCCCTGGGTGCTGCGTCAGGCGGCAGAGTTCGTGTTCCTCGCCCTGCCGGAGCGACAGTACTTCCTGCAGCTGGTGTGTGTTCAGACCCAGCAGGAGGCCACGCCCGTCCTGCAGATCATCATCAACGCTCTGGAGCTCGTACACACGCAAACGCAGCGAATCCTCGCCCAACACGACATGCTCGAGCTGCCCTGAACGCACCACGACAGACAAAAATAAACCAGAAACACGTGGGGAAAAAAACGACAAATGTGGGAGATTTTCTTCTATTTATTTTGGTCACACACACAGAATACCACTAGCTACAGAAGTAACATATGTACGGTAAATATTTGAGTAATATCTCAAATGCAAAACATGCACTTTAAGGCACCATGCTGCATTCAGGAACACGTGGGATTTCGAATGACGTTTATCACTTTAACTAAACATGCATAGAAATAAGGATAGATGCCTATTTAAACTGTTGTTTTGATACAACGTCCGATTTCCCACTTGCCCTGAATGCAACACACATGGTGAGAATATTATACTAACTTATTTAACGCTACAAGAAGTAAACATGTAAGAAATGTGACGACTTTAACTGGAGTTTACGGTGAACGTTGCATGAGCTGCAAATACAACACACAGAGCTTTAATAGTCTTTAAACTAAAAGTGTTTATACAATGCAACCGGTTTCTTTATTATTAAACTCGCAATAAACTCCTACACTAAAAACTTAATTTATTTTTTTGGTTTATAGAAAATAGTAGAACATTTGTAGACAGAAAAATGTGTTTCTAAATTCCTAATTTCTCTGTAAAAGCTGGCGAATATCTTTTTAACAGAAAAAATACCTTTACTCACTTTATCTTGAGTTTTCTTTTACAAAGCATTTATTTTCCAAGTTCAATTGGTTTTCAGTTTAAATGCTACATGATTTAAAAAAGAACGTTTGTTTAAATGTAAACACTTTAAATGTTTTTTCGTCTCTAATCTTGAGATTTGGATATTTTCTCTGTTTGACATCGTCTTAAAGTGGAACGTGAAACACACCAGCTTGGACTCCGTAAGAGGGACGGACATTTTTGGTCATCGTTGGTTCTCAGTTTTTAAGGGCACGTTGGGTTCAGGAACCCCTCGTCTTCTTGGTGGTGGCTCTTCATGTGCGTCTTCAGGCAGTGGCTCTGAGTGAAGGCTTTCGCGCAGACGGTGCATTGGTAGGGTCTCTCTCCGTTGTGCGTCCTCATGTGAACGGTCAGGTGTTCCTGCCGTGAACACGCCTTCCCGCAGACACTGCACACAAACAGCTTGATGCCCAGGTGGCCCCTCACGTGATTATTCAGATGCGTCTTGCGTTTAAAGAAGCGTCCGCACTCCTTACACTCGTACGGCGCCTCGTTCGTGTGAGTTCGCATGTGCGATTTTCTATAGCCGTTAGACATGAACCTTTTATCGCAGACGGAGCACGGAAACGGCCGCTCGCCTGAGTGCATATTCAGGTGCATCTTCAAACCGCCGTTGGTCACGAAAGTCTTACAGCAGATGTGGCAGAGGAACGTTTTCTCGCGCACGGTGTGGGTTTTCTTGTGAGATCTCAGAGTTCCCGGGAGTTTGAAACGCTTCCCGCAGATCTCACAGCCGTATCGACGCTCGCCAGAATGCGTGGATTTGTGTCTGGTTAACGATCTCATGTCTAATAACGATTTCCCACAAACGTTGCAGATGAAACGCTCTCTCTTGCCGTGAAGCCGTCTGTGAGCCTGAAACGACCCCTTTAATCCAAACGCCTTCGGACACACGTCGCATTTGTATGGTTTCTCTTCTCGATGCACCCATCTGTGGATGCTTAAATTGGAGGCGTGTGCAAAGGCTTTTCCGCAGACGTCACATTTAAATGGCCGGTCGCCCGTATGCAGCGTGACGTGGCGCTTCAGCCCGGTGACGGTGAGGAAGGACTTCCTGCAGAACGAGCACTCGTGGGTCTTTTTGTATTTGGTTTTCAGATGAGACTTTAATTCCTCGGAGGTTTCGAAGAGGTCGCCACAGACGCCACAGACGCACGGCGCTTCTTCTTCGTCCACGTGACTCCAGGCGTGTTTGACGAGGCTTCCAAGGAGAATGTATGAAATGCTGCACACTTTACACAGATTTTTACCCCCAAACTTCACTCTCTTAGCGCCGCTTTGCCTGGTCTCAGCGTCGGGTTTCCAGTCTCCGTCCGACGCCTCGTTTGCCATTTCGTCATCGTTGGATTCTGCCGCTTCCTGTGTCTCTACTTCCTGTGCCACTAATTCCTGTGTCTCTACTTCCTGGATCTCTAATTCTTGTGTCTCTATTTCCTGGGTCTCTACTTCCTGTTCCTGGGATGTGTTGCTGCTGCACGGGTCTGCATGCTGGACACGACTGGAGAAGAAAAGTATAAAAAAACCTACTTTAGTTTGTTGGATGTCTGCATGCACAGGGGTAGATTGTCGTGTCAAATTATCCTAAAATCATTTAACCTGTTAAGCCCGAGAGACCCCGGTACCGGGGCTTCCTGCAACATCTTGCAGGAAACGGTGTCTGAGGGCATGTTCATTTAATAAACTATGAATGTTTTGTATCCATGTAACGGGGAGAAACTCATCTAACTGATCTTTTTTTGTTTTTATAAAACCCCACAATGCTAACGCTGAGCCTCTGAATTAGCAACTACGCTTTACTGCACCGAAACTGACTCATAAAACCTTATTATTTATCCATTCTGCAAATCCAACCCATCGTTTCACATCGTGAGATGA
>CM070441.1:1577439-1664939 GCA_036324595.1 Champsocephalus gunnari
GTGAGAGTCAGGTCCTAGAGTCAGGTCCTAGAGTCAGGTCCTAGAGTCAGGAACTCTGCTCTGAGTGAGTGTCGGGTCCTAGAGTCGGGTCCTAGAGTCAGGTCCTAGAGTCAGGTCCTAGAGTCAGGAACTCTGCTCTGAGTGAGAGTCAAGTCCTAGAGTCGGGTCCTAGTGTCGGGTCCGAGTGTCGGGTCCTAGAGTCGGGTCCTAGAGTCGGGTCCTAGAGTCGGGTCCTAGTGTCAGGTCCTAGAGTCAGGTCCTAGAGTCAGGTCCTAGAGTCAGGTCCTAGAGTCAGGTCCTAGAGTCAGGAACTCTGCTCTGTGTGAGCGTCAGGTCCTAGAGTCAGGTCCTAAGGTCAGGTCCTAGGGTCAGGTCCTAGAGTCAGGTCCTAGAGTCAGGTCCTAGAGTCAGGAACTCTGCTCTGTGTGAGAGTCAGGTCCTAGGGTTAGGTCCTAGAGTCGGGTCCTAGAGTCAGGTCCTAGAGTCAGGAACTCTGCTCTGTGTGAGAGTCAGGTCCTAGGGTTAGGTCCTAGAGTCAGGTCCTAGAGTCAGGTCCTAGAGTCGGGTCCTAGAGTCGGGTCCTAGAGTCAGGAACTCTGCTCTGTGTGAGAGTCAGGTCCTAGGGTTAGGTCCTAGAGTCGGGTCCTAGAGTCGGGTCCTAGAGTCGGGTCCTAGAGTCGGGTCCTAGGGTCGGGTCCTAGAGTCGGGTCCTAGAGTCGGGTCCTAGAGTCAGGTCCTAGAGTCGGGTCCTAGGGTCGGGTCCTAGAGTCGGGTCCTAGAGTCGGGTCCTAGAGTCGGGTCCTAGAGTCAGGTCCTAGAGTCGGGTCCTAGAGTCGGGTCCTAGAGTCGGGTCCTAGGGTCGGGTCCTAGGGTCGGGTCCTAGGGTCAGGTCCTAGAGTCAGGTCCTAGTGTCAGGTCCTAGAGTCAGGTCCTAGGGTCAGGAGTCACGCAGAGGATTCATTCTGGAGGGAAATCAGAGCGAAGTGTGTTGTTGTTGTTGTTGTTTACCTGCTGTATGCTTCCGTCTCGTCAGCTGATGAGGTGACGGAGCCCGACGGAGACTCTCCTTTCTGACGAGGACCGACAGATTCACAGCTCCCAGAATCCTCTCTGTTCTGTGATGTCATAGTGAAAACATGATTTAGTGAACTCGTGGAGAGCAACGGCCTCGCCCCGAGGTGGACCCGTGTGTCCGTGCGTACCTTGAGGCGGATGTAGAGGTTGGAGGATCGGATTCTGCTGCTGACCTTCTCCGCCGTCAGAGAGTCCACCTGCAGCGGCTTCAGCGTCTTCGTGCGGTCGGAGGTGAAGAACTCGAAGTCGCCCGTCAGCTGAGGAAACGAGGAGCGAAGGAGAAGCAGGAACTGTTCCTCCGAGAGACCGCGCGGGAAGCACACCTCCTGCACCGGGCACCTGTCAAACACTGCAGGGCGGGGGCAGTTAGTGTGTGTGTGTGTGTGTGTGTGTGTGTGTGTGTGTGTGTGTGTGTGTGTGTGTGTGTGTGTGTGTGTGAGAGAGGGAGAGAGAGAGAGAGAGAGAGCGAGGGAGGGAGAGAGAGGGAGAGAGAGCGAGAAAGAGGGAGAGTGAGAGCGAGAGAAAGAGCGAGAGAGGGAGGGAGAGAGAAAGAGCGAGAGAGAGAGAGCGAGAGAGAAAGAGGGAGAGAGAGAGAGAGAGGTTACAGAGAGAGAGAGAGGTTACAGAGAGAGAAAGAGAGAGAGGGAGGGAGAGAGAGGTTACAGAGAGAGAGAGAGGTTACAGAGAGAGAAAGAGAGAGAGGGAGGGAGAGAGAGAGAGGGAAGGAGAGAGGTTACAGAGAGAGAGAGAGAGAGAGAGAGAGAGAGGGAGAGAGAGAAAGAGGGAGAGAGAGAGCGAGAGAGAGAAAGAGGGAGAGAGAGAGAAGGAGAGAGAGGTTACAGAGAGAGAAAGAGAGAGTGTGTGCGTGCGTGCGTGCGGGTGTGTGTGTGTGTGTGTGTGTGTGTGTGTGTGTGTGTGAGAGAGAGTGTGAGTGTGTGTGTGTGTGTGTGAGAGAGAGTGTGAGAGAGAGTGTGAGTGTGAGTGTGAGTGTGTGTGTGTGTGAGAGAGAGTGTGTGTGTGTGTGAGTGTGAGTGTGAGTGTGTGTGTGTGTGTGTGTGTGTGTGTGAGAGAGAGTGTGAGTGTGAGTGTGTGTGTGTGTGAGAGAGAGTGTGAGTGTGAGTGTGTGTGTGTGTGAGAGAGAGTGTGTGTGAGTGTGTGTGTGTGTGACCCACCGGTGTTGGAGAGAACGAGGGTGCGGGCGTCCTCCAGGATGCAGACCCTGAGGGTGACTTCTCTCTGAGGCCTGTCAGACGCTCGGGGGGGAGGCGGCCTGCGGGAAGCAGACAGGAGCTCGGGGTTAGTCCGAGAGTCTGAGAGTCTGAGTCTGAGAGCCTTGCCCCTTTCACACCAGCGCCTTTTCAGCTCCGGCTCGGAGCTGAAAAGTGCTGGTTCCTCCTGTTCACACCGCAGCGGCGCCGGCTCTTAGCTCCGGAATCCGCTTCATTTCCAGCTCCAAAAAATTGTCGGTCCAGAGGCAAGAGCTTCGGAGCTAAGAGGCGACGTCGCTTACGTCTCTCTCACGTCGAGGCGTGCAGGAAACTAAAGCCACCTCCCTGAACATGGGTCGACTGTCAGCCTGCCTACGAGCAGTGTGCTATAAACACACTTTATAAAGTCAGGCAACACTAACCAGGCTGCGTGTGATTCTGTTTATCTGTACCTTACTTTGACCGTCCGTTCACTGTTATCGATCATTGTGGAGAGAGGCAGACGTTTTGCTTTGTATTATTGCAGCTATCGGATGCAAGTAGTCAGTTTAGCTTCGGTTGCTATGCCAACATCACCCGTGTTATACCAGAGAAACTTTCATAACAGCGTTGTGATACCAAACAGTGTCAATTCAGACTGACACACATTCACTTAGGCTAAGGGGAACTGGGGATATGCATCAGCTGCTTGTGTGAGTCGGACAGTGAATACTTTAGAGCGGCCGCTGCAGTGTGAGCTAACCGGGAGCTAACGGGAGCTAACGGGAGCTAACCGGGAGCTAACGGGAGCTAACCGGGAGCTAACGGGAGCCAACCGGGAGCTAACGGGAGAATAAACTCCCGTGGAAGAGCAGCCAGCACTGCAGCGGTCGGTACATGCTGCAGAAACACATGAATAAACAATGAACCACGGCACTCTGGAGCAAAGTATCAGGTTGGAGAAGTCGTTATTCAATTTATTCTGGCTTCGTGTGATTAAAAGCAACACGATCATCGACCCAACGCTGTTGTTGTTGTTGTTGTTGTTGTTGTGAGCGCCGTAGCGGCTGCCGTTGGGGAGCAAATCAGCGATGTAAACGGTGACGCCATGACGCAGCAGGGGCAGCTCTGGGGCGCCAGTGGGCCGTGTGAACAGAGCGGGAGCTGAAAAGGGAAACCAGAGCTGAACCAGAAAAGCTCCCGCTCGGAGCTAGAAAGGGGAAAGCACTGGTTTGAAAGCCGCATCTGAGAGTCCGAGAGTCCGAGAGCCCGAGAGCCCGAGAGTCTGAGAGCAGGGCCGGCCCTGACCAATTTGCCGCCCTAGGCAAGATTTTAGCTGGCGCCCCCCCCCCTGAGCCTGAGAGTCTGAGTCTGAGAGCCTGAGAGTCTGAGAGTCTGAGTCTGAGAGCCTGAGAGCCTGAGAGTCTGAGTCTGAGAGCCTGAGAGTCTGAGGGTCTGAGAGTCTGAGTCTGAGAGCCTGAGAGTCTGAGGGTCTGAGAGTCTGAGTCTGAGAGTCTGAGAGCCTGAGAGTCTGAGAGTCTGAGAGCCTGAGAGCCTGAGAGTCTGAGAGTCTGACCCACGAGCACCTGTTCTCTTTTACCTGGGTGTTATTTGAAAATCGGGGTCTTTGGGATCTGGTTTCGGCTGCTCTTCCTCTTCATCATCGTCGTCGTACCACAGCATGCCGAGGCTGCCCGTCTCCTGCTCAGCTGCAAACAGACGCACTTCACTAACTAGTTACGAGGCAGACTACACTTTAATACACACTTCGGAGTGTACGAGACACACCTGTAATGTGCAGAGCACTCGGACTCACCTGGCTGCTCCTCCTCACTGGAGACCACCACCTGGTCCTCCTCACTGGAGACCACCACCTGGTCCACCTCACTGGAGACCACCACCCGGTCCTCAGCACCTGGAACCAGGGCTTTAACACACACACCATACTCAGTTCATCCCCTTTGTTAGCTGTTATATAGGTATATATACAGGTATATAGGTATATATATATATAGGTATAGCAGGCACATTTAGTGTCACATTTAGTGCCGAATTGTCAATACTAGAATAAAAAAGGTGTGTTAGTGTTTATTTAATTCTCTCTGAAGTCGGCCGTTCCCTGATTCGTGATGTTTGAATCAGAAAACCTTTATTGGTCCCACAGAGGGGACATTAACATTCGGTCCAGCAGAGCCTGAGGCCGCGTAATGTGAACTAAGATATCAAATACACACTCCACTCTGTAGGCCTTCTGAAGATGTAGCAGCCAGGCACATGCAGTTATTAACCGCATATAGTGTGCATAGTTTGTATTTCTCAACCAGGGGTGTTAGAGCACTGTGTGTGCGCGCGTGCGTGTGGTAGCGTTGTTACTGCATGTATTTCCTCCAGGCTCCACCTCTGCTCTGCAGGTACATCATCGTTATTCTGTCTGTATCTGTGTTCATCTTGTGTGAACCTGTACTTTCACTCTTCCTGCATGCAAAGGCTGTATTTCATATCACTCCGCCATAGTGATCACGTGTTAAATGGACTTCCGGAAAGGAGCTTTGTTGCTGCATGCAAAGGCTGTATGTAATGTATAAGTTCCGCCATGCTCCACCTCTCCTCTGCAGATTGATCCGGGGCTTCAGGAGCTCCAGCTGGATGTTCTGCTGGCTGATCTCCCTCCTCAGGCCCGAGGCCTCCTCCTCGTACCCGGACACAGTTCTCTGTAACACCGCCAGGATCTCCTGCAGCGCGGTGCTCAGCTTCTCCGTCACGATGCCTCTCAGGATGTCGCATTTAGACATCTGCCCCACGCTCTCGGAGCTGTCCTTCCAGTAAAACATGCTTGCATTTGTCTCCAAAGGGGCGACTTTACGCAGGAACACTTCGCGCATCAAGACGTGGTGGTGTGCTTCCAGGTGGAGGAGCGGTGTGGCTGCATAATGGGTCCGATGAGAAACAAAGCACAGACACATTCCCTGTATATGTTTTTTTTATTTTTGTTGTCGTCAATACACAATTAGTTTTGATTGCCTTTTTAGTTTTGTGTACATTCGTTTCAATCCTCTTTCTTTCTTAAACCAGTAAACGGAAGAGAGGCTGCGATGTTTATTTACCTTTTGGTTTTTACCTTAAAAACGGCGGAGTTCCCGGAAGTCATTTCAAAATAAAAGCCCGCGGCTGCAGTCGAATTGTCCAAAAATCTTCTCCTATAGTCGATTCCTCTCCTCTGAGTGAAACGTCACGGGGTTAGGGGATAGTGGATAGGAGAATTCAAAAGGACTTAGGAGAAGAGACTGCGGTACTTTAGAGAATCAACTGCATTTTCACTATCCCGACGTGTTTCTGATGCGCCAGCGGACGTCGTGAATGTGCGTCTGCTGCTGTGGGGTAACCATGGAAACCACAGTTTTCTATACAGCGGACTACAACATGGATGTTCAATAAGAACGAGGGACTGCTGTGAACTCATCTAGAGACTCTGCACCGTGCTCTGATGCTGCTGCTTTGCTTTATGAACGTGGACAACAGAGAAACATATTCTTCAGGACCAAAGTTGGAATTGAAATAAAAAAGGAAAGTGAAACTTCTGCTCGTCCCCCTCTCCCTCCGGTCCACATTAATACTAATGATCCCAATACCTCCTAACCTATCAGGCTCTCCTCTCCTCTTTCTCTGCTTCCATCTCTCGCAAAAAGCACCTTCTTTCAAGATAAGATCCAATTTTCCTATTCCAATCCCAAAAAACTATTTCCCATCTTCTCCTCCCTCCTGGACAAAGCCCCTTCTCCCTCTTGGACCCCCCTAAAGCCCCTTCCCCCTCCTCCCTCTTGGACCCCCCTAAAGCCCAAGATGGTGGAATGAGCTCCCATTGACATCAGGACAGCAGAAAGCTCACACACCTTCCAGACTGAAACTCATCTCTCTGGACTCCACCTCGAGGATAGAACTACTAACAAAGCACTTATATACTAACAAAGCTCTTATATACTAACAAAGCTCTTATATACTAACAAAGCTCTTATATACTAACAAAGCACTTATATACTAACAAAGCACTTATATACTAACAAAGCACTTATATACTAACAAAGCTCTTATATACTAACAAAGCTCTTATATACTAACAAAGCACTTATATACTAACAAAGCACTTATATACTAACAAAGCACTTATATACTAACAAAGCTCTTATATACTAACAAAGCACTTATATACTAACAAAGCACTTATATACTAACAAAGCTCTTATATACTAACAAAGCACTTATATACTAACAAAGCTCTTATAGACTAACAAAGCACTTATATACTAACAAAGGACTTATATACTAACAAAGCTCTTATAGACTAACAAAGCACTTATATACTAACAAAGCTCTTATATACTAACAAAGCACTTATATACTAACAAAGCACTTATATACCAACAAAGCACTTATATACCAACAAAGCACTTATATACTAACAAAGCTCTTATATACTAACAAAGCACTTATATACTAACAAAGCACTTATATACTAACAAAGCACTTATATACTAACAAAGCTCTTATATACTAACAAAGCACTTATATACTAACAAAGCACTTATATACTAACAAAGCTCTTATATACTAACAAAGCACTTATATACTAACAAAGCACTTATATACTAACAAAGCTCTTATATACTAACAAAGCA
Organism: Champsocephalus gunnari; assembly: GCA_036324595.1. NCBI lineage: Eukaryota > Metazoa > Chordata > Actinopteri > Perciformes > Channichthyidae > Champsocephalus > Champsocephalus gunnari. The sequence continues at coordinate 1,584,374 of CM070441.1, forward strand.
CTTATATACTAACAAAGCTCTTATATACTAACAAAGCACTTATATACTAACAAAGCACTTATATACTAACAAAGCTCTTATATACTAACAAAGCACTTATATACTAACAAAGCACTTATATACTAACAAAGCTCTTATATACTAACAAAGCACTTATATACTAACAAAGCTCTTATATACTAACAAAGCACTTATATACTAACAAAGCACTTATATACTAACAAAGCTCTTATATACTAACAAAGCACTTATATACTAACAAAGCACTTATATACTAACAAAGCTCTTATATACTAACAAAGCACTTATATACTAACAAAGCACTTATATACTAACAAAGCTCTTATATACTAACAAAGCACTTATATACTAACAAAGCACTTATATACTAACAAAGCACTTATATACTAACAAAGCACTTATATACTAACAAAGCTCTTATATACTAACAAAGCACTTATATACTAACAAAGCACTTATATACTAACAAAGCTCTTATATACTAACAAAGCACTTATATACTAACAAAGCACTTATATACTAACAAAGCTCTTATATACTAACAAAGCACTTATATACTAACAAAGCACTTATATACTAACAAAGCTCTTATATACTAACAAAGCACTTATATACTAACAAAGCTCTTATATACTAACAAAGCACTTATAGACTAACAAAGCACTTATATACTAACAAAGCTCTTATATACTAACAAAGCACTTATATACTAACAAAGCTCTTATATACTAACAAAGCACTGGCTCCTCTAAAGCCAGTTGAGTAGCACTTGAAATGCTTGGCTCTATGAAACCTGATGTACTTTATGATTCTGTTTTCTTCAAGGTTGTATTTTGTTGGTCGAACGCACTTATTGTCGCTTTGGATAAAAGCCTCAGCTAAATGTGATGTGATGATGTATGATTGATGGAAAGATCTTAAATCAATACAGATGTACTTATTCATACAATACTTATTCAGCATTTTAAAACATATGTGGTCATTTTCCAAAGTGCTTTGTTCTGATCGTTCATCAGTATTATAATCAAAAGGAGATATTCTTTCACACACAGTGACGTCACCAGGTACCCACAATGCAACACGCGCCATATATATATATAAATACGCCATTTTCCTGGAAGTGCAAATATAAACAGCTAGCTAACGTAGCCAGGCACTAGGTTTTTTTTCTGAATTAACGACCGAAGAATTCGCTGCATGTCTTCGGATTGCATACATGTGGTATTTTAGAGTTGACTAGATATTGATTAAGGCAAGAGACTATGATATTCAGTACAGGAAGCTTAGCAACACCTAGACGGTGTACAGCTGCTTGCACCTAGCGTAAAACGGCGGATACAAAAGTCAACATTTCACAGTGTTTACGGAGCTGCAGGGGCGTAGCGCAAAAACTCAGGGCCCTATACACCAGCTGTCTCTGCGGGCCCCTTCCTCTCTTGATCCATGTCTCTAATGCACCTTTTAAAATATATTTACAAATTACTGAGCCAGTAATTTGCCTAGCTGCAGGTGGAGAGGGTTATCTGTCTGTCCAGCTGCAGGTGGAGAGTTATCTGTCTGTCCAGCTGCAGGTGGAGAGGGGGGGGGTTATCTGTCTGTCCAGCTGCAGGTGGAGTTATCTGTCTGTCCAGCTGCAGGTGGAGGTTATCTGTCTGTCCAGCTGCAGGTGGAGAGTTATCTGTCTGTCCAGCTGCAGGTGGAGAGTTATCTGTCTGTCCAGCTGCAGGTGGAGGGGGGGGGGTATCTGTCTGTCCAGCTGCAGGTGGAGTTATCGGTCTGCCCAGCTGCAGGTGGAGGGGGGGGGTTATCTGTCTGTCCAGCTGCAGGTGGAGGGGGGGGGGTTATCTGTCTGTCCAGCTGCAGGTGGAGGGGGGGGGTTATCTGTCTGTCCAGCTGCAGGTGGAGGGAGGGGGGGGTTATCTGTCTGTCCAGCTGCAGGTGGAGGGGGGGGGGTTATCTGTCTGTCCAGCTGCAGGTGGAGTTATCTGTCTGTCCAGCTGCAGGTGGAGTTATCTGTCTGTCCAGCTGCAGATGGAGGGGGGGTGGGGTTATCTGTCTGTCCAGCTGCAGGTGGAGGGTTATCTGTCTGTCCAGCTGCAGGTGGAGGGGGGGGGGTTATCTGTCTGTCCAGCTGCAGGTGTTATCTGTCTGTCCAGCTGCAGGTGTTATCTGTCTGTCCAGCTGCAGGTGGTTATCTGTCTGTCCAGCTGCAGGTGGAGTTATCTGTCTGTCCAGCTGCAGGTGGGTTATCTGTCTGTCCAGCTGCAGCCGAAGTTTCAAAGCTCCCATCCTCCAGAGAATCCGCTCTCATGGCTGGGTGACGTATCACTGAGGAGCTTCCGGGTCATTTCACTCCGTCAGGAAGGTTCCGGAGAGAAACTGACCATTTGAGCGCCAACAACAATGAATGATACATAGAGAGGATAAGATACGGCGGCAGTTTGAAATACCCTCCGAGTCTGAAAAGTTAAATAAGAAGAAAAAAAGTTAAATATGTTAATAATTGTATTTTAAAGCCTATTCTTTGTTTATATTTGTTAAAGTTGCACCATATGAGAAAATAAAGGAATTGTTAATCAAAATAAAGACATTACTTGTTAGACGCTTTTATCCAAGTCGACTCACACACTCGGCACTGAGGGCCGTCCCCCCAGGAGCAACCACATGCTGACTGCAGTGGGGTTCGAACCTGTGGCCATCTGATCCCCAGACGAAGGCTCCACTGCGCCACACGCCTCAATAATATTCTGTAACAAAACGCTTTCCAAGTTATAATGAAGTTAGAGGACATTGCCTCCAAGACTCTTCATTGGTCCGATTGAACAAAGAGACATTAGTAATAATTCTAATGATATCATATCTGCGTTTCACAGATTTCTACTTTCTAGTTTTTAAATAACACAAACCTCCCGCAGCATTACACTGAGGCTCAAATAATACTCATCATAATCACAGTGTATTGAAATCCAAAAATAAATGAATAATACAAAAGAAGAAATTACATCATCTTTAAATCAAAGCTCCCTCCTCGACTCCTCGACTCCTCGACTCCTCGACTCCTCGGTCCTCTGGCAGTGACCCGGAAATGAATTTCAGCGCGCCATGTTGAAGGACATCTCATTTCTCTAAATGCACTTCGAGGACCGAGGGTCGAGCGTCGAGGAGGCTCTCTGGAGGAGCTCTAACCGAGGAGAGAGGAGAGAGGAGAGAGGAGGCTCTCTGGAGGAGCTCTGACCGAGGAGAGAGGAGAGAGGAGAGAGGAGGCTCTCTGGAGGAGCTCTAACCGAGGAGAGAGGAGAGAGGAGAGAGGAGGCTCTCTGGAGGAGCTCTAACCGAGGAGAGAGGAGAGAGGAGAGAGGAGAGAGGAGGCTCTCTGGAGGGGCTCTAACCGAGGAGAGAGGAGAGAGGAGAGAGGAGGCTCTCTGGAGGGGCTCTAACCGAGGAGAGAGGAGAGAGGAGGCTCTCTGGAGGAGCTCTAACCGAGGAGAGAGGAGAGAGGAGAGAGGAGGCTCTCTGGAGGAGCTCTGACCGAGGAGAGAGGAGAGAGGAGAGAGAGAGGAGAGAGGAGGCTCTCTGGAGGAGCTCTGACCGAGGAGAGAGGAGAGAGGAGAGAGGAGAGAGGAGAGAGGAGAGAGGAGAGAGGAGGCTCTCTGGAGGAGCTATAACCGAGGAGAGAGGAGAGAGGAGAGAGAGAGAGGAGAGAGGAGGCTCTCTGGAGGAGCTCTGACCGAGGAGAGAGGAGAGAGGAGAGAGGAGAGAGGAGGCTCTCTGGAGGAGCTCTGACCGAGGAGAGAGGAGAGAGGAGAGAGGAGAGAGGAGAGAGGAGGCTCTCTGGAGGAGCTCTGACCGAGGAGAGAGGAGAGAGGAGAGAGGAGGCTCTCTGGAGGAGCTATAACCGAGGAGAGAGGAGAGAGGAGAGAGGAGAGAGGAGGCTCTCTGGAGGAGCTATAACCGAGGAGAGAGGAGAGAGGAGAGAGAGAGGAGAGAGGAGGCTCTCTGGAGGAGCTCTGACTGAGGAGAGAGGAGAGAGGAGAGAGGAGAGAGGAGGCTCTCTGGAGGAGCTATAACCGAGGAGAGAGGAAGAGGAGAGAGGAGAGAGGAGAGAGGAGAGAGGAGGCTCTCTGGAGGAGCTATAACCGAGGAGAGAGGAGAGAGGAGGCTCTCTGGAGGAGCTCTGACCGAGGAGAGAGGAGAGAGGAGAGAGGAGAGAGGAGAGAGAAGAGAGGAGAGAGGAGGCTCTCTGGAGGAGCTCTGACCGAGGAGAGAGGAGAGAGGAAAGAGGAGAGAGGAGAGAGAAGAGAGGAGAGAGGAGGCTCTCTGGAGGAGCTCTGACCGAGGAGAGAGGAGAGAGGAGAGAGGAGAGAGGAGAGAGGAGCCTCTCTGGAGGAGCTCTAACCGAGGAGACACTGATGGCTCCTCCTCGGCTCCTTCGTGGATGCATTTCCGGCAACAGAGATGTTTCAAAGAGTCGTGACGCACGGCCGGACTGATCTCAGCCAATCACAGCTCTGCATCCCCTGATATTACTGTAGTAGCTGCTCTCATCGGTACGCGGTGTTTCCAGAGAGAGCCGCTGAGAGGTCAGAAAGCAGAGCAGAGAGTAGAATGTGTATCACTCAGTGGAACAGCCTCTCTCTCTCTGTAGTTAGAGATATCTACAGTGTATCACTCAGTGAACAGCCCTCTCTCTTGTTAGAGTTTCACACCAGTCAGATGTTTCTGACACCATTCAGTGCTTCACCAAAACTCACACCACGGCTGCAGCCTGATGACGCAGCGGGCAGACGGGTCTCAGCTGGTGTCCTCTGCTTAACTGTAATTCTTGTAAATACAACTTTTGGCCCGTAATTTATTTCCTCATTGTAGCGACCAGAGAGGGGGGGGGAGAGAGAGAGAGGGGGGGGGGAGAGGGAGTATATCCAGTCTCTGGTAGTGTTACGTTATTATGAGAGTGCTCTGTTTGATTCTGAAATTGTATATATTTATATAAATATATGTGTGTGTGTGTGTGTGTGTGTGTGTGTGTGTGTCCCATCTGTAGCCTGTTATTGTCTCATGACCCTGTGAGTGAATCAAAGTAGATATAGAAGTGGTCTTGAACACATGTGTCCTCAGACAGAGGGTGAGCCTCCTGTCATCATTAATGGACGTCTCTTTAAAATGACCGCTCAGAGGAGAGGAGTTCTCCTTCCTCTCACCGCCTGCTGCTTCCCCTCCTCTCTCCTCGGCTCCTCTCTCCTCGGTTCCTCTCTCCTCGACTCTCCTCCTCTCTCCTCGGCTCCCCTCCTCTCTCCTCGGCTCCTCTCTCCTCGGCTCCCCTCCTCTCTCCTCGGCTCCCCTCCTCTCTCCTTGGCTCCTCGGTTCCTCTCTCCTCGGCTCCCCTCCTGTCTCCTCGGCTCCCCTCCTCTCTCCTCGGTTCCCCTCCTGTCTCCCTCCTCTCTCCTCGGCTCCCCTCCTCTCTCCTCGGCTCCCCTCCTCTCTCCTCGGCTTCCCTCCTGTCTCCTCGGCTCCCCTCCTCTCTCCTCGCTTCCCCTCCTCGGCTCCCCTCCTCTCTCCTCGGCTCCCCTCCTCTCTCCTCGGCTCCCCTCCTCTCTCCTCGGCTTCCCTCCTGTCTCCTCGGCTCCCCTCCTCTCTCCTCGCTTCCCCTCCTCGGCTCCCCTCCTCTCTCCTCGGCTCCCCTCCTCTCTCCTCGGCTCCCCTCCTCGCCTCGCATCTCCTGTGGGCGGGACTAAGTATCGAGGATAGGAGTTGAGGAGGGGAGTAGAGAAATGAGAAAGGGCCTGGTGTCCTAAGAGACCGGTATGTTTGGCTGTGACAGTGTTCTGAAGCGCAGAGCATCTGCTCGTATTCATTTGTTTTCTGGAAAGGTCCCGAGACGTTATTCTCCTCCCTGCTGCTCTCGCTCCGTGGTGTTTAGAGTCATGTTTTGTGGCAATTATTGTACATTTGGTTTTGCGTACCACGAGCGGGACAAGTAACAGGATATGAAAATGTATAAACCCTCTGAAGGAAACTAAAGTGTAAACAATGAGGAATGAAAACCAGCTGAAACTCTCATTATATATTATATCTACATATTCGACTTGAATCCGTGTTTCTCTTCCGGTGCCGGCAATAAGCTGCTTCTCTGGGCAAATTAAATAAGATCATATTGTTTTTAATTAATACAAAATAAAACAGAATCAATACAAAAATCACTTTATGAAATCTCCTTAATATGCGAATCCAAATCCCTTAAATGCAGCTTTACGAACTGCATGCAGACACCATGTATCTTAATGCAGGCAGTAGGGCTTGGCCTGGGAGCTGTGGGCGCGCCGGTTCAAGTCCCCGGCCAGACCTAACATATGGAGTGTGGACTGGAGAGGTCCCAGCTCAGCTCCTGCCGTGGTGCCCTTGAGCAAGGCACCGGACACCCCCCATGGCTGTAAGTATCTGCTCCTGGTGCTGGTGGGTTAAAGCAGAACACGTCACTGTGTGCTGTGCACGTGTGAGCATGAGGGAGGGGTTCATGCCTCCGATTCTAATTCTTCTATACGTTGTTTTACTTTATAATGTTAGCTTATAAAAAATAGAGATATATATATATATATATATATATATATATATATGGAGTAAATACAAAATAAAAAGTGCAAAATAAGTATGTAGTTTTCAATGCACTTGATTTTTTAATTGATCATTTTGTATATATATATAATATAATAATATATATATATAATATTTTAAAATACATAATCTGCAGGATTCCAGGTTTTTTCTGATATTATATTAATTTATGAATTACATTTTAGTAAATAATACTTGTCAACAAATATTCTCCGACTAGAACTAAAGTCTATGCGTCCTCGCCGCCCCAGTTTAACTCCAGTAGAGGAGGCAACCAGCGGGCGCGCGCATGTGAGTGTGATAAGTGCTATCAAAGCGTCACGCGAGGGCAGGGGCGTTATGGCCGAGGTTAGGACCCGCACCACACCCAGCATCCCAACTGATCAATGCTTCTTCCCCTCCGAGTGGACACTGCATAATGGCGGAGCGCGCGCTTCGTAGCTGTGGCTCCGCTGTTGCATGTCCCTAGCGCGTGTCACGGGGAGTGGACGCTCAGTGTACTGACGGAGTGGACGGACAGGACCAGACTGGGTCACCCCTCCTCCATTCAGAGGCAGGAGAGGCACGTCTCTCACCCCAAGAGGAGGTGGGTTTCCTCTCGGCAGGGAAACAGGCGGTGTCTGGTGTGCACTCTCAGGACAGGCAGAAGGGCACTCTTCATGTACTTCCTGGTTCCCAAGAAGACCGGAGGATTCTGGAACATTCTCACTTCGCATGTGCCTGAATTGGCAGATTGTCTGAGAGAAGTTTATATCCTATAAAACAGTAGTTTTTATAGTTCACATATATATACTGTGGGCCTGCTCGTGCAGCCGGGCGATTGGTTCACATCGACCTGGAGCTGCAGGCATGATGCCGGTCCTACTTCAAACCCTTAATACGGGGCACACGTGCTCGTGAGGAGCAGCAACCGCACCGCAGTGGCGTACATCAACCGGCAGGGCGGGTTCGCTCCGCAGCCTCGTTGCCCGCAGCAGAGCACCTGTGGGTGTGGGCTCCACAGGAGGTGTTGTCTCAGGGCCCTGCACATCCCGGGGCCTCATATCGAGAAGCGGGCCCTCATATCGAGAAGCGGGCCCCTGCCAGACGAGCGGAGGCTTCACCCGGAGGTGGTGCAGCAGGTCTGGACTCAGTTCGTAGAGCAGAGGTGGACCTGTTCGCCAATCGGCCCTGTGGTTCTCCCTGGCCCGGGGGGACAGTCCGCCCGTGGGGGTGGACGCACGAGCCATGGCCAAGAAAGCTGCTTCACGCCTTTCCACCGCTGCCCCTTACCCCCCCCCCTGGAGAGGGTGAGGCGGTGACGTCTGTCAGTCATCCTACTGGCCCCAGGTTGCCGTCTGGCGCCGTGGTACGCAGAGGTGACACAGATGATGGTGGGCCAGCCCTGGACGATTCCTCAGGGTCTGGGGGGCGCTGTCTCAGGAAGTAGGTGCAATAGGGGCTTTACATGCCCGGCGACGTGGGAGGGCCCTCCCATTTGACATTCTTGCCCTCCCCCAATAAACACGATTTGTATTATTTATAAAAATAAAATTAAAAAAATGTACATTTTTTGTTATCATAAACAAACTGAACTGTTCTGCTACGATGTGCGTGATGTCAGATAGTAACCAAAACAAAAAAATCGCAGGCTACGTCAAATCCAGGAAAATACAAGGAATCGGCTCAAAAGCTCTAAGGATTTATTAAAACGAAATAGCGATGAAAGAACTGCAGCCGATGGCGCTGCTGGCGACCTGCAGCAGCCGCTGCGGCCGCGCGCCTCGATGGCACGAGCTGGACCTCGGCAAACCCCGGGCTGAGTCAGCGAGCCCAAGCTCGACTCATCAAGGCGGCCGCCTCCGAGGCACCGCTCCTTGTGCCCCAACCATCACCACCGCCAGCCTCCTCCTCCTCCTCCTCCTCCTCCTCCTCCTCCTCCTCCTCCTCCTCCTCCTCCTCCTCCTCCTCCTCCTCCTCCTCCTCCGACGACGACGCTACCTCGCAGCACATCAACGGGTGCTATTGGGCCAGCAGCCGCTCAAAGACCAACAGCCCAGATGACCTTGGGGTCAATAAGGTGAAACTGGATCGTTACCAGAGAGATTGTTTTCAGGGAAGAAGGCACTTTAGCCGCTGCACGTTTCAACATCAGACCGGCTTGAAGATCCGTTCAAAGCAGACGCAGCCTTTCGTTTCCCCCGTAGACACTTTGAAGTCACTACGTCTTCATCTGATGCGGCTTCTACTGTCAAAGGCTTTTGCGACTGGAAACACGCATTACAGACTGATGAGGACTGCTCAGACATGCCGCATCGAAAGAACACATCTCATGAGAGAGAGAGAGAGAAAGAGAGAGAGAGAAAAAAAGACAGAGAGAGGAGGAGAGAGAGAGACAGAGAGAGAGAGACAGAGAGAGAGAGGAGGAGAGAGAGAGAAAGAGAGAGAGAGAGAGAGAGAGAGAGGAGGAGAGAGAGAGACAGAGAAAGAGAGAGAGAGAGAGAGAGGAGGAGAGAGAAAGAGAGAGAGAGGAGGAGAGAGAGAGAGAGAGGGAGAGAGACAGATACGCGAGGAAACAAATAAGGAAATGAACCGTTTGAGCTCTCCTCCCTGAGAGCACCGTCGTGGAAGACAGCGTCGCCTCGACTTCTCTCAAAACAGTGTCCGCTGTCGGTGCACCCAGGTTGTCTTTTGATCCGGGGTGACCGTAGCGGGGCAACGGTGTGGCTGGAAAAGCTCTCTCCACGAGGCGCCTGATAGGATGGCTCTGCGAGTGCATTATACATGCCTGTGGACGGGCAGGGAGAGCCCGTGCACATTCTACACGGGCTGTGGCTGTGTCAACGGCCACAGCCCGTGTAGAATGTGCACGGGCTGTGGCTGTGTCAACGGCCTTATTCAGCAGGGCAGAAGATATCTGCACGGCGGCGTCTTGGTCTACGCCAGGCCCCTTCATAAAGTGTTTTCTCTTGGACATGTCTGGCTCCTTCTCGTTGTCTGTGCTTGCAGGGGCAACACATGACAGGTGAGAGGGTGCTGTGGGTCAGTAGGTATCCGACCCCCCCCCCTGGACATAATGCATTTGTTTTTCCCATGCTCCGTGGGGACCTGGGAAACATGGTGCGCAGTGAGATGGGTCGATGTAGTTGGACGACAGGGCGTTTATACATCGGGGCTCCACCCACTGTACCCAGAGTCCAGTAGAGGGCGGAGCCTGTGTGATATATGACAGGGGGTTACGTATTGTAGCTCAAGGTATATAAGCACAGGCGGAGCCCTCTACCTGGGGGCCCCTGTCTTTCCTATGCCACTCGCTGAAGAGGGTGCAGGATGACGGTCGTGAGGCGTAGCCGCCTTATATACTGTGGGCCTGCACGCGCATTCAGGTAGGCTCGCCCCGATTGGCCAGCTACGTTTATGCAACTCAGTAGGTGAATGCATGCATAGCTTGATATAGAGTAGTACCCATAGAGTCCAGTAGAGGGCGCCACCTGTGCTTATATAACTAGGGCTACAATACGTAACCCCCCCCGTTATGTTCTTAGACGTCTTTTAACCCTATTGTATAAAATAAATACTAATTATATTAATTAATTATTTATTATATTAGTTTATTTAGTTATAATTTGGATTTTAAAGTTTTTGGCTTTATATAAATATCAATGATTCAACATGTCACGTGATTATAATTATTTTAAAAAACGTATTCATGTATTATTTAATATTATATGAAATGAAAATAACAAAATATATATAATATATAATAAAAGATAATCAAGGTTTTTATTATACATTATGATCAATGTTGGATTCAAGTTTTAGTTTTAAAAAAAAATACTTCAACCTTACTTGAGTATCCCATTGTTACTGATTCATATTGTATATTATTTATATCGCTGTGTTTACATTATTAAACAATTCTTGCCAGAAACGTAATTTTTAGGGCCGTCAGTCGATGCAAATTAATCGCACATTTTTGATCTGTTCTAAATGTACCTTAGAGGAATATTTTTCAAGTTTTTAATACTCTTGTCAACATATGAGTGGACACATATGCTTTATGCTAATGTTTATTATCGTTTGAACAATGACAAATATTCTCATGAATATTAAACACAACAACCTGGAACCTCTCATACTATGTGTGTGTGTGTGTGTGTGTGTGTGTGTGTGTGAGATGGATCGATCGTTGGAGCTATGTGCAACTCAAGGCATATGCTCGAACGGGAGCTGCCTGGACGCTGCGATCATGTTGCGCGCATTAACACTAGCTGAGTGTGCTGACTTCTCCTACAATGTCCCGCTGTCTGCTTCCTGCATCAAGTCAAGTGCTCGGCGCAGTTGTGGCGAAATGTCGCTCCTCTGTTTTCATTGAAACAGCTCCTTATATCCGTTAGCGCAGCTAGCTAGCACCAGATGCTAACAACGACAACAATGCACGTAAGGTCTCTCTCTCGCTCGCTCGGGCCACACGTACACACACCCTCCCGGTCCTCCCGATGGCCAGTCGGTGCCTGCCGGTGAGCGTGGAAGTGTGGTCTGCCACAAGCGGGCGGCAGGAGCGGGGCTGTCAGCATCAGCTTGCAGATGGTATTTTAAACTCGATGCGCTCTGAAACTACGGGGTGGCCGAGGAAAAAAAATACACATGCGTTAATCGCGTTAAAATAATTAGTGGCGTTAATTTTCTTTTGCGTTAACGCGTTAACAGCCCTAGTAATTTTACAAGATAAAACTTAAGACATTTTCACTGAAGAGAGCTTGAACGCATCGTATTGTAAGTCAACGAAACCTCAGGTAACTGTTAGCTATCTACAATGTAGCATTATTAGAGGAATGAAATTTCTACGTTTAAAAGGGAATTTACCTGATAAATAAAACTCTCAAAAATGTCAACAAGCTTTTTAAAAATGTTTATTTTTCAACATTTTGGAAAAATAATTATTACAGTTTTTCAGGATGTTATTGCATCCGCCGCCGTCTCTTCTTCCCGTCGGTGATTCTTCATGTGAGTTTTCAGACAGTGACTCTGTGTAAAGGCTTTCTCGCAAACGATGCATTTGTACGGTTTCTCCCCGTTGTGCAACCTCATGTGAACGGTCAGATGTTCCTTACGAGCGCACACTTTCCCGCAGATATTGCACACAAACGGTTTGACGCCAGAATGTGTTTTCATGTGTCCTCTGAGGATACTCAACGCATTAAAGGTGCGCCCGCACTCGGAGCATTTGTGCGGTTTCTCCCCTGTGTGAATCACCATGTGTCGACGCAAAGCGCCTCGAGACGACAACCCTTTTCCACATTCCTGACAAAGGATCTTATCCCCGCTGTGTGTCTTCAGGTGAACCTTCAGCTGAGGTAAGGAGTGGAAAGTCTTGCAGCAAATGTCGCAGAGGTGAGTTTTGTCTCGAGCCGTGTGGATTCTCTTGGAGTGCCCTTTAAGATTCTCGGGAAGTAAAAACCGCTTCCCGCACACCTGACAGACGTGGCGTTTCTCCCCGCTGTGGGTCAGCTTGTGTCGTGACAAAGATCTTAGGTCGAAAAGGGATTTCCCGCAAACGTCGCAAGTGTACGGTTTCTCCCCCGTGTGACTGCTGCTGTGAATCGTCAGCAGGTGACTAAAAGCGAAAGACCGATTGCAGACTTGACACTTGTGTGGTTTCTCCTGCACGTGTTCCCACCTATGCGCCTTCAAACTGGATTTCAACACGTACGCTTTGTGGCAGACGTCGCACTCGTACGGTTTCTCTCCCGTGTGCAACGCGGCGTGTTTATCTCGACTCCCGGCGGTGAGGAAAGACTTTCCGCAGATGTCGCAATCCTCTAAAGTTTTCTGGTGAGTTTTCAGATGGTGTCTCAGATCCTCAACGTTTTCTCCACACACTCCACACACACTTTCCTGTTCGTGCACGTGACCCCAGGAGTGTTTGATCAGCATGTTCAGTGATCCTCGAAGAGCTCCGCAAACTTTACAAGCTAAAGGAGCACCGACGGTTTCCTTCCTCCTTTTTGTTTTCACTCCCGAAGCTTCCCCTCCTAACTCCTTCTCTCCATCGTCACTCTCCTCTGGTTTCCACTCCTTATCTCCAACATCTCATCATCTCCTCCCCCTCATCTCCATCTTCTCCATCATCTTCCTCCCCCTCTTCTCCATCTTCTCCATCATCTTCCTCCCCCTCATCTCCATCTTCTCCATCGCCACCTTCCTCTGCTTCTGATCTTCCAGGTTTTTCTCCGTCTTCATCTGTTTCTTGTTGCTGTGTCGGATTGTCAGCTTCGTCGCTCTGCATGTTTTCAGCAGGACTGTAGTGGGAACTAAAAAGGCAGAAGAAAAGGAGTTTTAATATTGAAATGCTGCTTTATCTTTGGTTCTTACACAGCGTGCTTATTACTAAGGATACTTTAAATATGAGTACAGGCAATCTGCTCTTCCGCAGCGCCGCCCCCCCTCCCTCCGGCTGACATTATGAATGTAAGGCGTATAGTAATCATAGATAACACGGCAGGGTCCGTTACAGTTTGTTTTCATCTGATTTCAAATAAACAAAGTCTTGGCTTTCAGAATATTAAACTTGTTTCGGCAAATTCAGATGATAAATACAACTTTGAAGCTTCGGCATAATTACAAGCGGAGAACGGAGTAACTTAACGTCACAGCAGGCACAACAACAGCCGGGGTTTCTCGTGAGGGTTTTCCCCGGGAAAAAAACACAATACACACAAATGCAAAATTACACACACACACACACACACACACACACCACACACACACAGCTTCCCCCAGACCAGTAATCCAAACGAAAACATCTTCCCTCCGTAGTATTTTTGATCATTTGCTAATAACCAATCAGATCGATGGATTCCAGAGAAGAAACTTTGAAGGCCTTTCTCTCAAAGTGATGACTCGGTGCCAGTCGTTATATAATGTGACATATTTCGCTTCATATTTGGAGTACAAAAACAATCCTGATATCATTAGAAAGCTAGGAATATCCTCTTTCCAACAGTGTATACAACTCAAAATGTGTCTTCGGGTCAATGCGACTGATTTCGATGGAGCAGGTCACTTTTGTTATGAAAATGTTTTCTCATAAATGATGTGGTGAGCAGGAGGACAGAATTACGTCTAAACTGACGCCGTGTTGCATTTCTATAGGTTGTAGATACGAGCATGGTTTTATATGCTATCACGTTTAATCGTGTTTTATGCCGTTTGCCAAGATTTGATGAGTCGCTCGTAAAACACAGGAGGTCTGGAAACTAAGAACACCATGTGGTAAATTGAACAGCTAATATAACACATTAGTTGTATTTCCTTGTATTATGGATATATAGTTGCTGATCGACAGCTGGAACACAAACTACCAAATTCAACAACATAATTCAGATCCAGTCGTCATGACTACACTCCGGAGGGATTCCCCGATCACTTCTTACAGTCTCTCATCAAGTCTCCTGTCCCCGGTGCAAACACACTGCCCGAGGAAGGCTGTGTATTTTTTTTGTCATGAACCTTTTTCGGACCACTTATTTATTTATTTTGGTGACGATCCGACCTCCATGCTGCTACTCTGTTCAAACTGCATCCACCAAACAATATGATTTATCTCGACCTCCCCAAAATAACCAAAATCTGACACGGTGTGAGATGTCTTTTTGAGCTGTTCTGTCGTCATTTCCGGCGATCTCCTTCATGCAGTCAGAATGAATGAATGAATGAATGAATGGGCGTTCCTTTGACTATTTATAGGCAAATCTGGGCGTTACGTGAAGCCCGCTAAAGCTGCACCGCATTTCGAGTCGATTGTGATTTATAAAGGGAAACCGGCGTAGGAAGTGCCGTAAGCACTTTCCTCGCTGGTACGCAATGTTTGGTGAATCGGAAAATGTCGGAACATTTCTGTACCTATTTTTTCTACTACGTAAGCAACCTACGTAAGCAACCTTCCCACGTGAATCCTACGCACGGCGTTATACATGAGGCCCCAGGTGATGAGGCTGTAACATAACAAAATGTGAAGAGTGAAGGGGTATGAATACTTTCCGGATGCACTGTAAGTGGCTAAGTTTATGGTTAACTTAAATGTTGTCTTAAATTACTTATTAACCTGTTAAGCCTGGAGCCTGTTTTTCAGGTCAAGACATTCCCAGAACAAATGACCATATCTTCTAAAAGGGTTAAATTAATAATCGTTGTTCTCAAAGTAACGATGAACCTGTGAGTTGGATGGAGAAAAGTCAGAATCAATATAGATGTTTTTATTTTAAAGTAAATTCAGATTGAACACGGTAAAAAACTGTAAATTGTAGTTTCCGTCGGAAAATAAAATTACTTATTGTGAAAACCACCCTTGGATGATGGGATGGTAGACTACAAGCTTTAGGAATCCAATCTACAACATATAATAAGTACCCTGTATCAAGATTGATGCAAAACAAGCGACATGTGACCTTTTTAGAGAGGTTTAGCAACAAAAAACCCACCTCTGGGGTCATCTGGGTGGATTTGCCATATCTCTGGAACCCATTGGTCGATTTGGGTGATTGACACCTCTTTTGAACCGTTAGAGCCAATAGAATCGAGAGGAAGTTCCTAAATCCACCTACACTTTACCATTGAGAAGTGAGAGTGATGCACATGCAGCTTGCTCAAACCGAAAGCTATGTTACGCTCTGAAAACTGAAAATTAGGCTTATTGCCATAAATATGATGATGGATTATCAGTAAGCAAAGGTAAGACGTATTTGCCGTTTTGGCTCCGTAAAGCTACGCTGTGTGTTGTCTGGGTTTGCCTGAACTGCCGCGAGTTTTGATCGCACAGCGATGATACTTATACCTCTAGAATCTGTGGAATCTCAGCGTAAATCTGATATCTTGTTTGTGCAGATCCGATGAAGTATAAAAGATCGCTAACGTGAGTTCTGTGCGAAGTGCGTTAGCAATTTTTCGCTTAGTGCTAATTCAGAGTCTCGGCGTTAGACTTGTGTTTTGTTTCGGTACATGTTCTTCGTATCGTCAGTTAGCTGACTTTCTTCCCGTTAAGTCGGGTATGACACATTCATAGTTAGTTAAATGTTAAGAAGCCCTGAGACACAGTTTCGTCGAAAAAAGCTGGGCTTAACAGGTTAAGTACTCTTATACTAAAAGTTGAATTTCCACCCATGTTTGAATGATGTATGATATTAACGATTAGAAGACACAACAGAAGGTTGAATTAAATAATTACCTTGTATTCGGCCTGTTTTCATCACTTCCTGTTTCATGTGTTACGTCGTCTTTCCTCCCCGGAACAGGAAGTTGCTCCGTGTCCTGAGAGTCATTTGCAGACTGGAAACAAAAACAATCACTTTTAAATCTTGATTTGTGCTTGAATATATCTGCATTTCACAAGTGGAGAATCAATTAATACAATAATAATAATTAAAGAATTAATACACGATGACTTGCAGAATTTGGCAGTTTCTTTAACATGAGAATTGTTTATTGTTAATGTTTAATTATAAGAGACAAAGCTGCTCATAAAATGAAATTAAAACATGGAGAATATCCTCTGACTTTCTCTGAATAAAATATAATCATAAAGTATTCAAATAAGGAAGACATTTAAATCAAATAAGAGTAAAATAATCAAAAGAAAATATCAAAAAATGAAAATAAATACAGTGTGTCAAAAATAATAAATATAATCAGATTTATGAAATAAAGTAAATACAAAATAAATATAAAAGTGTCTTTTAATTTCAAGAAAAGCACTCTATACAAATGTTAGTGTTGTTGCATAGCAACCACCTCGCACTATGTTTTATTTTGAACATCGTTATTTACTAATAAAAACGATGTCTTTTTCTTTCATATTGCCACTTGGTAACCGTTTGATAAAAGCAATGCTCATTATATCACAGCTAAGGGGCGTGGTTCAACCCCCTGAGCTGTGATATACTGAGCATATACGTCGTGAGCTATTGCTTAATGATATAAATATAAAACATAAATATTGTTACCCTCCTCTCTCTCAGGTAGAGCGCTGACCTCCCCCTCCCCACCGCCCCGACGCTCCTCTGGATTTCTTCGGGCGTCAGACTCTTCAGCTCCAGGGTCTGCAGACGTCGAGACGGGTCGGCCGTCATGGCGTCCACCGGGAGGCGTAACCGTGGAAACGAGGAACGGAGAAGAAGCAGGAAGTCCTCCTCCGACAGACCGGGGGGGCAACGCAACTCCCGCACCCCCGACTTCAACACTGAGGCGGTGGGAAAATAAAAACAAATAAAATCCATGAATTTAGATTCACCCTGACATTTACTACTTCATAACTTTTCTGAATTCTGATTTTTATCAGAATTTAATTATTTTCAAAATTATGATTTTGTGTGTGTGTGTGTGTGTGTGTGTGTGTGTGTGTGTGTGTGTGTGTGAGGGGGGAGATGGACTCGCGACCTTTAAGTTAAAAGTAATGGAGTTTTTTAGAAAATGCTTTATTTTGCAGATTTCAGACTCACAGCCTTTCCTGAGCGAGTCGGTGTTGCGCAGGAGACACACTCGCAGCTTCACAAACTCACTCCTCTTCCTCCCCGCCCTCCTCCTCCTCTTCCTCCCCGGGTCGCTGTAGAAAGGCACATTAAGAATCCTTCAGATGCAAGTTGTTCCCTTTAAGACTTTTAAAGTGTTATTCATTAAATCGTATGTTAACCCGTGTTCTGGTGTCTGAGCGTCCGCCTGCTGCAGGACCGGCTCCTCTTCATCTCGTCTGTCCTCGTCTTCCTCAAAGCGGTCCGAGTCCTCCACGTCTAAAGACAAAAGGAAACTCAACATTATTTTACATGCAAATAATAAAAACTATCTCCAACACATTTTAATTAAAGTGAGATTTAACCTTGTTTCTGTAAATATTATAAATCAATAGAATTCGGTTCTTCACGTTCAGGTACAAAACTAAAGGGGCGAGTGGGTGCTCTGCAAAGACGACCTAGACCACATGGCGATATCTGCCGCTCGGGCAGCAAAGGCAGAAGTGGGTCGACACGAGACAGAAGGAACCTTCAACCCAACGACCTCACGGCCTGGACCCAGAGGTCAGGAGCGTGTTGGTTCAGACCGACGGCCCGTCCACACGGCGGCGTGCGGTGAAGCTTCAACGCTTCTGCTCATTCCCTTTCAATGGGGTGACGGCACGCTTTGCCGAACTGCATTGTGGGAGCGTTGCTTCGCTTTGCTCGCTTCAAAAGTTGAGCTTCGGCGGAAGCGTCAGCCAATGAAATAATCTGCCAGTACGAGCTCTAGCCAATCAAACGGCGTGCTTGTGTGTCCGGGGCGGCAAGCTTTAACGCACGCCGCGTGTGGACGCTGCGTGAGACTAACATCCTGCAAAGGCCCGAGCGCCGTCTACCACACCACACACTACCCCCACACACACACACACACACACACACACCACACACACACACACACACACCACACACACACACACACACACACACACACACACACACACACACACACACACCACACACACACACACACACACACACACACACACACACCACACACACACACACACACACACACACACACACACACACACACACACACACACACACACACACCACACACACACACACACACACACACACACACACACCACACACACACACACACACACACACACACACACACACACACACACACACACACACACACACACACACTGAAATGACTTGATGAATGTATTTATGCATATTAGTAGATGTTGTATGATGAACAGAAATGTGATGTGAAAAACCATTGAATAATAATGTTTTAAATATATGTATATATATAAAGTATATAAAGTACCGGTCTGCTTCTCTTCCTTGGGGGCCTCGCCTCCTCCGGCCTCCACGCGAACCGCCTCCTCTGAAACCAAGACAATACTATTAATATATTTAATATAATATATATGTTACCATTATATATGTGATCACCTCTTGACTTTGGAAAACATCATTCAAATAAATAAATAATGATAATAGTTGTTTTTTAATCACAAAGAAATCATGTGTAAATAATTAATATCTGAATATAATAAAAACTATTGAATACGAACATTAAAGTTATGTTATAGGGCACCTGTTCTAATAATAAACCAAGTCAACAATATAATAACCGATTGCGTGCGAGAGAAGAAGAAGTTAAAGCTCCAGATGTTGGACTCGGCTGCACATCAACATAACGAACATAACTACAAAGACAATCACTTCCTGACTTTGGAAATAATTATAATTACATGTAAAAGATGAATGTAAAGAAAATGAGAAATATAAAGCAATTATCGTGGACCTGTTTTAATTCCTTTTCACCCACAGGCCATGAGACGGTTCACCCCCGAACTCTGAAGAACGTCCAGAACATCCATCTGGCTGCATCAATCCTTCATCTAATCTATCCATGTACGCGTCGAGAGGCTCTTCTTCACTATTTCTATTTATCTGCACTAACTTGCTCATCTCAAACATCCGTGTATCTGTTCTGTGTCCTATATATATATATATATATATATCTCATGTTGCTCCGTTGGAGTTCGGCTGTCATCTCCATATATAGGCTGCTTCTCAGGTCGGTTAAATGGATTCCTTGCGTCCCTCACTTGCGTCCTTCCCTGCCTCTAGTCCCTCCTTCCAGGGAAGCAAGGAGAGAGGAAACCACGAGAAGCAGGAAATGAGTTTCAAGAGCAATGGGACGTCCTTTCCTCCGGAGCGTCACGGGAAGCGACGTCCGTTTGTGATGACGCCGCACAGCTGATCGTCTGACAGCAGCTCACACACCCCCGCCTCACATTTACTGACACAAACATGTGTATCATCTGTTGTAGACCCAAATAAATAAAAATAAAATAAGAACTCATTCTCAAAAAAGATAAACGCCATTCTTAAAATATATAAACGAAAAAAGCGATCATGAAAATGTTTCCAAAAAATGAATAAAATGATTGTTGTCCTCGTTGTTGATCAGATAGATCTCATGTTTGTAACTAACTGAAACGTGAATTGAAACAAAGCACGGTATAAACTGAGGAGGGAGTCCCGTGAGGTTCATGTGTTTTCTTCACTCCGCGGGGAAACTGCTCTCATGTCAAGAAGCATCAGATCAGTGCATGCGCTGCCTCGTCCAATCAGTGAGCGATACACAGTAAGGGGGCGGGGCGAGTGTCTGAGGATTTCATCATTATAGCTCCTCGGTCCTCCGGCAGAAATAAGAGCCATGGGACGCTACTCAAGATGGCGTGAAACCAAGTAAACAATAACAGATCGCATGTGAACACAAAGCCTATGAATCCATAACATAAGAAGATAGCAAACAATGAGAGAAGAAGCAGAAACCCGTGGTGTTAAATCATCAGATGTTAGCGGGACTTTGGTGCACTTTACCCGGCCTGCAGAGAGTGATTCTCGGCTGCAGGAGCTCCAGCTGGTGCCTCTGCCGGGAGATCTCGCTCCTCAAGGCCGAAATCTCGTCCTCAAACCCGGCCACAGTCCGCTGCACCACCACTAAAATCTCCTGCGACGCGGAGGTCAGTTTATCCGCGACTACCGCGCTCAACATCTCAGATTTAGACCGATTATAATCCACCGAAGGAACCAACATGATGTTCACCGCCATTTTACCGAGTCTCACATCTAATGTGGTCCGAGTGGAAAGCAAGGTAAACAAAGGTTCCGCTTCTGCCATCTTGTGGTGAGTTGCCATAGAAAAGTATTTATAAACAAAGGAACATGTAATGCTGTTAATTCATTTCAAGTTTTAATTTTTTATTTAAATAGATAATGGGGAGTTAACTCGAGCGGTCCGACCAAGCAAGGAGGCAGAACGTCCAAAATACAACCCGGTGTGGGCAATTATTACTCACTGGCACATGACACAGCCTCAATCTCAATCTCGCTGTTCACGTGAGCACAGTCACCAGCCACAAGGATCTCACACACGACCTTACAGGAAACACAGAGCCTAAATACCCACACACTAATTAACCCAACCAGACACAGGTGAGGGGGGAGGAGACAACACAGGGCACCAGGTGCACACAATCAACAGCAACAGACATGGGGAAAGGGAACATTTAAATTAAAAAAAAGTGCAATATACAAAGCCCGAAGCCGTCAGTCCACAGTGATCTTCGTCACACAGAAAAAAAGTAAAATCATGTTATTATTATTATCTATCGGAGGACGAAGGGCTGTCATGTGAATTCAATTCAAAGTAAAACATTTTAAAAATGACGATTTTAAAATTCAACAAAATTAAATGAATATAATATTAATACAGTATTTTAAATAAACAATAATAATGATATGTATTCATATGAATAGGGATTTTTTTAAATAAACAAAGATATAAATAAATCGGTACATACAATGAACATTTAAACAAAGATTAAATAATCCTAAATTAATTCAAACCAAAGGGATGTTAGTTAAAAAAGTAAATAACATAACATATATTTAAATATCGGAAGTATCGAAATAATTTGAAATGTTAAAATAGCACCTCCTGGTGCTGCTCCTCTCAGAGCTGCTGAGTCACACGTAAGGGCCTCCTGGTGCTGCTCCTCTCAGAGCTGCTGAGTCACACGTAAGGGCCTCCTGGTGCTGCTCCTCTCAGAGCTGCTGAGTCACACGTGACGTGTGACTCAGCAGCTAAAAACAATAGAAAACAAAAAGGACATCAATACAACATAATTACAGGGGTATAAATTAGCAACCTATACACAATGACAGGTATCAAATAACATTTCATCTATCCGAGCTTTAAAATGATGCAAGGGAACCAAAATGCTCAGTTTCAAAAAACATTGCATAGTGTTCCAAGCTAGAGGAGCAGCGCACATAAAAGCTTTAGTGCCTAAAACAGTCCGAGCACTTGGCACATGTAATAAAAACACATCCTGGGATCTCAGGCAATAGCTACTTGCCAAAGGTCAAAGGTCACAGAGCCTCTTCCTGGCCTCAAGGAGAAACAGGACTTGTTCCTGTAGAAGAACCCTAGCCTCACCCTCAGCTCTTTAGCAGGTTAGAGACCTGAAGTTTAAAAGAGAGACAATCATCAAGCCAGACACCAAGGTATTTGTAACAGGAACCACTTTGAGTTTTGTTCCTTGCGTAGTTACAATATCTAAAACAGGCTCTGGTGTCTTTTTAGCTTTAGAAAGAGCATTACCTTGGTTTTATCCACATCTAGAAGAAGCTTTAGTTCAGAGCGCTGAGTCTGAGTAGTGTTAGAAACAGCCTGTAATGTAACACCAGCCTCCTGAATGAGGGACCTGCACAGAACATCACGGGATCATCCGCATACACATGTAAAGTAGCTTCATCCACATTTTCACCTACGCTGTTAATATATATGGAGAGTAAAAGTGGGCCTGAAACAGAGCCTTGAGGAACACCATTAGTGATGTTTAACCACTCAGAAGACAGCCCATGAAAATGAACACATTGGGACCTTTCAGAGAGGCAGTTCACAAACCACCCACTGCATGGCTGGACATGCCAATACTGAGTAGCCTCTGCTTTAAGATGAGATGATCGACGGTGTCAAACGCTTTGGACAGGTCAACAAACAGAGCTGCACAACTCTGCTTATTGTCTAAAATACTCGTAATGTCATTCACCACTTTTCAATATGGTCTAGATACAGCAAGTACACGACACGCCCACCTGACACGACACTACAGTGGCTGAGAGACATTGATACCGTACATGGCAGATTAAAAAACGAATTGCAAATGTTATTGTAGCATTTTAAGCAAATATTAGGCAAATTAATGAATAACCTAGTCTATCCGTTTGAGACACAAAAGTATATGACTTTAAGCATAAATAATTTGTTCTGATTAATTAATTAAAACAATAAGCAGGCTCAGTAAACTTATTTTTTTATTTTTTAGTAGCCTACATGTAAAAGAGGTAATAATGAGTTCATCTATTAATTATGTTTGTCTAACTGCTACACATGTATTTATACATAAATGTAGATATGTATGAACATCTAAATATAGTTGTTACAGGTTGTAAGATAATGATGTTTACAGCATTCCACTATAGTTCTTCAAATCTTTATTCTTCCCCTTTTTATTTCAGCCAATACTTTGGCTCTCCATAACTTCAGCTTATTTTCAGCTACAGAAACCATTCCAAATATTAAACTATTCAGTCTGTTCAGGAATCGATGGGAAACCTTCAACTTTTTCTAAATATTTCATACTTTTTGAAATATTCAGCTTTTCAAACTATTTTTTCCAGTTAGCTCCAACTGACATGCAGCAGACTTCAACAGTCCAGCTGTGAAGACATCTTCAGGACAGTTTAGAGATTTCTTCAAATGCCGTTGCCATAGCAACACAATGCTCGCCTTGAAACACGGTTTTCTCATAGCTTCAGTGAAAATACTCCAAACAGCCCAGAACTTCACAGGTTTGGTAACGATGCAGCCATAAATGCATCTAAGCGTATTATGGGATGTCATAAAATGCCATTGCCATGGCGACAGATCATTCACCATCAAGTTAGTTCAACATTTTCCCAAGCCTTTTTACTTTCTTTTCTCATCTTAATACAAATTAATTCACTACTACTTACATCTGATATTTAACTCCTTCAGCCTCTTTTCAGCTGCAGAACCCATTCAACTATTACATTATTCAGCTATTTCAGGACATCAAGGCTATACATGTC
Organism: Champsocephalus gunnari; assembly: GCA_036324595.1. NCBI lineage: Eukaryota > Metazoa > Chordata > Actinopteri > Perciformes > Channichthyidae > Champsocephalus > Champsocephalus gunnari. The sequence continues at coordinate 1,607,683 of CM070441.1, forward strand.
GTTGTTTATACCTTTTTTAAACCTTTTCTTTGAAATATTAAGCTTTTTCTGCATTTGTTTAGCTAAAAGCAGCTACCATTCAGCTAATAACATATTCAGCTTTTTCTGCATTTTCAGCTAAATTCAGCCATAAATGTTCACAGTTTACAGCATTCGCACGCATTTTCTGCAGGAAATGCATTTTCTAGTTTGGTATGTTATTGATATGGGCTGGACACCCCTTCACAATGATCATCATTGACTTTTTTTTAGACCAAATTAGGAGGGCCAGTCAGGCCACTAATGAGCTCAATCATTCACATGTATTATTACTTCATAAATTAAGAGTACTATCTATTACAAAACCTTTGAAGGAATCGTCATGCATTCTGAATGTTTCTGTACTTTAAAAACATCATGGATATTACATTATATTACATGTCAGACGCTTTTATCCAAAGCGACTAACATACTCAGTACTGTGGACAATCCCCACAGGAGCAATTTGGGGTGAAGAGTCTCAGGGACACAACAACATGCTGACTGCAGTGGGGTTTGAACCTGTGCCCCTCTGATCCCAACACCAGCGCACCAGTCCACTGCGCCACAGCCTCCCGGCTCACTATCCTGTTCTTGTTTAACATTATTCATACTAATTTCAATCAATCAATGTTTATTTATAGCCCAATATCACAAATGTTACATTTGTCTCAGTGGACTTCAGTTTGGACAGAATATCAGTATGACAATACGACACCCTCTGTCCTCAGACCCTCTGTCCTCAGACCCTCTGTCCTCAGACCCTCTGTCCTTAGACCCTCACATCGTACAAGGAAAAACTTCCGGAGAAAACCCAGTCTAAGGGAACATGGGAGAAACCTCAGGGAGAGCAACAGAGGAGGGATCCCTCTCCCAGGACCGACAGACGTGCAATAGATGCCGTGTGTAAATTGAAAAGTTAACACATTTACAACATAGGTAGTCCAAAAGTTTGGAAATGCATGTGTGTATAATAGGAAGATGAATCCACGAGGATATCCATCCAGGACCGATGATCCAGGACCACAGCCACGACTCAAGATCCAGGGCTCAGGACCGCAGGATCATCCATGACTCCGGATCCCAGCGTATATAGACACCAAAAAGAGAGACATGTGGGGAAGCTGGGTTAATCGGAACATGAGAGGACACAGGTATAGACAGAGAGAAGGAAGAAGTAAGATGTCCCCCGACAAACTAAGCCTATATCAGCAAAACTAGGGGCTGAATCTAATCAGCCCTAACTATAAGCTTTATCAAAAAGGAAGGTCTTAAGCGCACTCTTAAAAACGGACAGGGTGTCTGCCGCCCGAACACAAACTGGAAGCTGATTCCACAAATGTGGAGCTTGATAAGAAAAGGCTCTGGCTCCCATTGTACTTTAATGGCCCGTTTCCACTGCAGCTGGTAGTTCGCTTTAAGCGTGCCGAGCCGTGCGGGGCCCGTTTTTGGTTGCGTTTCCACTTGGCCTAGTTTTGGCCCGTGGCTACTTTTTCACCTTTTTTCTGGCCCGACTAAATCGTGGTTCTATGGCCAGGAACAACCGGGCTGAGTCGGGCTGAGTATGCTAAACTAGAGAGAGAATCGCTGGCAAGGGGGCTACAACTATGACAAGATGAACATATCTGACCGTGATTTAATTGTAATACAGGTTTCTAAATGATGCTGAAGTAACAACACACTGATACCGGTTAGTAAAAACCATGAATTAATGCTTTGACAAGTCTGCAGACAGACGGCAGAGAAACACCTTTTAAAATGCGTGTTTTCTAAATGGAGCTTGGCTAAGCTAACGTTATATATGCTCCGACCGTCCACACTCACAACAACAGCCTACAGACATAAATAAACCAGCGACTGTATTCTCCATGACACAGGCAGTCTGTGGTTTGTACTTGTTGTACTAACTTCTGTCTAGTTTCTGAACAGATATGAGGAGCTGTGAGCTCTGAGTGCTAAGAGCTAACTGCTGTGTTGTTTTTCTGATTTTTGCAATGTTACGTAGATGGAAGTAGGCGGTCCTTGAAATTGATTTGATGTGGGCGTTAAAGGATAAATCCTGATCAAATATAACACCAACATTCCTTACAGTCTCACTGGAGGCCAAATTAATGCCATCCATAGTTAGTATATCTTTAGATAATTTGTTTCGTAGATTCTTCGGGCCAAGTACAATAACTTCAGTTTTGGTCGTGTTTAACATCAAAAAGTTTAAGGTCATCCACGTTTTTAAGTCCTTAAGGCAGTCTTGAATTTTATTTAGATGATTAATTTCATCAGGCTTGATTGATAAATATAGTTGAGTATCATCCGCATAACAATGAAAGTTTACAGAATGATTCCTTATAATATTGCCTAACGGAAGCATATATAATGTGAACAAAATAGGTCCGAGCACTGAGCCCTGTGGCACTCCATGGCTAACTTTGGTTTGCGTGGAAGATTCATCGTTAACACGTACAAACTGAGAGCGTTCAGATAGATAGGACCTAAACCAGCCTAAAGCAGTTCCCTGTATGCCAACTAAGTGCTCTAGTCTTTGCAATAGGATATCATGGTCGATAGTATCAAATGCAGCACTGAGATCGAGCAACACAAGAATAGAGACAAGTCCCTTGTCTGAGGCTATTAGAATGTCATTTGTGACTTTAACCAGAGCTGTCTCTGTGCTATGATGTGTTCTAAAGCCAGACTGAACATCTTCAGATAAATCATTGTTTTTTAAGTAATCACACAACTGTTTTGCGACCGCTTTCTCAAGAATTTTTGAGAGGAACAGAAAATTAGAAATAGGTCTATAGTTGGCTAAAACCTCTGGATCGAGGTTGTGCTTTTTAAGAAGCGGTTTTATCACTGCTACTTTGAATGATTGTGGAACATAGCCTGATAATAAAGACATATTCATAATATTTAATAAAGAAGTGCTAATTAATGGAAAAACTTCCTTCAACAGCTTAGTTGGAATTGACTCCGCCCCTCTCTCCCCGACCCCGTTGCAGAAACATTAATTCATACCTTCATCTCCTCTCGTCTGGACTACTGCAATGGAGTTCTGTTCGGGGTCACCAGCAAAGCCCTGGACAGGCTCCAGTACGTCCAGAACTCTGCAGCCAGGCTCCTCACCCACACTAAACCCTGGCAACACATCACCCCCACCCTCATCCACCTTCACTGGCTCCCGGTCAAGTCACGCATCCAGTACAAACTCCTCCTGCTAACCTACAAATCTCTCCACTCCCTAGCCCCTCCATACATATCTGACCTCCTTCAGCCCTACACCCCCTCTCGTCACCTGCGGTCCTCTGACAAAGGGCTGCTCTCCATCCAGCGCTCCAAGCTAAAAACATTTGGCAACAGGGCCTTCAGTGTCGCAGCCCCCACCCTCTGGAATTCTCTGCCCTCTGCAATCAGGAATGCAGACACTCTGGACACCTTCAAAAAACACCTCAAACACCATCTGTTCACTCAGGCCTTTGGCCTCAACTAAATTACAGTCACTTATTTCCTGCTATTGCTCTGTATGTTTATTATTACCTTTTGTTTTGTTACTTCTCATCGTAAAGCGTCCTTGGGTTTCGTGAAAGGCGCTATATAAATTGAAATTATTATTATTATTATTATTGGGTCTAACATGCACGTTGATGGTTTAGAAGAGAGAATCATTGAATGTAATTGTTCAAGGTTAATGGCTGAAAAGCATTCTAGTTTACTATCTAGTGTAATATTAGAACTTACGATTCCGGGAGCTGTTGATAACACTATACTGGTCAAAGGCAAGAGGTCATTCATTTTGTTTCTAAGAGTAACAATTTTATCGTTAAAAAATCACATAAAATCATTACTACTGAGTGCTGTGGGAATAGAAGGCTCAATGGAGCTGTGGCTCTCTGTCAGCCTGGCTACAGTGCTGAAAAGAAATCTTGCATTATTCTTATTCTCATCTATTAATGAAGAGTAGTAGGCTGCTCTCGCTTTACGCAGTGCTTTCTTATATTCATTGAGAGTAATATGCCAGATTAAACGAGATTCTTCAAGTTTAGTGGACCGCCATATCCTTTCAAGTTGTCTAGACTTTTGCTTTATTTTGCGGGTTTCGGCATTATGCCATGGAGCTAATCTATGTTGTTTCATTTTCTTCTTTTTCAAAAGGAGCAACAGAGTCTAATTTTATTCGCAGCGCATCTATAGCACTATCAACAACATGATCAATTTGGGGTGGTGTACATTTTGTATAAGTTTCCTCCCCTACATGCAGACATGCTATCGAGTTAAGTATTGGTGGAATCTCTTCCTTAAATGTGGCTATAGCACTAACAGATAGGTTTCTGCTGCAAGAGCTTTTGACTAATGCTTTGTAGTCTAGTAACAGTACTTCAAATGTTACTAAGAAATGGTCGGATAAAGCAGGATTATGCAGTTCGACTAATAGTTGCTCAATTTCAATACCATAAGTCAGAACAAGGTCGAGAGTGTGATTATAGCAGTGGGTTGGTTTATTTACACTCTGACAGAAACCAACAGAATCTAATATAGAGTTAAATGCAACAGTAAGGCTATTTTTATCATCGTCAACATGAATATTAAAGTCACCTACGATAATTACTTTGTCTGTTTTAAGAACCAACGTTGATAAAAACTCAGAGAATTCTGATAAGAATTCTGAATAAGGACCTGGTGCACGATACACTGTAACAAATAAGATTGGCTGCAAAGTTTTCCAGGTCGGATGCGTAAGACTAAAAACGAGGCTTTCAAAGGAGGTATAATTTAATTTTGGTTTAGTATTGATAAGTAAACTTGAGTCAAAGATTGCTGCAACTCCACCTCCTCGGCCCGTGCCTCGAGCAATATGAGTGTTGATATGGCTGGGTGGAGTGGCCTCATTTATGCTGACATATTCTTCATGTCTCAACCAAGTTTCAGTGAGACAGCATATATCAATATTTTAATCTGATATTAAATCATTTACCAATATTGCTTTAGATGCTAGAGATCTTATGTTTAAGAGACCACATTTAATCTTCCTGTTTTGTTGCACTGTAGTAGTTGTTACATTTACTTTTATTAGGTTATTATGTATGACACCTCTATTAGGTTTTACCTTAAATTGTCCTTGGGCAGACACACACACCGCTAATATTGGGTATTTTATTGGGTTCCGGATTCCTATGGATGACTGCCTAGGAGAGAGCGCAGAGAAGCGTGTAAGACTGCGACTCTGCCTCCTGGTCTCAACTCCAGTTTGTCATGGATTAAGTCCACAAAGCCCTGAAATGTTTGCCGAAATGAGATCTGCCCCTTCCAAAGTAGGATGAACGCCGTCTCTCTTAATCAGACCAGGTTTTCCCCAGAAGGCTGCCCAATTATTTACGAAGCCCACATTGTTTGCTGGGCACCACCAAGACAACCAGCACTGAAATGATGACATGCGGCTATACATGTAATCACTGATCAGATTGGGGAGGGGACCAGAGAAGATTACGGTGTCCGACATTGTTTTAGCATAACTACACACCGACTCCACATTAAGTTGTAGCAGCGATGTTTGCAGTGAAGGACAGGTTGTTATCTAGGGTCACACCCAGAGTCCTTGCAGTCTGAGTCGGGGAAACAACAGAGGGGCCGATGTTGATAGTCAGGTCAAGAGAGGGACAATCTTTTCCCGGAAGGAAAAGCAGTTCAGTCTTGTCAAGGTTGAGCTTGAGGTGATGAGCAGACATCCACTGAGAGATGTCAGCTAGACGAGCAGAGATGCGTGCGACGACCTGGGTCTCTGAGCGGGGGAAGGGCAGAATTAATTGGGTGTCGTCAGCGTAGCAGTGGTATGAAAAACCATGCGGGCTAATGACAGATCCAAGCGAGTTTGTGTACAGGGAGAAGAGGAGGGGACCAAGAACAGAGCCCTGAGGGACCCCTGTAGTTAATTGACAAGGGTCGGACTCGGACCCTCTCCAAGTGACCCTGTAGGTGCGGTCTTTGAGGTATGAGGTGAGGAGGGAAAGTGCAGAGCCTAAAACTCCAAGTTCTTGGAGAGTGAAGGAGGATCTGATGGTTCACCGTGTCGAATGCAGCAGACAGGTCCAACAGGATGATGACAGAGGAGAGGGAGGCTGCTTTAGCCGTGTGCAGTTCCTCAGAGACAGGTGGGAGAGGAGAGTGAACAGGCGTGTTAGCGGCAGGGAGAGACAAATCATTACACATGGCGCTCTCCAAGAAGAGGAACGTGGACATTGAGAACAGAGCTTTTAACCCCGAGTGGACTCGTTCATGTTCCTCCTGCCCACTGGGAGCACAGAGCTAGTGTGTCTCGTTTGTTCAGAGACTGTGGTGCTCATTAAAAGTGCCAAAACGCCACTATGAGACAAAACAAAGTGTTTGACCAAACATTCCCTCTCAAGTCAGAACTGAGCTCACAATAACTAAGCAGTCTCATAGCCCAATATGATCAGTCCACCAGGATCAAAATTAAAACTAAATATGGTTCCAGGGCAGGCTAACCAAGGCTAACCAATGAGCTAACCCAGGCTAACCAATGAGCTAACCCAGGCTAACCAATGAGCTAACCGAGGCTAACCAATGAGCACCTGCATGTGTATGAGAATGGCCCTGACACCATTTCAGCCCAGATTTAAACTCCTGTCAGGACAAGCTCCAGCTCAATTCTCACACTGAATTAAAAACAAGTGAGTGAGGGACTGCAATATAAGAGGGAGAGAAAGAGAAACTTTAAATCTGTTAAATTGTTATGATGTGTAAAGACTGATATTGTTCGATAATCGTCTGAAACTGTTAAGTCATGATGTGAAACGGTTAACAAAGAAAAAGGAAAACTCAAGCTGCTGCTACGCTTTATTTTATTTATCTAAAATTAAGCACTTTCAAGACGCACATATTTTCAAAAGCTATTTTATTTATTTTCTCTATTTTATTTGTAAATGCAGCGCGAGAGGAACATTACACATAACCACAGTATTTACTGTATATCTGTTCAATGTTAATTGACAATAAATATTGTTGTTTATTAATTGTACTTTCTTTATTTGATTGGCAGTCAGCTGTTGATGACATGCAGACGTTGATAAAGCTGCAGCTACTTCAATATCACACTAATTCATAAAGCAACTTAGACATGTTGATGTTCCGGACCTTTGCATGGGGACATTTTCATACCCCTGGTATAGGCAGATGTATCAGGGGCGTGGCCTTTGTCGAATAACCAGGAAATACACATTTCGATCGCTTCTTCTGTATGACTGTATGTTTCACTAACAGATGGTATGAAAGTATAAACGGGTCTCAAATCAACTCAACGTCATATTAATAATGATACATGATACAAATATAAGACGGACAACCAGAACAAGCCACAGAAGTCGTATCAGTTGATCCTGGGCGGAGCTCTCACAGCTGAAGACTTCTCCACGCTGCTTTCAAACTGTGAGTAAACAACCTGTGCTTCCCTGGAGGCTGCTGAAGGTGTACACAGGTCTCAGGTGGACTTGGTATCACATTAAGAACGATATTCAGTGATAAGTCTGGCAAAAATAACTGGTTTAAATGATTTATTCAAGCTTGCAATGTTTTGAACACACATCCCCAGTCACCTCGTGTGTCTTTTTGTAGTCCTCGCTGCACGTGTCCGCATATCGGCATCGCAACCACAACCTCACACACTGGGACTGAAAGTGCATCAAAGTGTTCCTATGGAGCCACAGATACCAACAGATGTATGTAAACGACAGAAGAAGCGACAAACACAGGCACACAGGATACCCGGAGGTGACAACAACAACCGGAAGTTACAACATGCTTACCGCAATAGTGGTCCGTGTAGAAACTACTGCAGTTCCGTCCTCGTTTTCCTTCTGAAAGCAGTGAACATTGAATTGCGGTGAAGGAGGGTCGTTAAATAAATATTTACATCTTGTGCTGCATCGTTACTTTTATTCTTGCAGTGGCGAACCGTCAGGGCCTTCGAGGTATTCAGAGAATACCCTGGAACACTCAGATAAAACAAACACAACATCGATTTAATTATATAAATAGAATGTAATAAAATGTATATAAAATGAATGAAATGAGAATCGTATCTGTGTTGTTGATCTGTAATATTAGTGTTACGTTGATTTGTTTGTCCTTCTCGGACCATGCACTTCGCAATTCAGTGGGTTTGTGTTAGAAAAGAAAGCAACCAATCAGATCTTGTCCTTCAACAAGGTATTCTACTTCCTTGATCGAAGGCCCTGGCCGTTGCACTGAATGAGAGCGTACATTTGGACTGACAGTTTGATCAACCAATCATATATTGAATTGTAGCCAATGAGCGTAGTCTTTCAGAGTTCCCCTCGGTTCCAGGGTGCTCTAGAAGGCCCGCTAGTTAACTGGCTCGAGACAGAGGATCTAGAATGAATGTGACGAAGCAATTCATGCCGTTTTATTGTTTTTAACGTTGAAATGACAAGTGCAACAGGTGAAGATGAAGTTGTTGCGGAATTGTTGTGAGTACCCTTTTCAAGACGACAATTCAGTGAAAAGACGGACATTATAACGGCGGGAGGGGGGGGGGCAGGAATCCATTTGAATTCTCACGGCAGGGCCGGCCCTGACCAATTTGCCGCCCTAGGCAAGATTTTAGCTGGCGCCCCCCCCTCAAAATGCAGACACTCACTATGATTCGCGCATGCACCCCCGGGAAGACTTTTTTTCAATTGAAGTTGAAAGCATCAATCTGGTGCACTGAGAGAGCAGCATGAGGAGATCTATGGACACATCTCTCAACACCAGATGAAACAGAACTGGAAGCAGATTTTCTTTTTCTTTATGGATATTTTACAAATCACTCTCCTTTCAAACTGGATTCTTGTTTATTAACAACTTGTTTGTACTGTCAGTATTTTATACCTGTTTTTCACCTATTCTCTTATTTTGTATAACTATAATGATCATATAAAGGTGTGCCTTTACCTCACTGAGCTGAGGTTATCATTTCAAACCTTTATTTAGACAGATAGGTCCCTTGAGATCATGGATCTCTTTTACAGGGAGACCTGCATCAATTTAGTTCCACATGAAACTTAAAAACAACATAAAAACAAACAATAGAGGACATCATATTTACATATTCACCAACACTTACAAACACCCGTAGTGTCAGAAACATCTCGTGCAGACGTGCCTTCAAAACATTCAGAGAAATAAAATTGCTCAATTTCAATTTGGACTGCAGGCTGTTCCAGCAAGTGGAGCTGCACATAAAGGCCGTCTCACCTCAGACAGTCCTCCCTCTCGGCACATCTAACAAGACCGCATCCTGATCTCAGACAACAGCTGCCCGCAACTTTCTGCTTTCAGAGCCTCTCAGTCTTTCGGGAGAGAGCTCTCTAAAGCCCCCCCCCCGCGGCCGCTTACACAGTAAATTCCAATGTTAATTAAAGCACACAGAAGCTGTGTACGTTTTTTGGGAGTTTGATTTATTTTAAATGAACACAAATACAACATTAAAACCTATAATGCACACTAAAACCATTATTTCAAATAAAAAGAACAATTTCACATAAACCTCTGGTTTTTACTGGGGCTGGGCGGGTTCAACTTGATTTTGGGGGGGGTGTGCCATAGTTTATGGGCGCTGTACGCAATATAGGCGTAGTTCTGTTAGTATAAGATAATAAGATGATCTTTGATATTCCAAAATCATGAAATGATGTTGTTGTGAAATAATTATTTTTATTTCTTTTAAATTTCTAACTTCTTTTTTTCCCTTTTTTTCCCCGGCGCCCCCTATGGGTTGATGCGCCCTTAGCATTCGCCTATACTGCCTATGCCGAGGGGCGGCCCTGGGGGGGGTGTGTGTGTGTGTGTCTATAGTGATGTTACGTATTGCGCCGAGGCTTCGGAGCGTGTGTCGAGTAATCCCCGAAGCTTTTTGTGAAGCCTGTATCGAGGCTTGTATCGTTTTGGGCCAGTGACGTCATCGATGACAAACGAAGCCTCGCTGCCTGTCGACACCACGTGACTGCTTCACGAAGCGCTTCAGATCTTGGCGCGAGCTTCTGACAGATAAAAACCATGGGATTCGAATCAAGATGTGTGAACCTTGTGAGAGGAGAACACTGTCGTTTGCCAGTTTTGGTTGTACGATATTTTTGCAACTCGTTAGAATGGAGCCAGCAAAGAAGAGAAGGACTTCCCCTGTGTGGAACACTTTGATCTGATTTCACCCAATAAGGTAGGCTGCATACATAGCATATTACAACAGATGTATTCCGTTAGATTTTGTATGGTTCATTTTTTTACTTTTTCTATTTCATTCAAAGGTGAAGTGTTTATTGCGCTCCAGGGAACTGGGATACAATAACAATACTTCTTCCACGCTAAGGCATTATCGTGCCATACATGAGAACAAGGAGGGACATGGAGGTGGACCTGCGAAAGGTTTGTCATTTAATATTTTTTTGGAATAATATATTTTATAATGTAACCATGTTAACTTCACTTTATCATGCAGATAAAAGAAGGTTACAAGATACTCATTCTTAACACAGCTTGATTTTGATACATTTCAAAGCAATTTGAAGTAATTACTACATCCACTGACACTCTCTGTGTATACTTCTCAGGAAACAAACTCTGGCATAAATTGGATCAGACTGTGAAGATGTCCAGGAAGACCAAGAATGCACAGCTGACGCAACTGTTCGAACCAAATATCGGACACTTGGAGGACCCTCTGAACTACTGGCAGACACAAACACATGTTTATCCAAACCTGCATACATCTGCAGTCACTTTTGTGTGCACACCGGCTTCCTCAGTCCCGTGTGAAAGGGTCTTTTCGAAGGCTGGATAAGTTGTGTCAAAGAAAAGAAATCGTCTAAGCCCGAAAACTGTGGAAAAAACATTGTTTTTAAACAAAAACCAATACAATTGTTCCATGAATCACAAGCACATTCACTGCTCTCTACAAAGTTAAACCCTTCTTCTTTTCCAGTTTCGAACATATATTAGGCTTTTCAATCACAATCATTCAACTGGAATAAATACAATATTGTTAACATGAACATATGATTTAATGTTCGTTGTTTAGAAGTTATTCTAAGGCTGTACTCATTGGGAACTCGGTATGAGAGAGAGCACACTGTTGAGATGTCCAATCTGCCTGCTGTACACACTTTGACCAGCAGGGGGTTTGTGTTCAGATGAAGCCCATGATGAAGCCTCTTGAGATGAATCCTTTTGCGAACCAATTGGCTGGAAAGCTTCAAAGCTTCATAAGGCTTCATCTCGCCATCACTATGTGTCTACAGAAGGTCCAGTTGTGATAGACACGGTTCGCCACTGTATTCTTGAATAATCTCCTTTCTGAATGCAGAATTTAAATGGCCCATTTGAAGCTGTAGTACTTGAAGTAGACTAGCCTGGAGTCATCTTTGGAGAGGAGGGTGTATCAAGGGTGGGATGTAGGGGGAGGGATGAAGGGTAATGTGTTCACACCTCCCTTCCTTTTGTTCCTGGAGGTTTCACATCAAGTCTGAGAGGAGTCGTCTCTGAGCAGCTACTGCACATTTACATTTCTAAATGTCTGTTTTCTGATATAATGTGATTTCTCTCATGTTCATCATTTAACTTCATTGTGGCTGTGACTGTTTCTTTTCTGTGTTCACAGTCAATTTCTTTTGAAAAAATAAATATATATTTGAGAATTCAAGTTTCGTGTTAAGAAAGTGCAATATTCCTCTGGATACATACAGTCCCTGAAGGCAACATGACCACAGAAGTACAGTTTGATCCGAGCTTCCAAAGATTCTGCTTGAAGTTAGGCACAAAATGGCGTCTGTCTGTTATAAAAACGATCTCAAATGACAGCTAAATAGTGCACTAAAATACATTTCTGCAAACTTCTGAGGGCAGAAACACACATAACTGTAACAGAATCTTGATTAATGTTTGATCAGCACTGCTTATCTTTACAGTTTGACATCATCCTATTCACACGGGAGATAAACCATACTGGTGTGGGGCTTTAAGGGAACCACAAAGAGACATATGTTTCTCAACAGTATGGGTTTTCTCCACTGTGATTGGCTGGTGGATTTTAAGGTGACTTCCCTCATTCTCATGTTGACAGATCAACAGCTACAAGCCCCTCATTGTTTTTTTGGCAGGTTTTTCTATAAATTAAATAATGTTTGATCATAAATATCTTGGTTTCTTATTTTCTAAGTTCACATTGTTCTGTTGTCTTACATAACACCCAATTTTAAAGTAACTCTCCCAACCAGAGTCTTGGATCAGGCTCAGTGAGCAGAGGTGTTGTGGCTCAGGGGGGGGTCGTCTCAGGAGAAGGAGGAGGACAGGACATCAAAGGTTGGATTAGAGGTTGGGTTCACACCTTCCTCCTGTTGTCTGGGAAGGTTTCAAGTGGTCGCTGAACATTTGCTGCAAATGTGGGGGAGGAGGGTCTGCAGGAAGTGGGGAGAGGTGTGAAAGTGGGTTATATTTAGGGTTAGTGCCAGTTAGAGTTGACTTCAGAGAAACATCCGGAGAAGAAGCATGGAGAGAAACGCAGCAGCAGGATCGTCCTCTCAGGTCAGTTTGCAGACACTTTTACTCTTGGAAATACATGCATTTCCTTTATATTCAATGTAATTACAGTAAAACATGAGACTAGCAGACACAAAGGCTTACAATCTACAGTTTCTTTGCCTCATCAAATTCTGCAATCATAACATGTATTACATTTTGTACATTTTTTGTTGGGATTTTCTAAGTTAAAAGTAACATGAAACATGAAAAATGCATCATTTGAAGGTAGTTCTGTGTATATTACTCTAGGTTTAGTCAGAATGAAAGAAAAACATTGATTACCATTGGTTGAACATTATGTGTAATGAATACAAATGAATTGGTTTGTTTGTGTGTGTATATCGGCCTGCATTCCTTTGTCTATTTTCCTGTCTGGTTTCCCTGCTCGTGTCCTCTGTTCTGTTCTTGGTCGTTTGTTCTTTATCTTCGTTGTTTTGCTTTCCTTGGTCTGTGTGAAGCTGACCGTCGAGCGGCCCAGACCAAGCAAGGAGGCAGAGGCAGAACGTCCAAAAATATAACCGGACGTGGGCATTTATTAAAATCATGGGCACAAAGTTCACCGCCTCAATCAATCCTGCGTTTCTCCTTTCACACGTCCTGCAGCCACAAGGATCACACACACACACACACACACACACACACACACACACACACACACACACACACACACACACACACACACACACACACACACACACACACACACACACACACACACACACACACACACACACACACACACCACACACACACACACACACACACACACACACACACACACACACACACACACACACACACACACACACACACACACACACACACACACACACACACAGAGAGAAACAGAGGTGCACACAATCATCAGCCACAGACAACATATACTGTGCAATCACGCTAATAAAGTGCCATATTACCCGGCCTGAAGCCTTCAGTCCATAGTGACGAAGTTCCCTTCGTCACAGCTTTATATAACTCTAAACTTGCTTTTCTGTTGCCATTTGCCTCCTCTTCATTCTGTCCTGATTCTCTCACTCTGTGACAATGATGTCTTTTTTTTGTTGAAAAATGGCAGACTTTTCAGAAATAACAACGCTTACCTCTCCCTATACCTGCAGACAACTCACCTGCAGAATATGTGTGAGAGGACGTTATTCTGCCTGGAGGAAAATCTGAGGAGCAAGGAGGTGAGGACGGAGGAACAGAGGAGGGAGGAAGAGGCGAGGAAGGAGGATGGTAGCAACCCTAAAATAACTGTGTCCAATCTCAAGAAGAAGCCAAGGGTAACTGCAGTTAAAGGAATTCAAACAAAAATAAAAAATGTGTGCACCACCGTAACTTGAAAAAGTATATTTTGTCCCGAAAAATAGAAAATGTCAAAAACAAAGATTCATTTTTCTATATTATCAAGAAAAACAATATAAAAAATTAATGAAGCTCATAAAATTATTCAAGGTCTTCAAGAAATGTCTTATTTTTGTCTGATTAACTTTCTGTTTGTCTTGAATAGAAACCGAGGAGAAAAGATGGACCCAAAAACCACAGCTGTCAGCACTGTGACAAATCCTTCACAACTGTTGTGTATTTAAAGGTGCACCAGAGGATTCACAACGGAAAACGTCTTCACCACTGTGACCAATGCGGGGCGACTTTCCTCTACCGGAATCGGCTAAAACTCCACCAACGCATTCACACTGGAGAGCAACCCTACAGCTGTGACCAATGTGGGAAAAGGTGCTCTCATCCAGGAGCCATGGTGATCCATAAAATGCTTCATACAGGAGAGAAACCGCAAATCTGCGACACATGTGACAAAGCCTTCCGCACTTGCAGTGAGCTTTCAAAGCATAAAGTCATTCACCAAGAAGAGAGACCGCACATCTGCAACGAGTGTGGGAAAACTTTTAAAACTACAACTTACCTAAGACTTCATCGGGTTGTTCACACTAAAGAGAAAGTATTCTGGTGTGACCAATGTGGGAAAACCTTCAATCAGAGTTCTCAGCTCAAAATGCATCAGCGAGTTCACACCGGAGAGAAACCGTACAGCTGTGAGGAATGTGGAGCAGTCTTTGCACAGACCTCCGGCTTGAGAAGCCACAAGAGCATTCACACTGGAAAGAAACCATATAGCTGTGACCAGTGCAGCTCCACATTTAGAGAGAGGGTTCAATTAAAAATACACCGGCGTGTTCACACCGGAGAGAAACCATACAGCTGTGACCACTGTGAGAAAACGTTTTCCCGGCAGGATCACCTTGCCGTCCACCTACTGGTTCACACGGGACTGAAACCACACAGCTGTGAACATTGTGGGAAAAACTTTTCTCGGCGTAGTAATCTCAAAGTCCACCAACGCACACACGCTGAGCACCATTAACCTTTTCTCAGAGCATAGCTTATGCTCTGATGGTGATGGGAAAATATTGATGGCTTTAGTGCTTCTTAGGTATTTTAGTTTTGTGAGCATATCTGTACACGTTAATTCTGTGAATAATACTCACATTTGCAGAAGTGCGCACCTGAAAATGTCCAAACACGTCCTGCTGAGATGCATTTCCTGTTGTAGTGTTATGTTTGTACTTCCCTATAATCACTGTGAGGTAGACTCAAACGTCATTGCTCACTGACTGTATTTTTTATAGAATAATCTTAATTTCCGATTGATAGAGCCTCTTTTTATTTTATTTGACTGGATATGTTTTATCTACTGTTGTGATTGTGCACAGTGATTATGATTTGTTAATTAGGCTAAAATGTGACGCATGCTTTTTTCTCTATTTTGTCAGTAAATCTGATCGAAAACTTGTTTTCTATTTTTCCCATTAAATTTGTCGACACAAAGAGACCCTTTTACTCATCATTACAATACCAATCCACAAATGCAAATCCAATCACTTTGCATTATATTTTTAAGCTGGCCCTTGATTAACTAAGAACAAATAATAGAATGAGACTAAAAAAGTATTATTCTGATTATTATTATTAATTTAGTACATGTACTTTTCATGCCATTTATGTTTAAAAATTAAGGGCAACAAAAGGGTTTGCATGTTTTAACCAAGGGATATTTTAAAGTGTTTTATCATGTAACTAGTTCATTTATTTTATTCTCTGTGTGAGTAAAGAAGGCTGTGAGATTTGAAAAACTCCAAAAAGAGAGTAAGTGAGTCTCAAGTTCAGAAACAGTTATTACTAATACATCCACATTATATTTTCCTACTGTGTGAACATTGTGGGGTTTATTTTACAGACTCTTATTTTTAGATACATCTGCATCACAGCCTCTCACTGACTCTTTATCTGTCTCTCTTTTTTAGAAACAGAGAAGAAGAAAGGAACCCAAACTTTTCAGCAGGGACCAATGTGGGAAAGATCGTACTAAATGAAGAAGAGATGAGGGCCATTATCGCATTCACACAAGAGAGAAACTACACAGCTGTGAAGAGTGTGGGAAAACCTTTTCTCGTGGTAGTAATCTTAAAGTCCACCAGCGCACTCACTCTGCCTCCATCTGATCCTTTTCTGAGTCCAGCATTCCTCCTGCTTTTCTCCAAATGTAAAGCTGACCAACAGTGACTTTACGTTTTAAAAACAGGTTTTTTATGTACTACATTCAGACCTCCCAAAACCCTGCTGTCCTCACACACTTAGCTCTATATGTGAGTGCTCTGGTTGATCAAATGTGTTTTTATTTGGATAACG
This sequence comes from Champsocephalus gunnari, assembly GCA_036324595.1. Taxonomy (NCBI): domain Eukaryota; kingdom Metazoa; phylum Chordata; class Actinopteri; order Perciformes; family Channichthyidae; genus Champsocephalus; species Champsocephalus gunnari. The sequence continues at coordinate 1,623,991 of CM070441.1, forward strand.
CAACCTTGTGCTGTTTCTGCGATGCTGAAAGTAACAATGATCTGTCTACCAGCAGCCTGTGAATGAGACGTTAAGGGAACATCTGTAAATAGAAGCATCTCTTGATCTTTTACATACAGTTCTTAATATACTCTGTATGTATAATTCTTAATCCATTATCCGTTATGGGTGCAGTTGCAATTTTAGCGAGCATCGAGTTCAGAAAGGTTCTTGCTATGTTTAGTTGCTCAACATTCACTGAATATTTTTAATTCTGTTAAAAATAATTAATTATAATTATATTCAATTGAAATGTTTGAGTTTGCTTTTTTGTCCTTTTTAAGTGATCTTGAAAACACTAAGACACGTTGGGTATGAGAAGAGAGACATTAAATATACTTGTAATGTGAGATTCAGTCGCAGTTATCCAGGTTATAACTGAAACTCACTGAGAGTCAATGTTTCTGGAGAAAGGTGTTTAGTTAAATGTTTTAAATACGAAAGTCCATCTTCCATTGAATTGCGGTGAAGGAGGGTCGTTGAATAAATATTTACATCTTGTGCTGCATCTTTACTTTTATTCTTGAATAATCTCTTTTCTGAATGCAGAATTTAAATGGCCCATTAAAAATATTCAGTGAATGTTGAGCAACTAAACATAGCAAGAACCTTTCTGAACTCGATGCTCACTAAAATTGCAACTGCAGACATAACGGATAATGGATTAAGAAGTATTATACATACAGACCATATTAAGAACTGTATGTAAAAGATCCAGAGATGCTTCTATTTACAGATGTTCCCTTAACGTCTCATTCACAGACTGCTAGTAGACAGATCATTGTTACTTTCAGCATCGCAGCAACAGCACAAGGTTGGATCAACCAGAGCACTCACATATAGAGCTAAGTGTGTGAGGACAGCAGGGTTTCGGGAGGTCTGAATGTAGTCCATAAAAAATCTGTTTTTAGAACGTAAAGTCACTGTTGGTCAGCTTTACATTTGGAGAAAAGCAGGAGGAATGCTCGACTCAGAAAAGGATCAGATGGAGGCAGAGTGAGTGCGCTGGTGGACTTTAAGATTACTACCACGAGAAAAGGTTTTCCCACACTCTTCACAGCTGTGTAGTTTCTCTCTTGTGTGAATGCAATAATGGCTCTCATTTCTTCTTGATTTAATGAAATCTTTCCCACATTGGTCACCGCTGAAAAGTTTGGGTTCCTTTCTTCTTCTCTGTTTCTAAAAAAGACAGATGGATAAAGAGTCAGTGAGAGGCTGTAATGCAGATGTATCTAAAAATAAGAGTCTGTAAAATAAACCCCACAAAGTTCACCTAGTAGGAAAATGTAATGTGGATGTATTAGTAATAACTATTTCTGAACTTGAGACTCACTTACTCTCTTTTGGAGTTTTTCAAATCTCACAATCTTCTTTACTCACACAGAGAACACAATGAATAAACTGGTTACATGATAAAACACTTTAAAATATCCCTCAGTTAAAACAGGTACAACTCCCCCCCCCCTTATTTTTTAAACATGGCATTAAAACAATGGCATTAAAAGTACATGTACTAAATTAATAATAATAATCAGAATAATACTTTTTTATTCTCATTCTATTATTTGTTCTTAGTTAATCAAGGCCAAGCTTAAAAATATAATGCAAAGTGATTGGAAGTAATGATAAGGTAATAAACAGTATTGTAATGATGAGTAAAAGAGTCTCTTTGTGTCGACAAATTTAATGGGAAAAATAGAAAACAAGTTTTCGATCAGATTTACTGACAAAATAGAGAAAAAAGCATGCGTCACATTTTAGCCTAATTAACAAATCATAATCACTGTGCACAATCACAACAGTAGATAAAACATATCGAGTAAAATAAAATAAAGAGGCTCTATCAATCGGAAATGAAGATTATTCTATAAAAAATACAGTCAGTGAGCAATGACGTTTGAGTCTACCTCACAGTGATTATAGGGAAGTACAAACATAACACTACAACAGGAAATGCATCTCAACAGGACGTGTTTGGAAATGTTCAGGTGCGCACTTCTGCAAATGTAAGTATTATTCACAGAATTAACGTGTACAGATATGCTCACAAAACTAAAATACCTAAGAAGCACTAAAGCAATCAATATTTTCCCATCACCATCAGAGCGTAAGCTATGCTCTGAGAAAAGATTAACGGTGCGCAGCGTGTGTGCGTTGGTGGACTTTGAGATTACTACGCCGAGAAAAGTTTTTCCCACAATGTTCACAGCTGTGTGGTTTCAGTCCCGTGTGAACCAGTAGGTGGACGGCAAGGTGATCCTGCCGGGAAAACGTTTTCTCACAGTGGTCACAGCTGTATGGTTTCTCTCCGGTGTGAACACGCCGGTGTGTTTTTAATTGAACCCTCTCTCTAAATGTGGAGCTGCACTGGTCACAGCTATATGGTTTCTTTCCAGTGTGAATGCTCTTGTGGCTTCTCAAGCCGGAGGTCTGTGCAAAGACTGCTCCACATTCCTCACAGCTGTACGGTTTCTCTCCGGTGTGAACTCGCTGATGCATTTTGAGCTGAGAACTCTGATTGAAGGTTTTCCCACATTGGTCACACCAGAATACTTTCTCTTTAGTGTGAACAACCCGATGAAGTCTTAGGTAAGTTGTACTTTTAAAAGTTTTCCCACACTCGTTGCAGATGTGTGGTCTCTCTTCTTGGTGAATGACTTTATGCTTTGAAAGCTCACTGTGAGTGCGGAAGGCTTTGTCACATGTGTCGCAGATTTGCGGTTTCTCTCCTGTATGAAGCATTTTATGGATCACCATGGCTCCTGGAAGAGAGAACTTTTTCCCACATTGGTCACAGCTGTAGGGTTGCTCTCCAGTGTGAACGCGTTGGTGGAGTTTTAGCCGATTCCGGTAGAGGAAAGTCGCCCCGCATTGGTCACAGTGGTGAAGACGTTTTCCGTTGTGAATCCTCTGGTGCACCTTTAAATACGCAACAGTTGTGAAGGATTTGTCACAGTGCTGACAGCTGTGGTTTTTGGGTCCATCTTTTCTCCTCGGTTTCTATTCAAGACAAACAGAAAGTTGATCAGACAAAAAATAAGACATTTCTTGAAAACCTTGAATAATTTTATGAGCTTCATTAATTTTTTATATTGTTTTTCTTGATAATATAGAAAAATGAATCTTTGTTTTTGACATTTTCTATTTTTCGGGACAAAATATACTTTTTCAAGTTACGGTGGTGCACACATTTTTTATTTTTGTTTGAATTCCTTTAACTGCAGTTACCCTTGGCTTCTTCTTGAGATTGGACACAGTTATTTTCGGGTTGCTACCATCCTCCTTCCTCGCCTCTTCCTCCCTCCTCTGTTCCTCCATCCTCACCTCCTTGCTCCTCAGATTTTCCTCCAGGCAGAATAACGTCCTCTCACACATATTCTGCAGGTGAGTTGTCTGCAGGTATAGGGAGAGGTAAGCTTTGTTATTTCTGAAAAGTCTGCCATTTTTCAACAAAAAAAAGACATCATTGTCACAGAGTGAAAGAATCAGGACAGAATGAAGAGGAGGCAAATGGCAACAGAAAAGCAACTTTAGAGTTATATAAAGCTGATACCAGACCAAGGAAAGCAAAACAACGAAGATAAAGAACAAACGACCAAGAACAGAACAGAGGACACGAGCAGGGAAACCAGACAGGAAAATAGACAAAGGAATGCAGGCCGATATACACACACAAACAAACCAATTCATTTGTATTCATTACACATAATGTTCAACCAATGGTAATCAATGTTTTTCTTTCATTCTGACTAAACCTAGAGTAATATACACAGAACTACCTTCAAATGATGCATTTTTCATGTTTCATGTTACTTTTAACTTAGAAAATCCCAAAGTTTTTTTTACAAAATGTAATACATGTTATGATTGCAGAATTTGATGAGGCAAATAAACTGTAGATTGTAAGCCTTTGTGTCTGCTAGTCTCATGTTTTACTGTAATTACATTGAATATAAAGGAAATGCATGTATTTCCAAGAGTAAAAGTGTCTGCAAACTGACCTGAGAGGACGATCCTGCTGCTGCGTTTCTCTCCATGCTTCTTCTCCGGATGTTTCTCTGAAGTCAACTCTAACTGGCACTAACCCTATGTCGTATTGTCATACTGATATTCTGTACACACTGTGAAGACCACTGAGACAAATGTAACATTTGTGATATTGGGCTATATAAATAAACATTGATTGATTGATTGAACCCTAAATATAACCCACTTTCACACCTCTCCCCACTTCCTGCAGCAATTGTTCAGCGACCACTTGAAACCTTCCCAGACAACAGGAGGAAGGTGTGAACCCAACCTCTAATCCAACCTTTGATGTCCTGTCCTCCTCCTTCTCCTGAGACGACCCCCCCCTGAGCCACAACACCTCTGGTCACTGAGCCTGATCCAAGACTCTGGTTGGGAGAGTTACTTTAAAATTGGGTGTTATGTAAGACAACAGAACAATGTGAACTTAGAAAATAAGAAACCAAGATATTTATGATCAAACATTATTTAATTTATAGAAAAACCTGCCAAAAAAACAATGAAGGGCTTGTAGCTGTTGATCTGTCTGAGAATGAGGGAAGTCACCTTAAAATCCATCAGCCAATCACAGTGGAGAAAACCCATACTGTTGAGAAACATGTCTCTTTGTGGTTCCCTTAAAGCCCCACACCAGTATGGTTTATCTCCCGTGTGAATAGGATGATGTCAAACTGTAAAGATAAGCAGTGCTGATCAAACATTAATCAAGATTCTGTTACAGTTATGTGTGTTTCTGCCCTCCGAAGTTTGCAGAAATGTATTTTAGTGCACTATTTAGCTGTCATTTGAGATCGTTTTTATAACAGACAGACGCCATTTTATGCCTAACTTCAAGCAGAATCTTTGGAAGCTCGGATCAAACTGTACTTCTGTGGTCATGTTGCCTTCAGGGACTGTATGTATCCAGAGGAATATTGCACTTTCTTAACACGAAACTTGAATTCTCAAATATATATTTATTTTTTCAAAAGAAATTGACTGTGAACACAGAAAAGAAACAGTCACAGCCACAATGAAGTTAAATGATGAACATGAGAGAAATCACATTATATCAGAAAACAGACATTTAGAAATGTAAATGTGCAGTAGCTGCTCAGAGACGACTCCTCTCAGACTTGATGTGAAACCTCCAGGAACAAAAGGAATTAGGTGTGAACACATTACCCTTCATCCCTCCCCCTAAATCCCACCCTTGATCCACCCTCCTCTCCAAAGATGACTCTAGGCTAGTCTACTTCAAGTACTACAGCTTCAAATGGGCCATTTAAATTCTGACAGGGGATGTGTGTTCAAAACATTGCAAGCTTGAATAAATAATTTTAACCATTTATTTTTGCCAGACTTATTACTGAATATCGTTCTTAATGTGATACCAAGTCCACCTGAGACCTGTGTACACCTTCAGACAGCCTCCAAGTGAAGCACAGGTTGTTTACTCACAGTTTGAAAGCAGCGTGGAGAAGTCTTCAGCTGTGAGAGCTCCGCCCAGGATCAACTGATACGACTTCTGTGGCTTGTTCTGGTTGTCCGTCTTATATTTGTATCATGTATCATTATTAATATGACGTCGAGTTGATTTGAGAACCGTTTATACTTTCATACCGTCTGTTAGTGAAACATACAGTCATACAGAAGAAGCGATCGAAATGTGTATTTCCTGGTTATTCGACAAAGGCCACGCCCCTGATACATCTGCCTATACCGTTATAGAATATTACCAGTTGTTCGGCCCACATCTTGTTCGGTAACACCTGTTCTGCTGCTGATAGCTTATTATCTTAACTTAATCGATCGTTTTAAAACTCTTGATCACGGCAACTGCCTGACGTTGTAATCACACGTTACTAAAGCTTAAGCACTCACAACTCTCCTTCTCTTAGCGACTGTAACTGTAACTCCACAGTTGCCTACACTCTTTTCGGGTTTGCTAACGGTAGCTACTTTAGCTTGATAGCTAGCCATGGCTCTCTCCCCACCCTCTGGTGCTATTTCCTGCTCTTCCTGTCTCATGTTTGGTTACTTCCCGGCCTCCCTTAGTGGTAAGGATACATGTGTTAAATGTAGTATAGTTGTTAGGTTGGAGGCGGGAATCATAGCCATAGAAGCCCGGCTCCGCATCTTAGAAAGTAACTCCGCTACTGTAAAGCCCATGTTAGCATGTGCGGACCGGCAAAAGGTAGCTCCTCTTAGCCGTCCCCCGGCAACTCCCGAGCAGCAGGGAGGCTGGGTGACTGTTCAGAAGGGGCATAACGCGAAATACACGAGATACGTGAATTTAGAGACCGAAGCCTCCACAGTCACATGCATTCCGGGGGCCAGAGCGGGCGACGTTGAGGCGCATCTTAAACTGCTGGCTAAAAATAAACACAAATACGGTAGGATTGTTATTCACGTCGGTGGTAATGATGTTCGTTTACGCCAATCAGAATGCACCAAACTTAATGTGGAGTCGGTGTGTAGTTATGCTAAAACAATGTCGGACACCGTAATCTTCTCTGGTCCCCTCCCCAATCTGATCAATGACGACATGTATAGCCGCATGTCATCATTTCAGCGCTGGTTGTCTTGGTGGTGCCCAGCAAACAATGTGGGCTTCGTAAATAACTGGACAGCCTTCTGGGGAAAACCTGGTCTGATTAAGAGAGACGGCATTCATCCTACTTTGGAAGGTGCAGATCTCATTTCGGCAAACATTTCAGGGCTTTGTGGACTTAATCCATGACAAACTGGAGTTGAGACCAGGAGGCAGAGTCGCAGTCTTACACGCTTCTCTGCGCTCTCTCCTAGGCAGTCACCCATAGGAATCCCGAACCCAATAAAATACCCAATATTAGCGGTGTGTGTGTCTGCCCAAGGACAATTTAAGGTAAAACCTAATAGAGGTGTCATACATAATAACCTAATAAAAGTAAATGTAACAACTACTACAGTGCAACAAAACAGGAAGATTAAATGTGGTCTCTTAAACATAAGATCTCTAGCATCTAAAGCAATATTGGTAAATGATTTAATATCAGATTATAATATTGATATATGCTGTCTCACTGAAACTTGGTTGAGACATGAAGAATATGTCAGCATAAATGAGGCCACTCCACCCAGCCATATCAACACTCATATTGCTCGAGGCACGGGCCGAGGAGGTGGAGTTGCAGCAATCTTTGACTCAAGTTTACTTATCAATACTAAACCAAAATTAAATTATACCTCCTTTGAAAGCCTCGTTTTTAGTCTTACGCATCCGACCTGGAAAACTTTGCAGCCAATCTTATTTGTTACAGTGTATCGTGCACCAGGTCCTTATTCAGAATTCTTATCAGAATTCTCTGAGTTTTTATCAACGTTGGTTCTTAAAACAGACAAAGTAATTATCGTAGGTGACTTTAATATTCATGTTGACGATGATAAAAATAGCCTTACTGTTGCATTTAACTCTATATTAGATTCTGTTGGTTTCTGTCAGAGTGTAAATAAACCAACCCACTGTTATAATCACACTCTCGACCTTGTTCTGACTTATGGTATTGAAATTGAGCAACTATTAGTCGAACCGCATAATCCTGCTTTATCCGACCATTTCTTAGTAACTTTTGAAGTACTGTTACTAGACTACAAAGCATTAGTCAAAAGCTCTTGCAGCAGAAACCTATCTGTTAGTGCTATAGCCACATTATATTATATATGCTTCCGCTAGGCAATATTATAAGGAATCATTCTGTACATTTTCATTGTTATGCAAAATAACCCTAACCCTAACCCTAACCCATTGGGACGCTACTCAAGATGGCGCAGACAAATCAACTTCCGATGAGACCGAGACCGAGGAGTGAGGAAATGAAAAATAAGAGAAGTGAGAAGGGCCCTTAGGAACCTTCCTAACCCGGAAGTCCCCCAGTGGCAGCCATGATAAGTGCCGTTTGAATTCTCTACATGAAAGGAAAGGAGGTTTCAAACTCATTTATAGCCTCCTTTAGCTTAGGAACCACTGGACCTCCCTAACCGAAAGGAGAGGAGAAAATGCTGCCCCACAATGCATTGCAGCCGCAGAATTTGCCGTTACACAACATTCGGCCGTTCACGGAAATAAACAATTATGACCGAGAAATGATATCATGAAAGTTACGGTGCTTATTAAGCTTTTTACAACATAGGTGGTAAGTTACAAAGTGCTTTGTTCTGAACGTTCATCAGTATTATAATCAAAGAGAGAAATATGAACGTTAGTTTTTACTGAAATGATCAAATAAAGTCAACATCTCAGTCTTTACTGAGCTGTGTGGGGTTTGTTCAACTTCTAAAAGATGTTTGAATGGTGATATACACAGTGATAGATGTTAAGGACTGACGTTTATAATAAATACATTTGTATTGATTTAAAGATCTTTCCATCAATCATACGTATTGGGATCATCACAAGCATAAGTTTCACTTTCATTTTTTATTTCAATTCCAGCTTTGGTCCTGAAGAATATGTTTCTCTGTTGTCCACGTTCATAAAGCAACAGCATCAGAGCACGGTCCAGAGTGTCTAGATAAGTCCGTCGTTCTTATTAAACATCCATGTTTGTAGTCCGCTGTATAGAAAACTGTAGTTTCCATAGTTCCCCCACAGCAGCAGACGCACATTCAGGACGTCCGCTGGCGCATGAGAAACACGTCGGATAGTGAAAGTGCAGTCGGATTCTCTAAAGCACCGCAGTCTCTTCTCCTAAGTCCTTTTGAATTCTCCTATCCACTATCCCTTAACCCCGTGACTTTTCACTCAGAGGTCAAGGAATAGGAGATAGGGTTAGAATTTAGGAGCTGATTTTTGGACTATCCGACCGCAGCCCAAGCCTGTAACACTTTCAATACAATTTCAAGCTAGTTTCAAAGATGTATTTGTAAAGTTGTGCTGTGTTTTGTCAGAATAAAATTGCTGTGCAAACGGACCCCCCTCCACGAATACACCACAAGTCCATGCAGGCAAGACCACGTTTCAGGTCAGCTGGACAGCAAGTTCGAATCCATGTTGGTTGTTCCAAAGGTCAGTATCATAATATTTAAATATTGATATGTAAGATACAAATACACATACATGCGTATATATATAATTATATAATATTTTCAGGAATTGAAGTCAAACCATCTGTGTGTACTGTTGGGACACAAACACATGATGATACAAGTACTGTGGATGCTGGGATTCAGTGCAACCTGCAGCTAACCCTCCCTGAAAGGGACATAGTTGATGAGGAAAAAGAGCTTGAGGCCGACAATAGTCAACATGAAGAGGATAATCAAATAATCATCTTTTTAGCCCATCAGACGTGGAATCTGATTCGTCAGCTGATGAGTATCGCTTTGTCAGGTTTTTTAAATGTTGCTACATTATCATTATGCAGGGTCGGATCCAGCCATTTATTGCAGACTTGATCATTTTACTCTTTGTCCATTTCACAGGGACAGTGACAACCAGGACGACAATGATCCACTTAGGAGTAAGCTTCTGCTTGTGTTCATCTCTTCCCTGATGTCACTATTCACCCATTGTCCGATGTGCAAAGAGAACTCGCCAGGTCGCCTTCGGAGAACAATGGGCACATTTGTGGAAATCGATCAAAATTGCAAACATTGTGGTTTTCAAAGGTAATATCTTTAAATGATGACCATGCAAAATATGTATTAGAGAATGATATTTGTGGCCATGATTGACAGGTGGTCATATTCATGAGATACTCATACAGGTTGTATAGTATGATAGAAAATGTAATGAATATATTTTTCTCACAGGTCATGGCAGAGTCAACCTTTTATTGATAAAACTCCTGCTGGAAATCTGCTGTTGTCAGCAGGAATTCTTTTTGCGGGTACATCACCAACAAAAGTGCTGAAGGTACTGAAGTCCATCAACTGCTACACCATCACAACAAGGACATTTCTGAATCATCCGAAGAAATTCCTTCAACCTGCAATCAAGACAGTCTGGACCGAGAATCGGAACAACATTGTGCAGAAACTGAAGGAGACGAACAAAAACAAAGAACTGTTGTTAGGAAGGGATGGACGCTGTGCCAAGTATGGATCCTATACCATACAAGACCTCACAATAAACAAGATGTTGGATGTTCAATTAGTGCAGGTCAGTATTAGTGAATGTATCCTATGTTATGAATAGCCTCCTCCAAATACTTTATAGCCAAACACAGCTGAGAATATTTTCTATCGAACACAAAACAATATAATTTCAGGAGTGTTTTTTTTTGGCCGATGCATTTCAAGCTCAAAGCATTAACCATGTTTACAAATATGACCGCTGAAAATCAAATTCTCTATGATAGCCATCTTTATCAAATATATTATGTGTGTTCTGAATGTATTTCCAGAGTAATGAAGTCCCTTCAAGTGTCCACATGGAAAAAGAGGGGCTTGTGCGATGTGTTCAGTTCTTGGAGAGTGAAAACCTCGTCATGAAGACAATTGTGACAGACACACACAGATCAACAAATGGCTGAAGGAAAACCAAGAACATGTGGACCATCGGTTCGACGTTTGGCACCTTGCAAAAAGTAGGTTAATTTTTAAACTATAGTAGAATTATAATTCTCCAATTCACTACAATTATAAAAAATAAAAAAAATACTGCACTTTCTATTTTATAGACCTAAAAAAAAACTGGTAAAGCTTGCAAAGGACAAGCAATGTACCGATATTGGGGAATGGATACAATTCATTCTGAACCATCTGTATTGGTGTGCCGTATCAACTCCGGATGGAAATGAAGAAATGATTGCTGAAAAATGGCTCTCCCTCAACAACCACATTATAAACATTCACACCAAACATGGCAGAGTGTTCGAGAAATGTGCCCATGGTCGGCTGCCTGCAGCTCAGAACCGCAAGGAAAAAAATGTCTCAAAGCAGGTAATAATATTTTCTACGACAATGGACCACACATCAAATGTTGTGTTGGAATGTTTTTGTGTCTTCAGTAAAGAAAAATGGTATGCAGTGAAGAACTAATATTTTTTCTATTATCGTATATCCTTTTTTGATTGTGTATTTTCAGATTCAGTGCCAGCACTAAAGCTGAATAAAGTTGTCAGCCAGAAAGCTTTTGTCAGAAATGTCAAGAAGATGTCACCTTCACAGAAAACCTACGGGGTGGAAGTATACCACAGTATAGTCAACCAGTTTGCCCCAAAGATGTATGCATACTCGTACACTGACATGCATTGCAGGTAAAGTATAATATGAATCTCATCAGAAAATACTAGACTTCAACTTTATTTGCTTATTTATCTATTTGGCAAGTGTGCCTGCTACATTATCTCTCTCTCTTTCTCTCTCTATACAATACAATACATGTATTTATTTTGTAGGTTGATCCTACAGTAGCAGCACTGCACTACAATGAGAACTCTGGCAGGAAGCATGCCAAAACCAGTACAGGACAACTCCAATACACTGTGAAATTCCCCAAAGCAAAGAAAGGTGGTCATGTAGTTAGACGTGTGAATACAACAGCTACATATGGTAAGAAAGTGAAAGTGAGAGTATAATAACATTAATTATACCGTTTTACCAAATTAATGAAAAACATTCAATCTTGGAAAATATAATTGTGTAAATATTGAAAATTGAGCTATGTGAGAATGGAGTGTACAGTTTCAACTACAATGATTACTTGTGCAAAGTGCCTCAGGGCATGCTATGCATAATTGGGGGACTAGAAAATATAGTATATAATTCTTGATTATAAAACATCTTTTTTGCAGAGTATGTTACCGAACTCTTGACCGAGACTCTACCCTTGTGCGAAAACAATGTCGATGAGGAACCTTTCGATGTACCAGATCAGCAGTCGGTGGGAAAAACCAGACAAGAGAGAGGCTGTTGTGCAGTTTAGAAGCAGATGTAATCACTAAAATGTGTGAACACAAGTAACTTACTCATTAAGTGGCTGATCACCTGCTTGTTGTCTGTCCCTCTTTGAATAATGATGATAGCAACACCTGTCTGCAACACCCAAACATCCAGACAATTTTATTGGAATCCTGGGTGATCTATTACGCCGGCTATGTTTGCACCATTGTGAAGCTGACCAATCAGCAATTAGACACAGGTGAGGGGGGAGCAACAATTAGACACAGGTGGGGGGGGGAGGAGACAACACAGGGCACCAGGTGAACATAATCAGGAGTAACACAAAGAACGGGAGGGGGAACACTTTTCAAAATAAAAGACATGTGCAATATACAAGTCACGAAGCCGTTGGTCGACAGTGACGAAGTTACCTTCGTCACAACCGTCTCCCTCATATTCATTGAATTCCTCCATGTTGGCCACCATGACATCCTTTTCTTGGCAGCATTGGCACTCTTCAATTGTTTCCATGATTGTACATTTTTCACATGTACACCTAAATGTACAAAAAATACTTCTGTGGTGAGTTCCAAGCCTAGCAGAGTGTGATGCAGTTACCTGAGCCAAGTGGCTATGAATTATAATCAAATGTATACCAGTCTGTGTTCTGTTGCCTGAGCCAAGTGTGCCTGCTATTTATTATTATTGATTTACTATTTATTGAGAATTTCTATGAATTAAAGTCAAATGTATATACCAGTCTGTGTTCTGTTGCCGCACCGGATCTCCGCCAAATCCAGGATCATCGTCCCCATGTTCGCTCCGGTCTGTATCTCTACCGCTACTTGAATACTGTGGCTCAAACTGGTATGGTTCCACCACGTTAGACTTGCCCGCATGATCTGATTCTACCACATCCTCTTCAATAAAATCCTCCTCTTCTTGAAAGTGCACAGAGTCTATTGACGACTCACTGTCACTCGATTCTGTCGAAATATCCGAGCCAGAGTCCGACATCAGCCATATAGTTAGTGTATTATTCAAAAAGTGTTCTACTCGTGATGTGCATTGCGTCACTAACCGGCGAAAGTTGTTTGGTCCGGAGCTGTCGTGTAACATCCGAAGCGAGCATGGAAAGTTGTAATAAATCACGATTTATAAATACAGCGGGATGTCCCATTAATAATAGTATATATTATCGTAAAAAAAACAGTATTGTCCTTCATTTCGTAAGCTCTTTAAGTGTTTTGAGTTAGCTTAGTCTTTTTTTGCACAATGTATATAAAGTTCCCTTCTTGAATATCTGCAATACTTTCCTCTCGTCATACCAATACTGCATATTTATTATTTTATTTTAACGAATAGTTTGTCATTATACTGTGCGTATCATTATTATTTTCGAGTATATATATATATATATTACATGTATATAGCTATATCAATGTTCTAATAGTTTTGTTATATTTTTTGGTCCTTTTATTACAATTTAAATGATGTAATATTAATAACTGAAATGTATATAGTGCCTTTCATACTCAAAGCAAATTAATTAATTATTCAAATCTATAATAAAAGGGGAAAACGATAAACGAAAATATAAATGACTAAATAAATAAAACTAATCAGAATACTATATGTATATATATATATTTGAATTCTCGTTCTATTATTTGTTGCTAGTAAACCAAGACAGAGCTTAAACATCTAATGCAAAGTGATTTGAAGTAATTATATATTTCTAATGATGAGTCAAAGAGTCTTTATGTGTCGACAACTTTAATGAGAAAATAGAAAACAAGTTTTAAGTTGACAGCTCAGATTATTCCAGCAGCAAGAATCACATTTACTGAGAACACAGAAAACTAATGGTAACAATGAAGTCAAATAATGAACATGAGATCATATTATATCAGAGTTTCACTAGAACAAGGTTTGTTCCAACAAAACAAGAATGTAACAAATGTACTTTATCACTTCTCATACCTAACATTTCTTAGTGTTATGAACACCACTTAAAAATAAAAAAGTACCAAAAAGGCCACTCAAACATTTCAATTGAACCAAAACATGGAATAAAAACAATTCAGTCAACATTACACACAGAAAAGTGTGAAACGACTGGTTTATCTAAAATAAAAAAACATTTGTATTAACCAGAGCACTCTCATATAGAGTGTGAGGACAGCAGGATTTTGGGACGTCTGAATTTAGACCATAAAAAACATGTTTATTAGAATATAAAGTCACTGTTGGTCAGCTTTACATTTGTAGAACACAGAGGGAATGCTAGCTTGACTCAGAAAAGGATAAGATGGAGGCAGAGTGAGTGCGCTGGTGGGATCTAAGGGAACTGATCTGAGTAAAGGCTTTCCCACATTGTTCACAGCTGTGTGGTTTCTCTCCAGTGTGAATCCGATGATGGCTCTTAAGATGACCTGATCTAGAGAATGACTTGTCACACTGGAGACAGCTGTATGGTTTCTCTCCAGTGTGAATACGATTATGTTTTTTGAGCTCACTTGATGTAGTGAAAGTTTTCCCACACTCTTCACAGCCGTGTGGTTTTTCTCCTGTGTGAATACGATGATGGCTCTTAAGATGACTTGATGTAGTGAATGACTTGTCACACTGTTCACAGCTGTATGGTTTCTCTCCAGTGTGAATACGATGATGTACTGTGAGTTCAATTGATTGAGTAAAGGTTTTCCCACACTGTTCACACAAGTATGGTCTCTCTCCTGTGTGAATACGATGATGGATTGAGAGATTTCTTGATGTAGTGAAAGTTTTCCCACACTTTTCACACCAGAATGGTTTCTGTCCTGTGTGAATACGAAGATGGATTTTGAGTTTATCTGATCTAGTGAAAGTTTTCCCACACTCTTCACAGCTGTACGGTTTCTCTCCCGTGTGAATACGATGATGAGATGAAAGCTGACTTTTCTGAGCAAATGTTTTCCCACACTCTTCACAGCGGTGTGGTTTCTCTCCAGTATGAATGCGCTGATGAGATGAAAGGTGACCTTTCCGAGCAAAGGTCTTCCCACACTGGTCACAGCTGTACGGTTTTTCTCCAGTGTGAATGCGCTCATGAGCCTTTAAAGTAGGAGATGTTGAGAAGGATTTGTTACACTGGTCACAGCTGTACGGTTTATCTCCAGTGTGAATGCGCTGATGAATCTTTAAAGTATTAGATGATGAGAAGGATTTGTTACACTGGTCACAGATGTGAGGTCCGGTTTGCTTTATTCTTCTCCGTTCCTAAAATATACAGCGAGAGACAAAGAGTCAGTGAGAAGCCATTGTGCAGAGATCTACAAAAATAAAACAAGCCCATTTGATTTCATATTACCAAATCATACTTAATCAAATTTGAATGTTTTCTTTTATTTCAATGACTTTAGTTAATAAACTTGAAATTTGACCTTATTGCTGACATTCGCAATGATTTTATTTTTTACAGATTTCTGAATGTCTTTCTTTCAGAATTTAAATCTGATTTTTCTCCACATATTCAAAATTCTCATTTTACAGAAGTAATTGTTATTTTCAGGATGTTTTCCCAAACTTGATTATATTTACATGTTTCAGAATTAAAACTTTTTTTCAATATTAGGATTTTCCCAAACTCTTATAATAATCAGAATTTTTCTGAATTATAATTTTGACATTTTTGAACATCAGCAGGAGAGGACTCTTTAAAGTAGAGACACTACATACTGATATACACCTGAACATCAGCAGGAGAGGACTCTTTAAAGTAGAGACACTACATACTGATATACACCTGAACATCAGCAGGAGAGGACTCTTTAAAGTAGAGACACTACACACTGATATACACCTGAACATCATCAGGAGAGGACTCTTTAAAGTGCAGACACTACATACTGATATACACCTGAACATCAGCAGGAGAGGACTCTTTAAAGTAGAGACACTACATACTGATATACACCTGAACATCAGCAGGAGAGGACTCTTTAAAGTGCAGACACTACATACTGATATACACCTGAACATCAGCAGGAGAGGACTCTTTAAAGTAGAGACACTACATACTGATATACACCTGAATAACAGTGATAGAGTATGTTGAGATGAAGTGAACACTGACCTGAGGTCTGGGCGTCTCGTTGCTCTCCTCCAGGCTGCTCTCGGAGCTGCTTCTCCTGCTGGCTCTCTGGAACAAGTATTACACTACAGTCACCACAAAAGGTTGGTGATGTCAATGGGTCGCAGGCTTGATGCAGTTATTGCAAGCAAATGATTTGCAACTAAATACTAAGCATTATTTTAAGCATCTGTTCCTATACTTTTGTTCACTTGAATAATGGGTGGGTGTAAACACAATGTGCCATCTTCTCAGTTGTGTAACAGATCTAGATGCTGAAATACTGACCCTTCTGATGTCACACCACATAGTGTTCAGTTTACAGCACCAATAAAGCAATTGGCCTGGCTGTTACACTAGTTTGAGGGGACTGTATGTTGTACAGTATACACAGTGATAGAGTATGTTGAGATGAAGTGAACACTGACCTGAGCTCTGGGAGTCTCGTTGTTCTCCTCCATGCTGCTCTCAGAGCTGCTTCTCCTTCTGGGTCCCTGAAATAAGTATTAACACTACAGTCACCACAAAACCAATCTGCAGCTAAGAAGTAGCTTAGCAGCAGAGGTGGGAAGAAAGTAACTCCATCCTGCTAGCAGGTTAGGGTACGATGGAAAGGCCTGCCCTTCACGAACACACTCCGCCAGAGGTGAACAGTGTTTGTAGAAACCCACCTCGTCCCTACACCACGCAGCACTGATGAACCATCACCCCGCCGCGGCTCTCGCTAACCGCAGCCCTGTCTGAGCGGTAGCATGTTAGCCGGTCGAGCTGAATGGCAGATTCTGGGATGTTGTCGTTTAGCCGGGAACACGTACACACAGCCCTCTCCCACCCCACTCCGAGTCGAGCGGAGTAGTCTTATGATGTCCATGTTATTGTCCAGTGAGCGAACATTAGCCATGATGCTCGGAATAGCGGGCCTGTGTTGGCTAGCTGCTAGCCTAGCTCGGATGCCTCCGCGCGTACCCCTCTTCTGCTTCCTCCCACACCGCTTGCGGCGTCTCCTATTCGGCATGTAGGTAGCAGAACGTCTTCCAAAGCCGCGGAGTACCTCTCGGTCTACGCTAAAGACTCGGGAGAGCTAGGGGCCGCTGCTCCGGTCTGCGCCGCCATCTTTAGAGCGGTGAGCCTGCTGTGAGGAACGATCGATGCACAGCTCCAAATACAAAAAGTACTAAGTATTATCAGTTTTAAAGTACTCAGTGTTATAGTAAACGTACTCAGTAATCTTAGGAGTACAAGTACACAGTGTTATAGTAAAAGTACACAGTATTACCCGGTGTTTCTGCTACTCTTTGTTCTTCAGTTTGTTGATGTTCATCGACTAGCATTAGCCACCTAGCATGAAGCAGCTGGCAGCAGATAAGGACCCGGATGAAGAGGTGGACTTGTTCTAAAGCTCCTCTCGTCTCTTCTTCTCCTGAGAGAAACGGGTTGGATTCTAATGTATCACAGATAGATATTAGAGAGCTGATAGAGACTCCGACCGATGGAAGTTTAACAACAACTGGATCGTGCCTGAAGCAGAAGTACCCAGATGAGGGCCCACCGAGCATGCGCAGTAGAGTTTTCCCTTAAGCCCCGCCTCCACTCTCTGTCGTTTCATTTCAAACCTTTATTTATCCAGATTGGTCCCTTGAGATCATAGATGTCTTTTTCAAGGGAGACCTGCAGCATATAGGTTCCACATGAAACATGAAACAATAAAGAACATTATACATTATATTTACAGGATACATAGTTATAGACATTTACAAGTGCCCATTGTATCAGCAAGCATTTCATTTACCCTAGCTCTAAGAACATGCAGAGGAATGAGATCGCTCAGTTTCACTTCCTGCTGAAGATTGTTCCAGCAAGTGGAGCTGCACATAAAAGCTGTCTTACCTGAGACAGTCCTTGCTCTTGGCACATCTAACAAGACCACATCATGTGACCTCAGACAATAGCTGCTTGCAACTCTCTGTGTTATCAGAGAGCAGATATAATACGGGAGTTTACCAACAAAGCTTTACAGATAAACGTGTACCAGTGACTGAGCCTCCGTACAGAGAGAGATGGTAAACCTGCCTTGGTATACAGAGTACAGTGATGAGTCAGCGCTTTACAATTTGTGACAAATCTCAGAGCACTGTGATAGGAGGCATATAACTGGACCAGGCAATGGGCAGGTGCATTCATATAGACCAGATCCCCAGAGTCCAGCACAGGTCAAAGGTCACAGAGCCTCTTCCTGGCCTCAAGCGAGAAGCAGGACTTGTTCCTGTAGAAGAGACCTAGCCTAACCCTCAGTTCTTTAAGCAGGTTACTGACATGAAGTTTAAAAGAGAGACAATCATCAAGCCAGATACCAAGGTATGTGTAACAGGTAACCACTTTGAGTACTTGTCCTTGCGTAGTAACAATATCCAAAACAGTGTCTGTAGTCTGTTTAGCTTTTGAAAAGAGCATTACCTTGGTTTTATCCACATTTAGAAGAAGCTTGAGTTCAGAGAGCTGAGTCTGAGTAGTGTTAGAAACAGCCTGTAATTTAACAACAGCTCCTGAATGGAGGGACCTGCACAGAACATCACAGTATCATCTGCTTAGAAATGTAAAGTAGCTTCATCCACATTTTCACCTACGCTGTTAATATATATGGAGAGTAAAAGTGGTCCTGAAACAGAGCCTTGAGGAACACCATTAGTGATGTTTAACCATTCAGAAGACTGCCCATCAAAGTGAACACATGGGACCTTTCAGAGAGGCAGTTCACAAACCACCCACTGCACGGCTGGATATTCCGATACTGAGTAGCCTCTGCTTTAAGATGCGATGATCAACGGTGTCAAACGCTTTGGACAGGTCAATAAACAGAGCTGCACAACTCTGCTTATTATCTAAAATAGTAGTAATGTCATTCACCACTTTCATTGTGGCAGTGATGGTGCTGTGTTTCTTTCTGAAGCCTGACTGATGTTTAGACAGGATATCATTTGTACATAAAAACTCCTTTACCTCTTCACTCACAAGGCGTTCGAGCACCTTAGCCAGAACTGACAATTTAGAGATTGGCCTATAGTTATTTAAAATAGTTGCCTCCCCTCCTTTCAGTAAAGGCAAGACATGAGCAGACTTCCATACTTTTGGAATTGTGTTCGTGCTGAGGGAGAGGTTAGAAAGAGAAGTAAGAGGTGGAGCAATACAATCTGCAGCCATCTTTAAAAAGAAAGGTTCTACGTTGTCCGGGCCGGCCGGTTTCCTAGGATCTAGCTTAGATAATGCTTCATGAACAATACCAACAGTTAAAGGAGTAAAACTGAAAGGGTTTTCCAGACCACATTGTTCAGACTGTGGTGTTCACAGAAGCAGAGTCAGTGACAGAATCAAGCAGAGCGCCACAGGACACAAAGTGCTCATTAAAGCAGTTTAGCATAGAGCCCTGTCTGATATAGAGCCAGATGCTGTGGTGAGGCACGGAGGAGCTCATTACCGATATCGCCGGTGGATATCGATTTAATGGCTTTCCAAAATTTCCTAGGATTATTCAGGTTTTCTGTGGTAACCGACAAATAGTACTTCGACTTTGCACTTTTGACATGTGAAGTGAAGCTATTTCTTAGCTGCCTGAAACGCAGCCACTCTACCTCTGAGCCTGATCTCCTAGCCTTTGCCCAGGCCTTGTTTCTCTCATGAAGGAGACTAGACAGTTCAGCAGAAAACCAGGGATTGTTTCGTCCCTTCACTCTAAATGTACGCAGGGGTGCATGTCTATCAATGATCTCCATAAAACCAAGATAAAAATAAGACCATGCGGTTTCCACATCAGCACACAGATCGATTTTACCCCAATCAAACCCAAACAGATCATGCACAAAGCCCTGCTCCACAAAGTGTTTTATGTCTCTCTTTGTGATGACACGTGGTTTAACCTTTTGGACCTTAGTGTCCCTAATGGTGGCTACAACACAGTGATCGCTCAGATCATTTGCAAATACTCCCACAGATGAATATTTATGCGGAACATTAGTTAGAATGAGATCAATTAGGAGGATTTATTAGGGACTTGATGTTAGGGCGAGTAGGACTGTCCACACTCTGAGTAACATTCAAAGAGATACAAAGGAGAGATACAATAACAATGTCAGCTTTTAGAGCATGTTATAACTTTTAAAACCTAATGATTCAAATAAAAGCTATAAGTTATCATAATGCATCCATGTCCAGGGTATCCTTACAGTCTCAACGAGTGTTTCATTGTTATCAAGTGCGGATGACAGCTGATGGATCCTGGGAGTTGTAGTCTTTCAATAAACGTTGTTGAAATACAGGGGAAAAAACAGACAGTGCAATCAAGTGGTCAAAGAATAACAGAAAGAATGAAATCTATTACGAATAAATTAATAACGTTATTTATCTGAGGGGGAAATGTGGCGTTCTGAAAGTTGCTCCAATTATGAATACTTAATCTAAAAAAACTACATATAGTAATATAAAAAAATATATAATAAATAAAATACAAATATGTATAAAAGCACAATAAGTAAAAAAAATATATGAATGATAATAATAACTTTAATAAGATGTGGCATTTAAAAAATAAGTTGTTAAAGAAAGGAACAACATTCATGTTGCAAAACATAAAAGATGAATTCTGGAAGACATTTTTTTATTTACTTAAAATTATTATTTAAGATTCAATTTATGCAAAGTGATTTTAAGTAATTCAATTATTTGAGGTGTAGTGCCGAGAGACGGGAGTCAGAGGCGGTGTGTCGAAAGAACAAGCTAGACTTTTATTAGACATTAAAACAGAATTCAAACAAGTTCAAGCCCGGGACAACTGACCGGGGAAACCGGAGGTCCGGCTAACTCAAATGTCTGTGCGGAACAATACCCCGACCCATAGTTCCGTGGGTGAATTATGTCAACCCACCACACAAGCCCCCTCCAGAATTCAGGGGCGCCAACGAGGGCGAGGGCCACCCCACAGTGGGGTGGGGGGTAGGGCATGGGAGGACGACGTGGGGGCAGAGCCAACTCCAACGGCCTGAAAACGTCCACATGAGCAGGCTTAATCCTGTCGACGGACACAGTCTCAGGTCTGCCACCAACATCCGCCACCAGGCTCTTGTTCCTGTGTCGTATGATCTTGAACGGGCCGTCGTAAGGGGGCCGCAGGGGGCCGCGGTGGGCGTCGTGGCGAATGAAAACCATAATCCGCCGACCGTAGTCCGGGGACACCCGGAAAGCTGGGTTGCTGTGCTGCGACAGGCTTGAATGTCCCGGCGGTCTCCAGCTGGGAGGAGCGCTGCCCGGCCGCAGACCAAGGCACAGTGGCGGCGGGAATGAATTCCCCGGGGACTCGTAGCGTCTGGCCATAGACGAGCTCCGCCGACGAGGACTGCAGGTCTTCTTTGGGGGCACACCTGAGGCCGAGCATAACCCACGGGTGCTTGTCCACCCAGTTGCCGTCTGTCAAGCCGGCATGCAGGGCTGCCTTCATGGGTCGGTGAAAACGTTCAAACAATCCGTTTTTTCAGAGCTGTTTACTAGAAAGCAAACACGTTAGCCGACATATGAATTACGACCGGCTGTGGCTGGCTCGCTCCAGGGAGGAAGCGGCTTTACACAGACGATACAGGTGAGACCTGCCGGGGATTGGAGCACGCAAACGCGGCTCTCAATCCCCAGGTGTCGTGCACTCATTGTGTCCGTCTCCCTCTGGCCCACAGACAGCGGAGAGCGAACGCTCTCGCGGCTGCGGCCAGGGATGATTGGCCAAGCCCTTGATTATTGGATCCGAGTGTCGGGCAGCAGTCAGGCGACTCCTTCCCCTCCCTTCACGGATCACCATGTGGTTCCCCCGGCCCCATCCTCCCTCTCCTCCGGACGGGGGAGACAGGGCGGGCCTGGCGTCAGCCCGGCGGCCGAGCCTATAGGTTCGGCTGCCGGGCTGACACTATCCGCCATCTCGGCTCTGCCGAATAGGCGGTATTCTCCAGGAACTCCCGGAGATCATCGGAAAGGCAGCCGCCTAATGAGATCTCCCCGTTCCCCCGGTTCAGGAGAGCTCTCCTCCGGATGTCATAAGCGGTTGCCTCATAGCCTGTCGGTTATTAGGCAGCACAGGCTTGTTTCCTATGTCACAGATATGTCTCCACGCACCGTTCATTCCTCAAGCGGGTTTGAGCGTGAACGCGCCTCAATGTCCGGTTTACGAGCCTTCCTAAACGGCGACATGATGAGAGCCGCTGTGCAATACAGCGTGTGGAGGTGCAAGAGCCGGCTGTAACCTGTCAGTCAGCAGCAGCAGGGCTCGTGGCGCAAGCCAGCTGTATTTAACCAGGCGGTTATTAGACAGCAGGGCTTGACGTTTAAACCTGATGCTTCTAACCTGTCGGTTATAGGCAGCACGGTTCTTCCTCTGTCCCAGATGGGCCTACTACACACGGTCGTAATGAGCCCAGGGCTGTTATTACGCACTGTGTGAATAGCTCTGCACACCTCGCTCATTCCTCAGCGGGTTTGAGCGTGAACGCGCCTCGATGTCCAGTTTACGAGCCTTCTCCTAAACAGAGACAGGATGAGAGCTGGTGTGAGATGCAACGTGTGGAGGCCCCCTCGCAGCTTTTCGGTCCGGGCCCCTCTTGGGTTGCTTCACGGGCAACGGCGGCGAGGGCTCTGACGTGGCTCGTCACCATGACAACCACAGCACATCCAGAGCATGATGCGCGCTCTCAGAATAATACTCAGAGTGGCGACGTGTGTGTTCGATGGACAGATGAATAATAATAAGCAGCAAGGCCCACCGGGTAAGCCGGCTGCCCCTAACCTGTCGGGTATAGGCAGCATGGCTCGCTGCATACATAGGCTGTCTTTAAAACCTATTGGTTTTTAGGCAGCTCGGTTTTTCTCCTCTGTCCCAAACCTACCTCCTACACACGGTAATGAGCCCACGAGTGCCATTATTACAGTGAGGACAGCACTGCACACAGCTCCGCTCATCCCTTGGGGTGTTGAGCGTGAACGCACCTCGGTGTCCGGTTTAACACTGTAAGCAATTACTGTTATTTTTCAGCCGATTTTCGGCACTAATCTACTGGCAGCCCCCTAACCAGAATCTTTCTGTGAATTATTGAATTTTTTACAGTAATAAACTGAAATTGTCCAACAGTATGAATACTGTATAATTTCGGTATATTGCTGGCGGTATTTTACTGTTAATGAGAAAGGCTGTAAAGTCATTTCACAGTATGAGTACTGTGGTATGGCAGTGAAGTGCAGGCGTCTGTGAAGAGACTGCCGGCGCTTTACTGTTGCACAGATGGAAGATAATATGCAGCAAGGCTACCCGGTTAAGCCGGCTGCCAATAGCCTATCGGTTACTTGGCAGCACGGCTCGCTGCCGAAGCCGGCTGGGTTTTTTAACTTATCGGTTAATAAAACAGCAGGGCTTACTATTCAATCCGTCTACCTTAAACTTTTTGGGTTTAGGCAGCACGGATTTTTCCTCTGTCTCAGACGTACCTCCTACCCACGGTCGTAATAAGCCCACGGAGGGCCATTATTACGCCTCGGGTGGACAGCACTGCACACACCTCCGCTCATCCCTTAGTGATGTTGAGCGTGAATGCGCAGTTTACGAGTCTTCTCCTAAACGGCGACATAATGAGAGCCTGTGTGAAATGCAGCGTGTGGAGGTCTCTGGCGTGGTTTGCCACCAACCACAGCACATCCAGAGAATGTACACCCGGCGCTATCAGAGTACTGGATGGTACTCAGGGTGGCGGCGCGTGTGTCTGATGGACAGATGGATGAGAGGCGAATGGGCAGAGAGTAGTCTCTGCAGTTCGCCTCTCCCCCCCGCAGTTCTACGGGATACAGGAAGTCCTGTCATCCCGTGAACAGTGTCTCGCGCTCCGTGCAGAGCGGCAGGAACTCTGGTTAAAAGGAAGCTTTTTTCCAGGGTTCCTCATGGGGAAGAAAATCAGGGTTTTTTACTCCCGGTATTTTCTGGTCCCGAAGGAGACGGGGCGGGGGGAATGAGACCCATCCTCGATCTGTCAGTGTCCAACAAGGGAATGGCCTTTTCCCATGCTGACGATCAAACAGGTGCTGGAGTGTTCACCAGGGAGGTGCACATCCATAGTCCTGAAGGATGCATTCCTCCACGTAACCATCATCCCGTTTCTCATTCCTGGCTCCACGCACTTTTTCAAAGTGGGTGGAGCCGGTGGAAGCAGCTACTCAGAATGGGGATGAGTGTTATTTTACCTGGACGACCGGCTGTGGCTGGCTCGCTGCAGGAAGGGAGGAAGCGGCTTACAGACGATACAGTTCGTATCTCATCTGTCAAGCCTGGGTTTCATTATCAACTGGAAGAAGAGCTGTCCTCTTCCCTCCCAGGTTATCTTTTTAACTGGGAGTGGAATTGAACTCAGCCCGCAGGAGAGCGCGACTCTCACAGCGGAGAGGGGAGCAAGTGACAGCTCTCCTCCGGCGCGCCACACCCCGCGGGGCGGTGACGGCCCTCTCCGTGATGCAGCTGTTAGGCATGATATCAGCTGGTCACGTGGTGATCCCCCTGGGTCTCCTTCATAGTGAGGAGACTCCAGGTGGTTTATTCGCCTGTGCATCGACCCCGTGCGTCAGAGGAGACGCATAGTGTACATTCCTCCTTCCGTGGTTTTGGATTTGACCCACTGGAAACATCTCCACGGCTGCGTGAGGGTGTGTGAGGCTGTGTGAGGGTGTGTGAGGCTGTGTGAGGCTGTGTGAGGCTGTGTGAGGGTGTGTGAGGCCGTGTGAGGGTGTGTGAGGCTGTGTGAGGGTGTGTGAGGCTGTGTGAGGGTGTGTGAGGCTGTGTGAGGGTGTGTGAGGCTGTGTGGGGCTGTGTGAGGCTGTGTGAGGCCGTGTCACAGGTGTATGTCTCCTCTGGGTTGATCCCCCGGAGAACATCAAAGCGCACGGCACCAGAGGAATTTCCTCCTCCACGGCGTTGCACGGAGGAATGACAGTGGAAGACATTTGCACTGCTGCATCTTGGTCTTCCCCTGTTCTTTTATTCATGTTTATTTTGAGGGATGTCTCCCGCTCCTCTCGGACACACTCAGCACTGAGAGTCCTGGCAGAGTGAGTGATGTCGGGGATTCAACGGCGTGCCCTCTCTCCTGCCGGTCGACTCAGAGAGCTGCCCCCTTTCCCCCTTTGTCGTTTGAACAAGTGGGACTTCGGTCTCTACTTTCTACAGGTCGCCTCTTCAGCCTTCCTTCTTTCCCGTATGGAGAATATTCATTTTTTAAAGGCTATATTCCCCGGGACTGTGATGCTCCATTTACGCACGGCGAAATGGACATGGGTCATTAACTGAGTAGTGTTTCTGTGCTTCTGGTAACGGACGGACCAGTGGGGCGTGGCCTACATCCTGCTTCGCCCTTAACCCAATAGCGATAGCCTTAGAGGGCGAAGCCTTATACGAAATGCACTGGGTTACGTATTGTAACCCAGCTTCTATGAGGATAGGCGCAGCCCTCTAAGGTTCGGGCCCCACTGGCTCCGTGAATAGCTGAAGACATTTATACGGAAGTGAGTCCGCAGGGGGGGGCCACGTCAGAGGTGGGCGTGGAATAAGTCTGTCAGAGGGATTACCCAATAGCGATAGCCTTAGAGGACTGCGCCTATACTCATAGAAGCTGGGTTACAGTACGTAACCCCAGCTGTTCAGCATACCTTCATTGAAGTGAATGGGGTGGACAAAATAATAGAACGCATTTTGTTATTATTCCTCGCTGCATAAATAAGTGTAGAAACTGAGTAATAAGAAAATGAGCAATGGCAGCGGAGCAACCCAAGGCAAACAATGACTGGCAGCGTGTGTGTGTGTGTGTGTGTGTGTGTGTGTGTGTGTGTGTGTGTGTGTGTGTGTGTGTGTGTGTGTGTGTGTGTGGTGGGGGTGGTTTGGGTGTGTATATATCGTCACAAACATGATTTAATCCCAGTTGGAGGTCTGAAGATCTTCCTCTCCTGTTTTAATTCAAATTATTATTATTATTATTATTATTATTATTATTATTATTATTAACAAATGGAGCAGATGTCCAGCAGAGGGGTGAGTCATTCCTGTTTTATTAAATTCGTTGTTATTATTGTATTATCTCTTATGATGTAATCTTGTATTTGATAAGTCATGTGATTTTACTGCATCATTTAAATACAGTCTTTATTATCATTTGACAAAAATATTTGTAAGAAAAGTGTTTATTATTATGATTATTTAGGGTTTCTAAATCTCCATTTTAAGATCATTATTTAAAAATGATTAATATATATTGGCTGTGCTGTTTTTTATCCTCGTGCTCTTTAAAAATGCACTTTATATTTAACATTTACTTACTTATTGTAAAAAATGTATTAAATGTTTAATTGATGTCCTGCAATATGAGGGTGAACTAATTGAATGATTATTGTTGTTTAGGAGACGGGGTTGAACGAGAGCGCTGCCGGTACGACACGCCGTTAATATCCTTAATCCAACTTAATAATACACATGTATTTATTTATTGAAAATGTGATTTTGTGATTTTTTCACTTCTCAGGTTCATTTCAGGTGTCTGACTGGTGTGGCCCTCAGCAGCAGTACCTGCATCAGACCAGCGGGGGGCGACAACACGCGACACACACTGCTGCTAATGTGAGCGTGTGTGTGAGTGTGTGTGCGTGCGGACAAATGACCCCTTTAAGCCAATACGCTCCCCTTCTAACACTATCAGTGTTAAATGTAAAACCCTGCACTGACCTCAGGCCGTGTGTGTGTGTGTGTGTGTGTGTGTGTGTGTGTGTGTGTGTGTGTGTGTGTGTGATGTGTACCATACTGTGCTGTTATGTTTCCCTCTGGTCAGTTTGTTATCCATCCAACACAGTTAGTGTGAAGGAATCAGCGCTGAGAGGAGAAACCTACAAGCTGCCGTCTCTTCCTGTAACATCAAGTACTTTGTGTGTACTAATACTCCAAATGCACATACAGTACTGCGGGGATATTATACATGGTTCCCTCGACAAAAAGTACAACAAATATGTTGTTTCCATTTATTTTGTAGCATTTTAATGAATGTTGACTCTAATTATTACAATTAAAAGGTGCCCTATAAATACATTGTATTATTTTGCATCTAATATAATAATAAATATTATCATTATTGATACTTTTGGTTCAGATTTATATTTTTAATTTATGTTTAGTTTCAAATTTATATATTTAATTTATATTTTTGGTCCAAATTTATATTTTATTTAATACTTGTATACATATGTATTGTAATGTACCTTATTATGATTTGTATATTATTATTTCCTCTGCAGGAGTGCGTCCACCCTCTCGTGCCCCTCCTCCTTTACAGCGACAGACTCCTCCCCCCCTCCCCTCCTTACAGCGGACCAATCGGCGCAGCCGCTTCCAAACAAGCCCACTCCTTAGTGGCAGACACCTGTTACCATGGCAATGGCATCAACAGGTGAGATTGTGTTTTTGGTTAGTCATGACAACAACAACAACAACAACAACAACAACGATATACCGTCTTTGCAGAAAGCATTCGTTTTGGAGCTTGAGACTTTAGACTCAGATTTTTGACCAAGCTGCAGCGTAGAAATGACAATGATCTCCTCCAACAATGCAACATATATAATAAGACACTAAAATACTAAATAAATTGTTTTCATACGATATGTACAAGAACATAGACTTTTATTTTCTGCAGTTTATTGCTGCTGCTTTAATAGTCGGAGCGGTGCACTTCCAATTGTTCTAATTACTCACTTAATTATAAGTTTCACATTTAACCACAAAAATAATTCCACTAGAAATCCTCCTCACAGCTCGCTGCTCGAGAATCCATGAGATGTATGGTTCTCACAGTTCCCTTTCCTTTGGTGAACGATCGAGCGTCCGACCCGAGTCCTCTGTCTGTGGGTCGAATGCTGACCTCTGTGTCTCATCTCGCTCGCAGGCAGACGGTGAAGAAGCCTCTGAACGCCTTCATGCTCTTTATGAAGGAAACCAGACACAAAGTGCTGCAGGAAGGACGCGAGAGAGAAAGCGCCGCCATCAACCGCATCCTGGGACGCAGGGTAAGCCCCGCCCACTTATAATGATGTCATAGCGACGTCAAAAGGGTTATCTCACCTGTCATCTCTTACGAGCGAGCGCTGCAGGGAGGACGTATTCACCTGGTTCCCTCGGAGTCAACGGGATTCCTCCAGAGGGTGCTGGAAATAAGGTCTGTGGAAACGAACCTGTTTGATGAACGCACGTTTTGTTCAGCCGGATAATCTCCACGTCTACTTTTATAATGTCGAATCATAAATCTAACGGCCAGAAGCTAAATGCTAACGTTATGCTACAGCGAGTCCAGCCGCACGACTTCAACGTCTCGCCGACTTCAGATCCAGATTCTCTCAGACCTTAGTTCAGCTACTTTCCTAAACCCTACGGAGAGATCCCATTGGCTCTGAGACAGGGAACAGGAAGTGGAGACATGCTGACTCACTCTATGAAAGTAAAACCAGGTGCACATTGGGAAACACACGGCTCTAAATGTTTTACATCTGAAATGATACAACTGCTGCCTCTTATAGTGATTTGCAAAAAATAACCCAACAGATTTCGGCCACTTGATGATGTCATAACGATGTGTTGTCTTGTGTAACCATTAGCCAATCAGCAACCAAGGTACCCCCCTCCCCCCCCCCATTGAGTTCTTTGCACCCAGATGTCTCTCAGAGGGGCGTGGGGAGGGGCTCCTTGTTTTCATCTGAAGTACCAGACACAGAATCAGCACTTTGGAAACAGAGGGGATTATGGGTAATGCTGCAATGACCTGTTTGGTGGTTCAGCCAATCAGAGACAGGCTCTGGATATCTATGAGAGCTGTGATATAGTGATGAAGAGGAGGATGATAGGAGAATACCCTTTCCCCCCTCTTCGCTCCTCAGTGGCACGCTCTGTCTCGCTCTGAACAATCGAAATACTACGAGCTGGCCCAGAAGGAGAGGCTGCTCCACATGCAGCTTTACCCCGGCTGGTCCGCCAGGGATAACTACGTACGTAAAGCCCTGCATAAACAACAACATATATTCTGTGTTTGTGCTTCAGAAATCTACAGATTCTTCTTCTTCTCTTTCCAGGGCAAAAGGAAGAGGAAGGGGAGCCAGGAGCCGACAGGAAGCGGTCCCAGGTCGAGACAAAACGGCAAATAAAAACGTAACTGAAGTAAAAGTGTGAATAAAATGTTGGAAAAATAATCCAATAAAGTAAAAGTCCTGAATTAAAATGTGCTGATTAAGCGTAAACACAAAGGTAAGAGTATTCATACATTCAATACACTGCATTAGGTCATTATATATTATATGTTCCTGTTTTTAATCTTACTGGCTGATTAGGATGAAGTCCTGCATCAAAACCTGTTCGCCTTTATTGAGTTTCATATGCATGTCGTGGAGGAGAAAGTGCTCCATTTGTATTTTAATGTAGTAGTTCACTTATAATGAACTTTACTTTTATGGAGCTTTATGAAACAACATTAATCTTTATTAATCCAACTGGTGGACGTTCAAATTGTTTATTTTACAATAAAGAACGGTGTAAAAAAGAGAGAAGAAGAGAACACCGAACTCAGCGTCTCAACACATTTTGACTTGTAAATA
Organism: Champsocephalus gunnari; assembly: GCA_036324595.1. Classification (NCBI taxonomy): domain Eukaryota; kingdom Metazoa; phylum Chordata; class Actinopteri; order Perciformes; family Channichthyidae; genus Champsocephalus; species Champsocephalus gunnari. The sequence continues at coordinate 1,653,701 of CM070441.1, forward strand.
TAACTTAACAATAATAAAGTATAGAAAGAAATGTACAACAATACTCATAATATCTTACTCTTACTTTACAAAACACTTTTTTCTGTCGTTAGCATGTGGCTAACGGCACGCAAAACAATGAGCACATATGTCCAAAGTAATGAAGTTAGCTGTGAAAATGCTAAGTCCCTAGCACTTCCGCTTTGACCCTGAATATCTAGCTAGCCAAACAACACTCAGAAATACATCTCATTATTTCTTTGTCGGTCGATGTTACGTTTACCGTTCATGTATGTCTGAACAACTTTTTCACCAAACTGAACTTAGCCTTGAAAATGCTAAATGGCTAACTATTTTAGGTCCGGAAACTCTCGCTAGTTTAACAACTAAACCGTAAGAAATATTCTCAATATGTAAACATTCAGCTTCATAATTAGTGGTTGGGAGGAGATACATTTACCATTCATGGAGGCTACTTTTGTTGTAGTTAGCATGTTGCTAACCGCAATCCAAAACAAGTTCAAAACTGAGGATTTCCGCTAGTAATGAATCTTAGGTTGTAAATCTCTGTCTAGCTAACAAAATAAATTATATTCTACATATTTAAATACTTCGCCTTATTGTTATTTGTTGGGAAGTGGTACATTTACCTTTTACGGACGCAAAAGCATATTTTTAACCAATGCCATAAGGATTGAATCTCAAAATGCTACGTTTATAGCTATATATCTTTGATCATGAATCTCTGGCTAGCTAACAAACTAACAATTTAGAAATAATCTGACTATCACGTTTTGGGGCGCTGTAACATGTGCCTTAATGTTTGCTTAAAGATATATAAATATTATTATTATTATTATTATTATTATCATAGAAGGCCCTATAGCATTGTTACGATTAGTGCACTAGCATGTGTTAGCTAAACAACAAGCTTTCGCTACACAGCGTAAGGACTCTTTGTGGACTATTTTACAAAAAATAACCCATTTTGAGGACATTTTTCTTGATGATAAACCCAGAAGCACCAGCTGCAGGAATCAGAGCAGCAGATGCTTTAAGCGGCCGTTATCTTTGTTAATACACTTACATTCAAAACAAAGAAGAGGAACCATAGATTGACTGATTTTCTCCGCCGTCGTCGGTCCTGTGAAAATAAATCCCAGGCGTTCCTGATGATGTCAACTTGTCGTCATTTCAGTGTCAAGCAGAGGAAATAATAATAAATAAAGCTTTGTTCAAACAGGATGCATGATGGTTAATCCTCACTCCTCCCTCCCTCCACTATCCGGTACCGCTGTCTGCAGGACGAGGGCAGCGCCACCGGCCACGAGAACACGACGGGAACCGTGGTTCTGACGTTCTTCTCCAGGAAGTTAAAGATTGGGTTCCACCACGTCCTCGACAGGAAGTTGTTGGGAGCCTGACGCAGAGTCTGGGCAGAGAAAACAATCAGGAGAACTTATTAATAAAACAATAACAGATCCGTAAAAAGCACCATGTTTGATCGTGTCTATTTGCACAAAATAAGATTGTTGTATTTGTTGTCTTAAAAGTTACTTTTTTAATTTCTTTAGTTTAGTTTTTTTCCGGACATTTAATGAGCTAAACATTTAATTTATTGCAAGAATAATCACAACTTTAGGTAAAACATATATAAAAAAGTTGTTTTAATGTAATTTATTTTCTATAAAACATTTGAGCTATTTCAAAGATAACACATCACATGTTAACAAGCCCTTAAAATGACATATAAGTAGACGAAGGGGTTCAGTGATTACAATTAAAGAAATTACAAGAACTTGGCCATTACGTCCAGGAGATTACTCTTACGCTTAAACCACTAATTGATTAGTAAACATTACAAATGTACCTGCAACTGTATAGTTCAGTGGTTTTCACAGTGTGGGAACAGAGAACATAAGAACAGCAGCCCCCCCCCTCTCCCAATTATTATTTCTATTATTATTATTATTGTTGTTGCTATAATGCAGGGGTATTAATTGCATTTCAAAGAGGTCCAGTAAGAGGACAGGTCATTAAAGGCTCTGTCTACCTTCCGCCACTTGAAACGACTCCGACTGTTTCTCTCCTCTCGTCTCTGTGTTTGAATCTATCGTGCTGACTCACTGAGTGCACCCATTTCATTGGCTGAGTAGCGTCACCTCTTAAAACATTAAACAATAACTTTGAAAAACATTTTATCTTTTACATTTTTATTTTATTTATTTTTTAACATTTCCAACATGGTGGATAAATCCTTGTGCTCCCGGCAACACACTGGACGTCAACTTCGTCTCCTTATTACACTCAGCCCTACTTTAGTGGGAGCGATGAGTCTGCGTCTTTGAGGGCGGACGAAGCGGGGATGCAATGTAGACGGGAATAAACGCAGATCATCCTCTGGCTGCAGCCTTGACCGGCACTTACTTTTGATCAAAGTCAATGCGGAAAACCCGCACGCACACAGGGAGGTGGACGAGGCAGCACGAGAGATTCTCAATTCCACCTCTGAGGACCTCTCCAGAGATGCATGGTTGGCGGCTGCTTGGAAGCAGGAGTGGGAGCTAGCCGAGCCCTCCCGCATCCATCGCTACACCTGGGACCCAGGAGATGGCGCCATAGGAGGAGACGACCTACCACGCCAGCAATGGACCACTCTGAACCGCCTACGAACTGGGGCCGGTCGCTTCAAAACATCGATGAAGACGTGGGGCCTGGCAGACAGCGCTACATGCGAGTGCGGTGACCCTGAACAGACTGCCGAACACATAATAACCCCCTGCCCTTTATATAGACCTCCCTCGGAAACCAGCCTCTTCGACCTAGGACCAGAGATGCGGGCATGGCTACACGACACCGAGTTGGACCTCTGACGTTACACGAAAGAAGAAGAAGGAGGAGGTAGGTGGAGGCAGGGGCGGACTGGGACTAAAAACCAGCCCTGGAATCTCACCCAGCCCACACAAACTGGTAGAGCATGCTAGTCAACGGGGGGAGCCTCGCTGCGTGGAAACGGCCCGCTGAACCCGCTCTGTCGTCTGTCAGCGCAACTTCAATGATGCCGTTTGAAAACATGAAAAATAAAGGGCGGTGCCGGCCGTCAGCGAACCGAGCCCCCAGGGAGGAGCGCCTCACACTTTGAAAACCGCTGGTATAGTTAATAGTTTCGTGTGTGTGTGTGTGTGTGTGTGAACCTACATGTGTGTTGGCCATGGTGTGGTACCACCAGAAGGTCCTGGTGGTGGCGAAGTACGCGATCACCACGTCGATGCTGTAGTGCTCGTGACCAATCAGGATGCAGAGAACCCCCGAGGCGCTGAGGCACCAACAGATCCATCGATACCACCACATCCACCGGGGAGAGTCTGAAACACACACACACACACACACACACACACACACACACACACACACACACACACACACACACACACACACACACACACACACACACACACACACACACACACACACACACACACACACACACACACACACACACACCACACACACACACACACACACACACACACACACACACACACACACACACACACACACACACACACACACACACACACACACACACACACACACACACACACACACACACACACCACACACACACACACACACACACACACACACACACACACACACACACACACACACACACACACACACACACACACACACACACACACACACACACACACACACACACACACACACACACACACACACACGTCACACACATGTTCCTGTACGTAGCACTGCTGTACATCACACTATGGATGTGTGAAGATTATGTTTGGTTTCGATGCGAGACGTTGATGTGTACATAGACACCGGGGTTCATACACTTTTTCACCAATGATTTTCAATGACTTCTCCAGGACCTTTACCTCATTTTCCATGACCAAAAACATTACTCTTTCTCCGCGGTACCACTGAACATTGTTTATTTTAACATGGAGCAGGAAAATAAGGTCTGCATATGAAACATGTTGGCCATATCTAAAACAAATCAAATAGGCTTCCTAGCTCCTACAGGCCACTAAAATCTCTCACCAGCAAAAATGCCATTTTACGTTTCATTACTAAACGATACAGTATTTATTATCGTTAGAGTATTACTATTTTGGCGATTAGATCAAATATAAATTATATTTGATGCAACATTTCCATGACTTTTCCAAAACTTTGGGAAAGACATTTTTTCCATAACTTTTCCAGGGCCTGGAATTTGCATTTTGAATTTCCATGACTTTCCCAGGGTTTTAACGACCGTAGGAACCCTGGAATACAGATGTTAGGATTTGAATATAGACAGTTGCTTGCTTGAAATAATCGGCGGACTGAGATCGAAGGTGGATGTCACGTCTCAAAATACTTTCATTCTGGTAACGACATCAGTTCGCCTGCTGTTTAAGAAGTCCAGCCTGTCTGGCGTAAACCAAACACCCCCGAAGTGTGTGTGTAATCCGACCGGTCGCACAGAAAGAAGACAACTGCTTTTCTTACCAAACGGTCCTGTGCATCACTGTTTTAAAGGAAAGGTCCACTTTGAAATACACGAGCATGCCTCTAAGCCCGTTTCATTACTTCCTTTTTGATTCAAGATTGACTTTATAAGTAATATTGAAAGATTCACAAAGATGTTCCGACTAATTTCTCACAAAAGATCTCATTACGTTGAGTAATGGACATGTATGCAGTTTGCTTTCTTAAACGGCGATAAAGTGTGTGTACTCACACTCTTGGATGAAGAGGTAGGACAGCGTACACATGACGGTGTGACCGCTGTACAGGAAGTCACCGCACATCAGCTGAGAGCCGGTCAGAGACAAACCTAAACAACGAACAAACAGAAACAACACAACAACAACATCAGTGGAAAGGTTTGACCAGTCTTTCGCCAGAATGATGTGATCGGCCCTGCCAATCAGACGGGCCAATCAGACGGGCCAATCTGCCCTGCCAATCAGACGGGCCAATCAGACGGGCCAATCAGACGAGCCAATCAGACGGGCCAATCAGACGGGCCAATCTGCCCTGCCAATCAGACGGGCCAATCAGACGAGCCAATCAGACGAGCCAATCAGACGGGCCAATCAGACGGGCCTCCGCACCCACCGCTTCTCCTCAGCATTTTGATATCTCGTAGATTGTTGCTTTTGAACTGTCTATTGTTTTCACTTTGACTTGTTCCATGGTGTGTGGTCTGTACAGCGCTTTGGTCCGGAGGTTTTAAAGTGCTTTATAAATAAAGCTGTATTGTATATTTTAAAAGTTGAGTTGTTACCTCCTCCTGAGATCAGACTCAGAATCCTCCAGATCTTCCCCGTTGAGTCGTTGTACAGCTGCAGGAAGCAGAACATACTGTAAGGAGGAAACGGGTAAACATGCAGTAAATGTACAGGATGTTGTGTATTTGTACCTTTGGGGCGCAGACCATGTGTTTCCCCGGCACCGGCAGCGTGGTGATGTACATGGTGACGCAGCGGTACAGGTACAGGGTCCCGATCATGAAGAAACAGCGACGGACGATTATAGCTCTGCAGAGAGAAGACGTTTACTTCAATAAATATTAAAAGATATATACATTTCATCCGTGCAGCTACCACGTACGGCCCGTCCACACACAGGCATCGAAAAATGCTTTCAACGCTTCGCCCATTCACTTGAATGGGGTGACGTAGAAGATTTTGAATCTTCGCCGAACTGCATTGTGCGGAGCATGGCTTCGCATCGTGAGCATCACAAGTTGAGCAATGTTCAACTGTTGATGCTCCCGATGCTTTCGAAGCTGGCATCAGCCAATCAAATCCTGTTTATGCAAATCCCACCAGTACAAGCGCTAGCCAATCAAACCGCGTGTGAGCAGGGAGAGCCAGACCGCAGGTCATTTCCTCATATTCCAGACGAGAAGTTACGGTAGCAGATCACCCGGTTCTTTACGACCAGAACTATTTACCGGGATACAAACCGGAGGATCCAGCATGGAGGGAGGGGGCAGAGACAGTGGGGGGACTGGGAGGGTTTCGCCTGTTTGGGGAGTTTATATCCAGTTTACTTCGTTTTAACATCGCTATTGCTTTGTGTGTCGGGGGCGGGAGATTCATGTGATTGGTTGTTGGTCGCCTTGGGCGTGTGAAATCGCCAAGCTTCAGACACGCCCAGCTTAGTAGTAGTAGTAGTAGTAGTAGTAGCAGTAGTAGTAGTAGTTGTAGTAGTTGTAGTAGGAGTAGTACCAGTAGTAGTAGTAGTAGTAGTAGTAGTAGTTGTAGTAGTAGTAGTAGTAGTAGTAGTAGTAGCAGTAGTAGTAAGAGTAGTAGTAGTAGTAGTTGTAATAGTTGTAGTAGGAGTAGTACCAGTAGTAGTAGCAGTAGTAGCAGTAGCAGTTGTAGTAGTACCAGTAGTAGCAGTAGTGGTAGTGGTAGTAATAATAATAATAATAGTAGTAGCCGTAGTAGTAGTAGTAGTAGTAGCAGCAGTAGTAGTAGAAGCAGTAGCAGTAGTAGTACCAGTAGTAGCAGTAGTAATAATAATAATAGTCGTCGTCGTAGTAATAATAATAGTAATAATATCGTCGTCGTCGTCGTCGTAGTAGTCGTCGTAGTCGTCGTCGTCGTAGTCGTAGTAGCAGTAGTCATAATAACAATAGTAGTAGCCATAGTAGTAGCCGTAGTAGTAGTAGTAGTAGTAGTAGTAGTAGTAGTAGCAGTAGTAATAATAATAATAGTAGTAGTAGTAGCAGTAGTTGTAGTAGCAGTAGTAATAATAATAGTAGTAGTAGTAGTAGTAGTAGTAGTAGTAGTAGCAGTAGTAGTAGTAGTAGTAGTAGTAGTAGTAGCAGTAGTAGTAGCAGTAGCAGTAGTAGCAGTAGCAGTAGTAGTAGTAGCTGTAGTAGTAGTAGTAGTAGCAGTAGTAGCTGTAGCTGTAGTAGTAGTAGTAGTAGTAGTAGTAGTAGTAGTAGCAGTAGTAGTAGTAGCTGTAGCTGTAGTAGTAGTAGTAGTAGTAGCAGTAGTAGTAGTAGCTGTAGCTGTAGTAGTAGTAGTAGTAGTAGCAGTAGTAGTAGTAGCTGTAGCTGTAGTAGTAGTAGTAGTAGTAGTAGTAGTAGTAGTAGTAGTAGTAGTAGTAGCAGTAGTAGCTGTAGCTGTAGTAGTAGTAGTAGCTGTAGTAGTAGTAGTAGTAGCAGTAGTAGCTGTAGTAGTAGTAGTAGTAGTAGTAGTAGTAGTAGTAGCTGTAGTAGTAGTAGTAGTAGCTGTAGTAGTAGTAGTAATAATAATAATAATAATAATAATAATAGTAGTAGTAGTAGTAGTAGTAGTTATAGTAGCAGTAATTATAGTAGCAGTAGTAATAATAATAATAGTAGTAGTAGCAGTAGTAGTAGTAGTAGCAGTAGTAGTAGTAGCTGTAGCTGTAGTAGTAGTAGTAGCAGTAGTAGTAGTAGCTGTAGCTGTAGTAGTAGTAGTAGTAGTAGTAGTAGTAGTAGTAGCTGTAGTAGTAGTAGTAGTAGTAGTAGTAGCTGTAGCTGTAGTAGTAGTAGTAGCTGTAGTAGTAGTAGTAGTAGCTGTAGTAGTAGTAGCTGTAGTAGTAGTAGTAGTAGTAGTAGTAGTAGTAGTAGTAGTAGTAGCTGTAGTAGTAGTAGTAGCAGTAGTAGTAGTAGCTGTAGCTGTAGTAGTAGTAGTAGTAGTAATAGTAGCTGTAGTAGTAGTAGTAGTAGTAGTAGTAGTAGTAGTAGTAGTAGTAGTAGTAGTAGTAGCTGTAGCTGTAGTAGTAGTAGTAGCTGTAGCTGTAGTAGTAGTAGTAGTAGTAGTAGCTGTAGTAGTAGTAGTAGTAGTAGTAGTAGTAGTAGTAGTAGTAGTAGTAGTAGTAGCTGTAGCTGTAGTAGTAGTAGTAGTAGTAGTAGTATAGATCTGGGATAACCCTACTTGTGTTTGAGGAAGAAGAGCTGCACCAGCCACAGTCCGCAGAGGATCAGTCCGTTGACCTCGGTGACGGTGAACGCCCACGGCACGCGGTCCACGTAGTCGAAGAACTTGTCGGGCAGCGGTGGGCTCACCGATTTGTCGGGCACTCGCTCGTGGATCACGGTGATGATGACGGTGGTGAAGAAGAGGATGAAGACGGAGTAGAGGAGGGCCACGCCCGTCTTCCACCACTCGGCGGGGAGGTGGTCGGCGCATTCCTCCGACACCGCGATCTTCACGTAGTCACATCGGCGCTGCAGCCGGCTGCTGAGAATCAGAATCAGAATCCCTTTATTATGGGGAACATTTACACTGTTACAGCATACAAGACAGCTTAATGTGAACTAAGAAGCATGCTTAATGCGGTCCCCTATTCTATAGAATCCACTTCTCCATGTCTCTTCTACATCAACATGTGTCCCCTCCTCTACGTCAACATGTGTCCCCTCTTCTTCATGTCTCTTCTACATCAACATGTGTCCCCTCTTCTTCATGTCTCTTCTACGTCAACATGTGTCCCCTCTTCTTCATGTCTCTTCTACATCAACATGTGTCCCCTCTTCTTCATGTCTCTTCTACATCAACATGTGTCCCCTCTTCTCCATGTCTCTTCTACATCAACATGTGTCCCCTCTTCTTCATGTCTCTTCTACATCAACATGTGTCCCCTCTTCTTCATGTCTCTTCTACATCAACATGTGTCCCCTCTTCCTCATGTCTCTTCTACATCAACATGTGTCCCCTTTTCTCCATGTCTCTTCTACATCAACATGTGTCCCCTCTTCCTCATGTCTCTTCTACATCAACATGTGTCCCCTCTGCGGAAAGAGACTCTGAAAGTTTCAGGAACAAAGATTTTCTCTCTTTTTGATCCATTTCTATAAAAACCTGTCTGAAAATGAGCTGATCAGATTTTGGCCACTTTGTGATGTCATAACGATGTTTCGTCTTGGTAACCATTAGCCAATCAGCAACCAAGGTACCCCCCCCCCACCCTTATCTCCTGAATCTCCTCTAGAGGGGCGTGGGGGAGGGGCTCCTTATTTTCATCTAAAGTAACAGACAGAGAATCAGCACTTTGGAGACAGGGCTGAAACAGAGGGGATTATGGGTAATGCTACAATGATCTGTTTGGTGGTTCAGCCAATCAGAGACAGGCTCTGGATATATCTGAGACCTGTGATATATTGATGAAACACAGTCTAACAGGGGAACTTTAAAGATTAAAAAATTATAATAAAAAGTTAGACAATTGACAGAATACACATCCTGTAACAGTTCTGAGGATTTAGCAGCCAGGTATATATCGCACAGTTATTGACGGTATATTATATATTATATTGCCTCAGAGACTGGATCAGCTGGTTCTGTTTCAAAATGCTCCTCAGCATCTTGTTGCCTTCCTGCGCCGTCTTTTTCCCGTCGGCGGGCGACGATGGCGAGGAAGCGTGGCAGACGGGGTTTCCGTTGGCGATAATCGGAGGAGGCGTTTCCGGATCCGTTGTGGTGACGTTGACCTCCAAATGGGGCCGGATGTCATCGCTGTCCTGGATCAGCTCTGAAGCCGCCATTGTTTTTACTTGAATACCTCTTCAACCAATACGGAAGACGGTATTTCATTCAATGTCCAATCACAGGCTTTGGGATTAGTCAGCTGACCAATTGAAATCAGTTCAACTACACGACCGAGGCTTAACAAAATCCCTTCAATAATCCAACGAAAATAGACTTTGTACTTTAGTTCCTCTTTGACCAATAAGGAAGAACTTCTGTTGTATGACGACCAATCACAGGCTTTGGAATGAGTCGGCTGACCAATTGAAATCAGTTCAACGAGACGACAAAGGCTTCCTCTATCAAGTGTTGACTTCTCCGGGTTCAATAATCCAACGAAAAACTGGTCAAAAGTCAGTTTGCACTTTAATTCCTCATCGACCAATAAGGAAGAACTTCTCTTGTGCAACGACCAATCGCAGGCTTTGGAATGAGTCAGCTGACCAATAAAAATCAGTTTAACTTGAAGAAAAAAAAGCTTGAGTTTCAGAAATATTCCTCTATCAGGTGATGACTTCTATTGGTTCAATAATCCAACACAATGGGTCAAAAGTCAGACATCACTGATTAGAAACTCAATATGTTGATCGATATAAGAAGTCAAAATGGTGGCAGGGGGTTGGTCGGTGAGGATGAGTCAGCACTAATCTGAAAAAGACACAAAAATACTTTATTTAGAACATTTTTAAATTAGTTTCCTTATTTACTTCTATATAAATGTAACTACAGATACAAACAAAAAGGTGTTTTGTTGCCACCTAACATTCAACAGAAAAATAAAAAATAAATGTAATTATTTATTGGTTTAATTAATAGGAAAGTGCCCAATATTAGACATTTCTGTTAATACGCTATTAACTCATAGTCCCTTTTAATCAAATATAATATGTATATATAATTACAATATACAGTATTTATTCTATGTCTAAATAATACAATAAAATGTTGGTTTCTTTATTTTCTTTTTAGATAAATATTATTACAGGTTTAGGGTTCCTAAACATTACTATAAATGCAAATAATATTGAAATATTCTTTCTTTAAAATGTATTAAACCATTTTAACAGAAGCTCTTTAGACAGGAGATGTAATATACTTATCTCCCAATTGTTTTATTTAAATGTATATATTATTAAAATAAACATCATTTTATCTGACAATCTGATTATACCTGCATTTTGCTTGCACCATTATGTCAATTTTATTTATTTTTACATCTTGAAACTTCTGATTTGTATTCTCAAAAAACTCCGAACTACCACAAAGCCTTTTGCAAACTCCCTCCACATCTCAGCCACGCTTTCACACGACTCACATTAGACTTGATTGTTCCAACTTTAAATGATCAGCAGATCACCTTTAAACTAATCTAATGCAGTTTCTCTGTGACCGTGTTTTGTAATCTGCAGCAGCGTGTCGTCGTCAGAGGAATCGTGCGTCACTAAAGCAGGGACATCTTTAATGGAGTTTTTAACTGCTGTGACGCCTGGGTTTGTGACGCAGGAATGTTGCTTTATTGCTGCGGTTAAGTTCCTGTGGGTGACTGACCTCAGACACACAGTATACACACACACACACTGTGTACACACACACACTGTATACACACACACACACTGTACACACACTGTATACACACACACACACTGTACACACACACACACACACACACACACACACACACACAGTATACACACACACACTGTATACACACACACACACACACTGTA